>VXBH01009929.1:169269-187288 GCA_013400035.1 Rynchops niger | reverse complement strand
GTTGATTAGCTTGTTAGTATTGCAGATTCATCTGGAGCTGACACACATCTTACATAAATACCATGAAAAAGTAAAATAGCTGTAGATGTTCTGACCATAAGGCCAAACTGAGGTGGAATTGAGAGGTTGTTAAGAGATGTGTTAGTTACTTCACTTACTTGTTGTTAATTCCAGCAAGTTTTGTTAGTCATAAGTTGATGCCCCTGATTCATCCAAACAATTAATGAGAGCAAGTTGATTAGAGTTTATTGTCTGATTTAAAGTAGTGCTGCATAGTGGCAGGGGCAGTTGGCTGAGGAACAAGATAGTTAAATGCATTATTTTGGCCTTTTCTGCTCTAGGCATTGAAGACCAGTTATGCCGTTAGCAAACTGAATTATGGAAATGGTCTTGGCTTAAAAGTCTCTTTGCCAGTGAAATGTACAATGTTGGGCAGCATAAGCGTGGTACATTGCATGTTGTGCCTTGGACAGACATTGAGGTTGTGCGCCAGTGCAGAGAGCACTTATGATTTAGGCCCATCTGTGTCATTATCTGAATGTCTCAGCTCAGTTTCAGTAAGAACTGTGTGGATATGAAAACCCTTAGAAAGCTACTGCCACAATTTTATATCTCAGCAGAAATTTAGGCTTTGCAGCCTGGAGTGCTTCTATCTGTTTTAATCAATAGATGCAGAATGGGTGTTTTGGCAGGATTAGATCCTGTGATTGTATTTTTGCATCTGTATGTTCAATTTTGGGGAGAGGAAGGCTTTCCTGAGTAATTTTGTTGCTGGAAGGAGACGAGTTGATTTTTGTAGTAAGACAATTTCTGCAAGAATTTGGAGCTTTTTTTTTTGTGGTGGTGTGCTTCTTCATAAAACCTGTTAGAAGTTTGCTGAATCCTCTTTGTGGTAGTTACAATATGGTTTTCTTGACTGTACTGTGGTTTGTGGTGTTTTTTTTTTGGTTTGGTTTTTTTTGTTTTGGTTTGGGTTTTTTTTTTTTTTGTTTGGGGTTTTTTGTTTTTGGGGTTTTTTTGGTTTTCCTAGGGATTTGAGGAACTGAATCCTTCGGCCTTGTATGTTCGGACCAGTGAAAAGCAGGAGAATGATGAACTGGTGGAGCCAGACCTTTGCTTGCAGCAGGAATCTCTAGATGCAGACAGTGAAGGATCACGCTCAAAGCTGGTCAGGGCTGAACTGTGTGACCAGGTGAGAATTTGACTGTGGCATAGCTATCATTCAATGAAATCAGTTATAGGGGTCGGTTAAACACGTACTGTTTTAGTCCCATGCAGTTTTTTGCAGAGTTGTTTACTCTTAAGAGTAAAAGCTAGTGTAATGTTAGTAACTTGTAAAGTAGTCATTTTACCTAGGTTTTGTTTTAGCCAACTGCATTTCTGTGCTGGAAAAACTCTATATAAGCTGTATACCTTGGATATTAATGGCCTTGCACTGTCGATACATCGTCTGAACTGGAGGTCCTAAACCAGCATCTTTATGTATGTGGAAGAAATTAATGTGACTGACTCTGCAAATGTGAGTTTATTGTGACTTTTTTGTGGAAAATCTGATTAACTGTAGCAAGATATCTATATGTGTAAATGTCAGATATAGCTGGCTATTTGGAGACTAGAGGAATGTAAATGCATTAGGGTTTTCTCCTGTCTGATGTGAAGGGTCTTAGAATCCTTTTCCAGAAATTGCAGTCCTCTAGATCTCTCTTTGTAAGACTTTAAACATTTCCTTCTCTACTATTCTGTTTAGTTGCCCGAAAAAATTCCTTCTCTGTTACGCCCAAACCACACTTCCTTTTTGCATCACTAATATGATCATCAGTGCCAATTATAAAATTCCTCAAAATGTTTTGACCTGGATTGAAACCTGTCTAATATGACACTTGTTACTGCTCAGCTAGCGTTTTCTGGTAACTCCTCTTCAGCAGTGGGGAACTCCCTTTGCATTTTCCAATCTTAGACTTGCCTTGTCAGGATTAACAACACCGCCCACCCCCTTGTCCCTTAAATGCAAAATGGCTGGATGCTGTTGTGTCAGCTCTGCTACGTTAGGACACTTCTTCATGGTAAAATTCCTTAGAAGGCATCAAGCAATAACCAGAAAACACTGCTTGAATAAAACTATACTTTCCAAGTGATGAATTTTACCGTGGAGGAGAGAAGTTAAAGTGACGGTTAGTTTCTTGCCCACGTTATTTCACGTCCTTCCATGTTCTTTTCTGTCCTTTCCAAGTAGCCCAGACTTCTCCAGATAGAAATATTAAAACTTGAGAGCAGAAGAGAAAAGCGCCTTTGCATTTCTCTGTCTCTTAATCTCTGAGGGGTATCATTTGGTTGCTCTGTAATTTGCTCCAGTGCATCCTGCTTCCTTCTGCCCACACAAGCTGTACCTTTTCTCGCTTTGTCCATCTCCTCAGCAATGGCACCTGTCTGCTAAGAAGGAGACAGAGGATGGTGTGCAGATGCTTTTGGATGAAATGAGTGTCCCAGGAACAGCAGACCGAGAGCCTGAACTTGCACAGGAGGATACAAATGAAACTCTTACAGAGCTTATGGCAGTGGTTAAGGTAGGGGTTTTTCCTCACCTATTGCTGTTGAGAGGGGTTGTTCTTGTTTTCAGATTCTTTGAGTAACCCTTTCATTGCTTTGACATGTATTTTTTTTTTTAAGTGACTGACGAAGAAATGACTGACTATTAGCATGGGCTCAGAGCTATACGTTTTTCTCTTTGCTGTTGTTTCTGGTGTTATTGATGATATGCTTGTGCTCCACTGGCATGTTAAGGTATTGTGGAAATAAGACTGACCATTTCAGTGCTTCATAGATCAAACTTGGCCCTTCTTCACTCCTCTACTTCCCCTCCATTCACAGTCCTGAGGGCTACTGCAAGTAGCTGGAAGTTATTGTCAGACTAGTCTGAATCGCGCAGCCCTCCCTTTGTAAGTTAGGAGGGTGGGTTTGGGAAGGTTGCGTTTTGGGCTGTGATTTGAGAGATAATGTGGCGCTGGTGTTGCAAGTTTAGACTTACCATTAATCACTATAAGAAGTAACAGGGCCTGCAGCATGGCATTTTGTGAACGCTCCACTCCGGGTTCAGTGGGGAGCCAGTATCACTCAGCATTTGTTGAGCCACAGAAGGCATTGCAGAGCTGGAAATGGGAGTGTGCCTACAGCGTTTCGGACAACCACAGCTCTGTACACTTCTGGAGGTTGATAGTGGCTGAGACAAAGCACTTCCAAGACAGAGAGGGGAAAGCAGTAAGAATTGATAGCTCTGTAGATTGTTACCTGAAAGGGGTGGAGAGAAAGCAAGCTGGGGAAAAGAATCTTGAGGGAATGAGAGAAGAGGAAAGCTTCTGGTATCAAATATGAGGAGAAAATATGATGAGATGGAGGCAGGTGGGCAGATAGCGATTGGGTCCTTGTGAGCTGACTTAAATGCTCCCCTGCAAGTATTAAACTATGTGAGTTTCAAAGCACAGGAATTACCTAACTGGATCAGAGAAGTCTTGGGCACGTTTTCTGTCCCTGGCTGTGAACTCTGTAACAGTATTCAGAAGAGGTGACAAGAATTTCTATTAAGAAAGACCGTGGGATGAAAAAATAATCCTGCCTGTAGACACGGGGGGGAGAAAATGCATCAGTCAGCTAGTTATGAGGACAGACAGGAAGGTTTCCTTTCTCTGATTCCTGCTCATCGCTTGGCCTCAGGGTTTTGTGGCACTTACAGCCTCACCGTTCCCTCCCTTCCAGTTTTCTCTGCTGAAGTTTTCCGTTTCAGTGCTCGTTGTCTTAATTGTGTGAATTAAGAGAAGTAGATACTTCCCTACTTCCTTGCAGCACTCTCTAGGGTACCCTGTCTCATTTGCCTCTTCTGTAAACTGAATAGCCTATTTTTTAGTTATTTCCATCCTAGCTTTTTCCAGTGCTAGCAAACATTTTTAGTGTCCACCCTTGCACCCTGTCTGCATCTGCTTTGCCGTGGAGTGGCAGTAACACTGCCTGTCCCACAACAAGGATAATCTAGGTGGCAAGAGGACAAAATAATAATCTTTTAACCCTGTTGGGTTTTTTTTGTTTTGTTTTGTTTTTTTTGGGGGGGGTTTTTTTTTGGTTTTTTTTGTCCTACCATTGTGTGTTTTACTGCATGTTAGGCAGGGGTTTTCAGTGGGCTGGTGGTAGTAGTAGTACTTTGGTTAATTGGACTGCAGTGGTGCCTGTCATTCAGATTTTTCTATCTTGGCATCCTGTCAGCACAGAATTTCTATTGCCCAGCCAGGTGGCGCTCCTTGCTGCTTCAAGAGGGTCTCATGGTTCCTTTGTGGGGGCCAATTTAAATTCCTTAAGTCTGCTTGTGTAAAAACAATGGTTTTGTTCTGGACCAATTCTCTGAACATGCTCTTGCGAAAGGGTGAAGCACCTCTGGATGGTGATTCACTCCTTCTGAAGATGGATACCTTTCTTCTGCTTCCTTGACCACAGAAGAAGCCTAGAGAACAAGCACCTAATTTTTTAATAGCTATGGTTAGGAAAGGTGAATGGCTTCTTGTCTGTCGTTCCACTGTTTTTCTCCTCCGTGCTGTATTAACAAATACAAACATTGGCTCTAGTCCCTTTCTATGGCTGAGACATGGGTGACCATCCCTGGAACTTAAGTTTAATTTGTATTATTTGCAAAAATGCAGAGGGACTTCCTGTGACTCGATTCCCACTCCCTTGCGGAAACTCCCTTTGTTGTTGCCACCATGTGTTCTGCATGGGGCTGCTGAGAGATGAGCCAGCTGTTAAGTCTTTGCTAAGACATGGTGATTTGTATCTTGTAATAATCTGTCACTCTTTTCAGCTTGCTGTGCAGGAGAAGCTGCCCTTTGGCCAAGGTTGTGAGTAACGAGGTTTTATTGGGGGGTGGGGTTTTTTTTTTAATCATCTGGTTGCTGACATTCCAGTTCTTTGTGGACTTTGAGAGATAATAAAGATCAGGGCAGCTAATGAACTGAGTGTGCACTAATCACGCCCTCTCCTGAGTTTTTTATATACATTTGCAGACACCCTATTCTCTTGGAGAGTCCTCAGTGCCTGCTGTCTTATCCAAGTCAGTGGAAGACTTTTACACCTCCTTTATCTACTCCAAGCAACCAGCAGAAGTGAGTCAAGATGACCCTGATCAGATAGAAAGATTTTCCAGCAAGGCCCAACTTCGTGAAGCTGTACATCCCTCTGTTCTACTTATGGCAATACCGTTTATGCTGGACAACCGTAACAGTACGAATAGATTTGTCAGTAAAATTTAACACAGCGAAAAGCTGAGCAGTCTGTTACTGTGCTATGAGTCTCGCACTCGCTATTGGGTATGCTAGGACCGGTGCTGCTTCTTTGCTAGAACAGATGAAAATGTTGGTATTTCTGTGGGATGGAGATGTGACGATAATAAATGGCTGGATGCAATGCATCGGTTTCACCTTTGCGCAGCAAAATTATTTTCTAAATTTTTAATGGGAACAAATGAGCTGAGGGTTATTACTCTGTTGATTTTTTGTTGTCTTTTCTAGACAGAAGTCTTTGTTTCTCCACTCCATATGTTAGTCTGTGTTCATTTCATACTTAGTGTCTCAATCTCTCAACCATAAGGGTCAAAAGCGTGTGTTAACCTTGTAAGGTCCCTGTGTGGATGTTCATCTTCCATCTCCCAAACGATGAAAGAATTCAGAACACCCATATAAGAGTTGCCCGATTTACAAGGTAGATTGACTTGCCAAAGGCAGTGCCTGTTTGTGCCTTGGAAGAGAGCTGTCTGCTGTCTGTCTGGAATGGAGGCAGAGTTCTCCAGACAGGAGCTACTCAATTCATATCTGATTTCCCACCTCTGGGGAGACAGGGGTGAGCACTGGGAGGAGAGGGGGAGAGGCTCTTGGATTATACTGTGTCAGGCTCATCAAATAGATGTGTGGTAGAAAGTCCTCTTACCGTGACCTGGTAAGGTCCAAGCAAAAGGAATTTGAATCTAAACTGGAGCTCTTAAGAGTTGCCAATGTAGATACCATCTTTCTTTTCTGTCTCCCTCCTTATGCAGATGAAGAGAAAATGAAGAATGAAGACCTTCCCAAGGGTCTTGCAGTTGGCCTGTGCCATGCCAGTGGGTTGTCTGACCAAAGGCCATCTCAGAAACTGTATGTCCCTCCTACCACGTTATCTGCGGTCTTGGCAACTGCACGCTTAGCCACTTCCAGTGACTACTTTCAGTGGCCCCCAAGCCTGAGACAGAAGGTGTGAGAAGAGGGGAGAAGCTGGAGCTGGAGAAGCTGCTGAGGAACGCTACCTAGAGAGCAGTAAAGGCTCTGTGTAGGGCTGTGCTGTCATTTTTTTTTTTTTTTTTCAGAAAAATTTAATCCCTTGAAAAACTTCTCAGATGTGCCCAGTACATGTGGTAGATGTTACTTTCACTTTGAGGAAAATAGTTTGGGTTTGTTATACTGGTGGTATACTGATTTATTGTTCTTCAGTGTAGTGGTTCAGGAGAGCATCTGAGTGTCACAAATGTTACACATCCTTTAAGTTTAGGAGAGGGAAACTGGCTACCTATCCCTCCCTCCCTCAGTGAATGAGCAGTTTTGATGTTGTGTGGGAGACAGTTTTGGTTTCTAACACCATGGAAACTCTATACACGCCTTTCTGCTGAGAGGGGTCATTGTATCCCAGCTCAGGCCTCAAGTGCTAGTAACTTACAAAAAGAAACCTCCTTCCCCAAGAAAGACGCTCTTTATTTGTTGATGAATTAGAATGCCATACGTATGAAGCATCAGGAATCCTGTGTTACAGGTATTGAATGAGATCTATAAACAATCCAGTAAGAGAAAGCCTGATGCTTGATGTTGGCCATGTTTATGTGGCTCCTTGCTTGTGTCAAGAAATCCTCTTGGGCTTGAGTTTATTAATGCAGAGAAAAGCCGTGAAAATAGAAGTGCCCTGGTTATGAATGCTGACGTTCAGCTGTTTTGTGGGTGCCTAGGCTGTTCCTCAGGCCTTCAGAGTCTTCAAGGGCTGTTCTGTGCCCGCCTGCAAACACAAATATGCCAGAGGTATGCTTTACTGCAAACCACCAAGAAAAGCTCAAGAAAGGGTTTAATATTAATATTGTAATGGCTAAAAGCCCAGCATATGAAGTTCATTGATTAGACTAGGTGATCTTTAAAGCTCTCTTCCAACCCAAACCTTTCTGTGATTCTATGACTATTTTGTTTTAATTTCAGCATTTTGAGGATGTGAAAGGGCTGAAAAAATGTGGAGGAAGAAAATCTGGGTCTCGTTAGGAAATGACTGGATGGAAAGCTAATGACAGAGATGGAAGCAGAGAAATGAGGAGCTATGGCTTGAACAGGGTCTGTATAACCCTGTGGGGAGATTCAGGGGTTCAGGCTCATAGCTGGAAGGCTGCGTTGCACATGTTTGTCATCTAGTGTGGGGCACAGATGAAATGGAGCTGAGCTGGCTGGGAGCTGTGTGTGGGATGGAGTGCTTGTCGCCAACAGCACCTTTCTGCTGCAGAAATCCCCTTCAGTTTCAGGGAGCTGAGAATTGGGTCTAGGGTGGGGTGTGCCCGGGAGCCCCTCATGCCTTCCCCGGGCTGCAGCAGGAGCCAGCGGGCTGCAGGAGCTGTCACCCTGTCCCTGCTGCTGCTGGGTCACTGCTAGGTGGCAGCCGAGGCCAGCTGTCAGTGGCTCGGCTCCCTTCAGCCTAAAACTCCTCTTTGCTGGTCTGGGAAGGTGAGGAGAAGGTGAAGATGATCCTGCTGAAGGGGCAGCTTCCCCCTGCCCTGCTGGGGCTGCCTCTGTCCCCACTCCCTGCCTGGGGCGTGGTGGGTCCCACGGCTGCCTGGAGGTGTAACAGGGGGCTTTTGAGGATGGGTCCCACAGCTGCTTATTGCAGGCTGTCCTAGGAAAGTGGGGATGAGGAGATGCTATGTGGGTCTGGAAGGGGAGGGTTTGGTTTGGACGCTGAAGAAAGGGAGCAGAAAAGTTCACGGGAGGGAGCCAGCATGCATAAAGCTGCATCAAGGCATCCCCTGGGATTTGGGAGCTCCCTAATCTCCAAATTTTTGGCGGGAAGGAGCACATTCTGGGCTGTTACCTCTGTGTATCACCCTTTTTGCACCCTCTCCCTAGGTGCCTGTTGGAGGCAGGGCACACAGCTTTGCTGCAATCCCATATACTTTTTGTGATGCTTAACTGCTCATGGTATTTTTTTTTTCCTGTGAATTTTTGCCATTTATATGTCTGCAAGTGCTTGATTAGTTTTCCATACCCTTTCAGTCAAGAAACGGTGTGTGAAGAACTGAACCGGGATCCCCCAGCACTTGGGGAACAGAAAACCCATCCCTGTTCCAGGGTGACCTGGGCTGATCTTCCCAGCTGTGCCGGTGGCATCTCCCTTCCCAGAGCAGCTCAGGTCACGTTTCTCATGCCTGGCAGGTCCTTGTTTGTACATTTGTTGCTTAAGGCAGTGGAAAATGAGAAAGATGCCTCTGGGACTGGAAAGTAATGCTGTATTCATGTCCCTGCTCCAGGGCATTACTGTGCTGGTGCCAGGCAATGGGGAAGGAGAGGTGGCTGTGCCAGGGCCACGTGCTGTGGCTTTGGGGTAAAGCTGAGCAAGCTGTGAAGTTTGGAGGGACCCAACCCCACAGAGGTGTCTGATGAAAAGGAGGAAGGTGTTCCACCCTGCAACAACCCTGTCTCTGCAGGTGTCAGATCCTCTTTGAGGAGCTCCTCCATGGAGCATCTCCGTGAGGCACTGGGGGCCTTTTCACTGGAGCAGTGTCCCTTGTCCTGGGGCATGCATGCAAAGGGGTCCGGCTCCTCCAAAGGAGAGCAGCTTGGGGTGGAGCTGCTTTCCTCACCTTTGTCCCCAGTTGCCACCTTCCCCACAGCTATGGGGCAGCCCTGCTGCTGGCAGAGGTTATTGACTGGGAGTCCCCGGGGGAGAGGACTGAAATGTTTAGAGCAAATTAAAAATTGAAAGGCGGCACAGCTCTGCAGCTCTCCTTAAAAGCCAGGGTTAAGCAAAATGCCAGCGAGGTTTGTGCTCCGGGGACTCGTTAATGGATTCAAGTGATGTGTGGGGTCTGGGGTCAGCCTTCCCAGGTGCATGGAGCTGGGGAGGGCAGCTCTCCTCCCTGCAGGGGTGGTGGGAAGGAGGTGCTGGCATTTCTGTGATGGGGAAATGTGGGGTCCCCTTGGCTGGGGCCACGCATGTGAGAGCAGAGCTGGACCTGGACTAGCTCAAGAAGGATCACCTCAGCAGCCCGTGGGTGTGGGTGGGTCTGGGAAGGGTGAGGAGTGATGCTCTGTGCAGGGATTTTGTTTCAGGGGTGGCGGGGGCGTGGTTATGGAAGAGTTTCTTGTGATGCCTGTGAGCAGCTGGTGGTAATCGGGTGCACTGAGTTTTAAATGGGCTGTCAGGAAGCATTTGGCTGGTGGGGAGGAGGCTGGAAAATGACAGCTCACTTCAGATGAACAAAGTGGTGTGGAGGTGACCCAACGCCTCCCTCGCAGCACCTTGGCGTGACACGGGGCTTGGCAGGAGCTGAGGTTGGGGTACCCGGGCTGCATGTCGGGGACATGGGGGGTCCCAGGCTGGCCCCTGCAGTGGCTACTGCCGCTGTGGTTGGTGCTAGCTCAGCATGGCTGAAATTTTCCAGATCAATGCATCAGCCTATCCCACCCCTCTGCACTTTTGGGTTAACCCGTGCTTTGCAAAGTGGGGTTCAATTCAGCAAGTCATTTGGGCTTAAAAACCAAAACCGAGTGCTTCTGACCCCAAAAAACCTTTATTTTTAGATGTTTTTTTCAGATGGAAATCGAATCTTTTCCTGTTTGAGGGAGGATAAAAGTGCACTCAACCCTGCATCAGATTGTTTCACTTGACCCACGAGTAAATGCTTTTCTTTCCTCTGACCTGGAAGGATTTCTTCTTCTTTCCATTTGGCAAGAAAAAGGAAAAAGACAATTCTTGGTACAGGTCACTGCAAAACAAGGTCTGGAGCTGGAGCTAGCTTTTCAGCCCGAGCGCTGTGCCAAAACCCATCAGCTCTTCCGACAGCTCCTGAGCACGCGCACTGGTCCCTCAAGTGGGTCCTTTTTTTCTTGCAGTAAAAAATCCCCACTTTCCCCTGTATTATGTGGGGAGCAAACAACGGCCAGGCAGGAGAGCAGCCTCTAGCTGACAGGTTTCAGATGAAAACAGGCTGGGATGGTGCTTGTACCTTGCTGAATTTTGGAGGGTGACTTAGCAGCCGTGCCCGGTGTGGTTTGTGCAAGCTCACCCCCACTTCATCCTTGCAAAAGCCTGTTTGGGGGAGATGCTGAGATATTCCTGCTTGCGGGAAGGAAGATGAAGGAGGCCTGGGGCAGCAGTGCTGCCGGAGCATCCTTTGGGTGGGCAGTGTGGTCAGTGCTGCCTTAAGTTAAATGAGGGCTGTGCTCGGGGGCAGGTGGGGCTTGGTGCCAGCTGTGAGGGTCTGTGCACACCCCATCCTGCAAAAAAAGGGGCTGCGGGTGTCCTGCTGAGGGCCCTCTCGCATCCGAGCAAGTCCTCCCATCTCCAGCTCGGACCTGGCTGCTTGGGTGTTGTTTCCAGCATCAGTGGCACTGCTCCAAGCATAGCACCCAAAGGAGAGGGAGAAGGAAGGTTCTTGTGCGCTGCCTTGAGTTCGCAGGCATGGAGAGGAAGGGATGAGCAGCGCGTGGCGTGGGCCGTTCTGCAGCTGAAGTTTAGGGCAGTAGAAGTACAAACCCATGGGGACCAGTTGGAATTGGGGCCGTTGCTGGTGAAACCCTTCACTAGTGCTGACGGGGCAGGGGCGAGGAGGTTGGCTCCTTCCTATTGACGATATGTTGGCAGGGCAAGCGAGGAGGGCTTGGGATGGGTGAGGTTCCCACACACACCCACCCCCCAGCCCCTGCCATCCTCACTCTGCGTGTGTCCTCCCACCCCTCCCTGCTGCCAGGAGGCTTCTTTTCTGGTTCAGCTCTTCCAAGGCAGAAGCTGATTGCAGAGGGGTTGCGATCTCACTTGTGCTTTTAATCCCACTGCTGTCAAGCTCCATTAGGAGGTTTGGCATCATTTCACTACCTCTGGAGCCGGGCTGCTGCTTGCCCAGCCTGAAATGAGGACAAGCCTGGGCTATGCTGGAGCGGGCAGGGGCTGGGGAGGCAGGGATGCTTTAGGGGTTGTGGCTGCCCCTACCCTCACTGCCTTCCCCAGCACTTCCAGCCATCAGGGGGGCTGCAAGAAGGTGTGAGACCAGCTCATTTTGGTGGCCTGGTCTCTTTGGGAGCAGGATGGAGTGGAGTTGGGGTGGCAGCAAGCGCCATTGTCCAGGTGTCGAGTATGTTTGAAAACCTTTTGGCACTGCCATCTCAACCCACGCTCTTCTACACTCCAGGAGCACGGCTGCATTTCAGTAACCTGCTCACGACCTCCCCCCGCTCCTGTTGCAGCAATGCGTGGCTGTGTTCACGTTGTGTTGCGTGCAGCCGGGCATCCCTCCCGGTGCTGCTGCAAGTGGCTCCCGGCGCCTCAGCGCGAGGTAAAGCATCCGGAGAAGGCAATTGCAGGAAGGGAGGCTAGTGGGCCAGAAACTGGGGCTGAGCATCCTTCCCAGCCTCGCAAAATGGGCTGCACGGCTTGGCAATGGGAGCGGAAGGTGCTGCTGCTCCTCCCCACCCTGCGAGCATCTCCTGGGATTTACAGGGTGCCAACGCTCCAGGCACCACTGGGAGAGTGGGCGCTGCTCTAGGAACAGCCCATCTTACCGTTGCTCACCTGAGCTTGTTAGCAGCAGTTTTGCAGCCCTGTCTGCCCTGTGGGCTTGCAGCTACCTGGGAAGGAGCTGACATGACGAGAGGGTGAAGAAGGGCAGGGAAGATGTGGCTGGGTGGTCGTCGGGGTAATGTCTCTATTTTCCCTGGCCTCTCTGACAGCTATGGCTGAGGAGAGCGGAGGCAGGTTCGTCTGCCCGTGGCCAGCAGCAGGGTTTGGCAGGCTCTGCTCTGTTGATTATGGCTGGAGCGTGGCTTTGAAAGGCAGCCAGGGAGGCTGGAGAGGGCTGTGCTTCAAAAAAGAAAGGGGGGGGGGAAAACCTGGGGGCTGCCTCCACAGTGGAGGTCTGCCCTGTGCTGGGGCTTAGGGATACTGGTGGTGGTCAGGATTGGGTTAGCACCTCTGCACCCCCTTCCCCTCGCTGGCGGCTCCTGAGCTTTTCTCTGGCCGGCACAGGAGCCTGGCTTCATCCCGTTTGCCCCGTCCTACCACGTTGCATGGGCAGCCCAAGGCTGATCCCTGTGAGGATGCTCTGACTGAACTGCTGAGCTTGTGCTAACCATGAGTGGTCGGTGTGTGTGTGGTAAGGAGTTAATTTTCTGCTCCGTCTGTCCTTCCTTCCCACTCCCCTGAGTATCACCCCAACTCCCCTGGGACCATCAGGCTGTAGCGGGCTTGTCCCCACGCCTGGTGTTGGCCCTGCTTGAAGCCGCGGGAACCGCAAATCCCGCAGGGCATGTTTTTCCTATGAACCCAGTGCTGCGGCCGTGCCCGGGGGCGATCAATGAACCTCCGCCAAGCCAAGCAGGGCTGCGGCTTGGCAGGCACAGAGAGCTCTCAGCTGATCGATGCACTGTGGTGCCCGAGGAAGTCCCTCGCTCGCACCGGCATTGCCTCCCCACAGCCCCTCTCCCCTAACCGGGGACTCTTCCGTGGGCACTGGGACAGGGCGAAACCCCCCAAGGGCTTGTTTTCCTTGCTGGAGAGCCCTGGGTTGCTCGCATGGCACAGCGTTTCCTTCCTGGTGCTGGGAAAAGCTACTTGGCTGCATCAAATACTTCGGCTTCACGTTTGTGGTAGGGTGGAAGGGAAGATGTGGCTCATGGCAGCGCTGCACCTGCTGGTGACGGGGAGAGCGACAGCGCTTTCCCCACGAGACCCCTGATGTTGGCCAGGGAAGATCCTGCCTCCCCATGGGTGCTGGGCAAGGGGGATAGTGGGATAAAAATCAACAGGGGTTTTTTAATGTCTCGAAGTTTTCCACGGCTGCTGCCATTCTCTGAGCCATCCCATTAGATACAAATGGTGTTTTTGCCCCAGATGTGGACTGTTTTTTTCCCTCCTTTTAACCCCAAACTTGCCCAGACCCCCTGCGTGGGAGCTTGCTCTCTCTGCACGGCTCACACGGTGTCTCCTGGGGGAGGATGAACCTGGAGGGATGTGTTTACCCAACTCAGGGCAAACGTCCCAATTTTGGGCTGAGAATCTGATGTGTGACTTTCTCCCTGTATCTTGACTACCTTGGGGTGAGGTAAGGAGCATCCACAGCCCCTGGCAGGGCTTAGGAGCACAGGGATAAAGCTCCATGTTGCACATTTGCCACTGAAGAAGGAAAATAACTAAGACAGATGGTGAGAAGCCAATGGCTCCGTAACTAGGCACTTCAAAATCATGGCACGGGGTGGAAAAAAAATAAAAATCTCTCCTGACTGCTCCAAATGTGACTTTAGGTGGCTCATAAATCAGAAAAAGTATCCCTGGCTTGGAGCTGGGACAGCCTCCTGTGTGAACATCGGGCAGCTGGGATGCTTTCCGGGTGTTTTGCTTTGCGTGTGCCGCTGCTCGTGCTGCCGAGGGCTGTGAGGGCCCCTCGGTACCGGGGATGTGCAAGGCTTGTGCACCCCACGGGCTGCACGGATTTCCCCTCGGTAGCATTGTGTGCCGCATCTGGGCCACCCCCTCCCCGGGCTCTCCTGCTGCTTCCCGTGCCCGCAATGGAGGTACCGAACCAGCTCAAGGAGCAAAGTCAAAGTGGCTGTTGCGCAAAGGTCTTGCTCCCAGGCTGGTGCTCCGGGAACGTGATGGGTTAATACTACGCTGCTGCCTAATTGCCGTGGAAAGCTGTAAACCCCCTCCCCGTGCATGTCTGGATGTAAAATACACAAGGCCTGAGCTTTAATGACGTTTATCTTTCTTTGGGAAGGAGACGGCATAACTCTTGCTTAACGATATTACCCGAGGCTCTTTCTGCCTCTCCTCCACAGCAGAGACGGATGCCAGGATGCCACCGCAGCGGGCAGCCCTGTGTGTCCCAGTCTCCCAGTCTGCCTCCTCTTGGAGACACTGCCACCCCAATTGGAGCTCCCAGGCATTCACATGTGATGGANTTTTTTTTTTTTTTTTGGGAACAGTGACCTCCTTTGACCAGCTCCCGGGGGAAAACAACCATCCACCCCATTAAATGGGTGTGCGGGCACCATCCATGCCATGTCTCTCTTCCAGCCTGTTGAGTGGGGGGCTCTCTGCAGTCCCCCAAGCATATCAGATCTGGGGGGGTGCAGCTGTGCAGAGACCTTCTGTGACACTGATCCACGGGCACGTGTGACCTCTGCGTGGCGTCGTCCGCAGCCGTATCGCTGGGATAACGGGGAGAGGTCAGGGCTTCTGGGTGGCTTCTGGGCAGCTTCTGCTGAATGTTTCTCATGCGATCGGTTGGGTTTGTTTTCCAGTGCTTGTGCAGGCGAAAGCGAACCCACCGAGGTGTATAATGACTAATCCACATCTGGCGGGAGTGTGCTGCGGAGGGGAAAGCTATGCATTAACTCTGCGCTCCCCACAGCCCTCCCCAGGGTGCGGGGGGCTTGGGAGACTGCGGGCGATGTGCTCCCAGGGCCATGCTGGCAGCAAAAAAGGTACAGCGATGCGATCGGAGCATCACACTGAGATGCCTTAACTCCCCTGTTCATGCTCCTACCCCCCCACCAGAAACACAGGAGGGCTGAAGGTTGCTCTGGCTGACTCCCAAGGTCCTTTCCATGCTCTAACGCCCCCGTTTACAGCCCAGCAGCCCTGCTATCTGGAGCGCACAAGGCAGGGAGATAGCTTCAAACCCGTGAGGAGCGGGCTGGCCACTGGCGGGGATGACATTTTGCACCGTCAGGCTTTTTCTGATTGATACAGCCGCGCCAGGCTCACTAAGAATGAAAATAAAAGCAAGATCCAGCGTCGAACAAAATAAATTCCCATGCCAGCAGCTGTGCGTTCAGCTCCTGAGCATCCTCCGGCATCAGCGTTTTGGGCCAGTTGGAAGCGCTTGCCTGAACAGGAAGGAAATTATTGATGTGCTGAGGTGCACGAGGGTAAGGTGTAGTAACGCAAGGGCACCTGCAAGCGCTGGGCTTCTCTGCAGCGTGGCCACGTGTACACGCGCAGACGTGGAGGCCTTGCAGGGTTTGCCTGTGCGGGTGCTGTGGGAGAAGGACCTCAGCGAGGATTCGCTGCGTTATTCAGCTGAACGCTCATCCGAATGCGGGAGTGAAGTACCCATGTGCAATACTGAAGCCTGCAGGCTTAGATTTTTTTACAAGAGAAGAGAACCAGAAGGGAATAAAAGTATTTTATGGTTTCGTTTTAAAACTAGTCAGTAAAATCCTTTTCAGCGCTGGGAAGAAGGAATCCCATAAAACTCACACGAGCTTCCTGAGCCGAGCTGAGTTTAGCCGCAGTACTTACAAGCTTTAAAGTCAATTGTACACGCGGGTACTGCAGTGTCTGAGGGCTGCAGAGGGTGAGATTTTGGCAGGTTTAGGATCCCTGTGTCGCCAGGACACCTGTGCACCCAGGGCCCGAGCAGGCTCAGCTGCCTGCGGTGTCCAGAGGCGGCAGATACCAAGATGCTGGCGAGGCAGAGACGCTTTGCAGNCCAAAGAAACTGAGATAAGAACTTGAAAAGTATTTTGGATCAAGCTGCTGCTTGGTTTCCCAGCAGTACTAACCCCAAGCAAACACTCCAGTTGGGCTTCCCAAGCCACGTGTTTTATTTAAAACCACATCGACTGAAAAGACCAACTTCGGGTTTAATTTTCTTCCCCGCTGCGGAGCATCTGGTGCTCCTGTTTCCAAGCTTTTTCCCAGCTGCCACCAAGGTGGGAATCCCACCTTTTGTGTTCTGTTTGGTCGCCCGCGTGCTGCTTTCAAAAATAATGAACTGATGACGGGGAACATGGCTTGGGGGGAAAAAAAATGAGACCGGCAGTGAAATCACGCGAGCTGATAACCCTGCTCGCCAGAGCGATGCTGTTTCACGTCTGCTTTGTTGTGATCTTCTGCAGCGCCCACCTGCTTCGGGCCAGAGGCACGGGGGTGATGAAGCAGCTTGATCTGGATCTGAGCAATCTCATCCCCGTGTTAGCCAAGTGACTCCTTAATCCCAAAGAAACCCTTTTCCACGTCCACCCATGGAAACGGCAAAATGTCAGTTCCTGAATTAGCCATAATAATGCCTCCTGTGGCCCTGGCAGCGCTTTCCGAGGGGAGAAGCGGCTCTCCATGCATCCTGGGCTGTCATCACCTCTTCGCATCCTGCCCAGAGCAGCCCAGGAAATTACTTTCTCACTTCTCCTGGCCACCTCCTCCTCTGTGCTCGCCTGGATGTCTCTAATTCGCATCCCTCCGGCAGCTCTGAAGCCCAGCTAAGGGAAAATGCTACTACCCTCCGCAGAAATACTCCGCGTGCTCGTTTTTCTCGCTTGATGCTTCTCTGTATTTACCAGCCCTCTGACACGCCGGGGTTGGTAATGTGGGTTTCTTTATCAGCAGGGGAATAGGAGGCTTCCCTGACGACCTGGGCTGTGTGCGGGTGTACGCGAGTGCCACGCAGCCCTTCGCCCGCAGCCAGCAGACGCTCAGATCCTGCAGCACAGAGGGTAAGTGCTGTGACAGGTTCCACTTATCTCGCCTTTGCATTTCATAATTCATACTGCCCTTTTGCTAAAAGGCGCAAAGCCGTTTGCATCCAAACGCGTATTTATTCCCTCCCGGCTCATCTCTGCCGCTGGATCCTGGGGAGGAATCAGCGGGTCGGGCTCCTGGCACCAGCAGTGAGCAGCTGCGAGGGCTGAGCTGGGATAACGGTAAGAGCAATCTGTGGCCAGTTGGATGCCCTGACTGATGGCAAGGGTGATGGAGGAGAAGGTGAGTGGTGTTTTCTCCCCAGCTTTAGAGCTTGCTCTCTAGGGAGGAAAAGTATCAGTGGTGTCCCTTCCTTATAAAAGGGGAAACTGAGGCAGAGGAGGATTCAACTGACTCGCTGTAACGGGGTGCTTGCATTAATCCCACCAATTTGCACTGCCTTGCAGCAGCTCTCGTGCCCCATAGAGACCGAAATCAGAGAGAAGCAGGCGAACACATGTTCTCCTTGCACAGCAATCCTCACACGCGCAGCGGTCAGCTTGCGGTGCAAGGCATGAGATTTGATTATCCTTATCGTAGCTCGCAGAGGCGAGCAGCTCTCTGTTTCCAAAGGCGATGCCAGCCATAGGCTGCACCTTTTCCAGCTTAAACTCTTGGTTTGGAGCTTCAAAGCTTCCCAGCAGCTGGCAACACATGTTGGGGGCAACACCTTTCTGCATGCATGTGTGTTTGTGGCTCCCCAGTGCTGGCATGTACTTGGGGCACCGCAGCGATGGGCCAAGCTCTGGCAGCGCCGTAATGCAGCTGGCCTTGCACTGGGAAGCTGATGTATGCTAAAGGTTGGCTCTGTTTTACAGAGAGTCGTGGGGTGTGGGGGGGGTAATCTTGTTGGAAAAACACCGGCTAGGCTTGGCATCTTCCTCCCTGCCCCAGCTCACCCTTCTCGCGGCGGTGTGATGGGTTTTTCTGCCGGCTGTTTGCAGCACCGGATCCCTGCCTGTGCTGGCAGCCAGAAGGGTGTCATCACCTGGGACATGGGGGGATGAATCAAGCCAGAGCTGGAGCCTCCAGACCCTCGGCACGGGGCCAGGCCGGTGGTAGTGGCAGCACTGGGGACACCGATGGAGCTGAGGGTGCTCAGGGGGCTGCTGGGGGTGGGTTTGGGGTGCCCAGGGGTGCTGCGGGACCCGGGCTCAGGGATGCTGCAGGTTTGATAGTGCCCAGGGTGCTGCAGGCTTCAGGCTTGGGGGTGCCCTGAGGGTACCCGGGAGTTTGGGGATGCTCAGGGGATGCA
>VXBH01009929.1:130167-169193 GCA_013400035.1 Rynchops niger | reverse complement strand
GGGCGCCCAGGTACGGCTCCGGCATCCCGCCGCCCTCCCCCCCCGGCCCCGGGCACGGCAGCTTTGCAGAGGGGTCGGAGCGAGGGAAAGGCTCTCGCTTGAATTTGGGGCTACGGTGGGAAGGGGCGCCCGGGCGGTGGCAGGGAGCGGGGGGGCGCGCTGCGGGCTGGGTTGCCCGGGTTGGGATGCTCCCGGCATCCCGCTTCCGGCATCCCAGGGCCGCGCTGAGCGGCCGCGCTGAGCCCCCGCGCCGCGGCCTCGTCCGAGCGAAGCTCCAGGGTTGTGGTTCCCTGCAAGGTCCTGACTTATCCCCTCAGGGTTATGAGGTCCAACTTTGCGTTGAGCTGGGTTTTTTAAGTCACTCTTCTGGCTAAGTTAACACTTCTGGCTGCTCGGGTGGGTAGGGCTGAGTTTGCCCGTCTCCAAACCCTACTTCTTCGCAGCTGGGTGAAGTTTTGAAAGTCCCAAGCCCGGGGCTCAGCCTCTGGCTCCCTCGGTGGGAGCCCAAAGCCTCGCCGGTCAGCAAGGACATGACGGCCCAACAAATCCCCAACCAAACCTCTCCGCGGAAATGGTGGCTGCCTTTGCTGAAGTGGAGGAAATCAAATCCTTTTGTTTATCCCGAAGGATCTCTGTTTTATCTCTCACCGTGCCGTGGTAATTAAAGGAGACCTGTGCTCCAGTTATTTGCCTGGCTTTTGTTTTCTCCTAAGGTTATCCTGGAGGATTTTATTCCCTTCAAAAGGGCATGTGGAAACATTTAGTGTTTTCAGCTGGATTTTGTTTGCGTTCTGTTGATTGTTTCTCCAGCAGAGAGATTTTTCTAAGGTGTGGTGGAATATTCCGCCCCAATGGAGGCTTGTATTACCAGGGTGGGGTTTTTTTCCCCTTCTACCAGCCTTGTCCCTTTCTCATCCGAGTCACAGAGTTTCCCTGTGATGCTGTTTGTGGGGTACTGGCTGTACTGGGGCTGTTGGTTGGTATTCGGTACCACCCCCACAGGATATGATGGGCTCTAACCTGGGCTTTGCTGGGGAGGGGGAGAAAAGGCTTTTTCCAGGAAGGGCTTTTTCACCTGTTGAAAAGCCAAGAGGGGAGGGCGGCAGTAGGCTGCCATTCTCAGTATTCTGGTGAACATTGGATCAATGAGTCCGATCCCATTCCAGCACCGTCTCTGCTGGGCTGTGAGATCTTCTCCCACCCCTTTCCAAAGTGATGGGGCCCGACCACAGGCCTGAGAACAGCCGGCTCCGGAGCCCCACTTAGGCGAGGCAGCCCGGCCCCACTCTGCTCCAGCCCAAAAGACTCTGAACAGGGTGGAAATCAGGTGCGAAGGATTTTCCACTCAGCAAACCCTCCTCTCCAGAGAACTGCCGAGCATCCTCCAGCCATTTCGCGTGGGAGCGTTGTGGGTGCACGGACGGATGGGAGGCCCAGGCAGCTGCCTGTCTGCTGGGAAGGGTTAGGATGGGTCATTCGGAGGAGCTCAGCTCCCAGCTGGAGCAGGATCACCAACCTTAGCCACGGGCATGAACAGGAGCACAAGAGCTACTCCCCTTTCGAGGTCTGCTTTGTGGTGATGCCTCGAACCTGGTAGCCCCCAGGGCAAGCGGCAAACAGAAATAAGGTCAGGCCATGGTGTTCCTGTTGTCGCCTGCCCCAGCTGCCTCCCCCTCCAGCCTCCATCCCTGCTGCATCTGCAGCTGGAGCCCCCGCCGCCTCCCGTCCCTCCTGGTGTCTCTGCTCGCCCAACCTTCCCCCTCGCTGCTTTCCCACCGGGATGAAATATTTATTGAGGCTCCGTTACCCTTGTTTTCTTGAAAGTGCGTTTCACACTTCATTTGCAGGAGACATTAAGAGACTTCGTGGCGGGTTTTCCTTCTCGCTGGGTGTGTGTGATGGTGCGTGCGTGACCATCCTGGCCGGCCCCACTCCTGCCTGATCGGGCAGCGCGGGCTGGGCGAGGTGGAGCATCTCGAGCGATGGATGAGTCTGTATCCCCGCTGTGTGATAAATCAACTGGAAAAAAAAAAAAATAGCTGGTCTGGAATCCAGCAAAGAGTTTAGCTCTGCAGAGCTGACCCGTCCGTGCCCGGCTGCATTGCACCTCCTCGCCCTGGCTGGGACGCGGCAGGTGAGTGATCCCGTAAAGCAACCGTGGGTGAGATTTTCCCATGGCTTTATGGAGAAGTCACTCCTCGACCTGATCCTGGAGTGACTCCACTTGGATTTACCCCAAAAAGCAGGGTTGAGGTTGGGCGCTGTGCCCCTCCATCAGCCTGGAGCAACACATGACTTCAGCTCTCCCTGACCGTGGGCTGCAGTCCAGGATCCCGCCGGATGGGCCATCCCAGAGGGTTGAATTGCCATTGGCTTGAAAAGCAGAGCTGCAGCTGGGGACCCGTGCCCATCCCTTGGGGTGGCTCTCCCTGTGCGGGCTGTCCTCCCACGGCACCAGGTTGGGATCATTCCGGGTGCTGCAGGCAGCCGAATTGCGGAGCAGGAAAGGGGGCCCATGGCTTTCTCATGCCTGCATGGGACAGCTTTCCGGAATGAGAAAGCTGCAGTTTGACAAAGATTGATCCGTGCCGGCTGTGCGGGCGGAGAAGGGCAGGATGGGCTTCCCTGCCCAGACCCGCTGGCAGGGCAGACGTGCTCACGTAACCCGTGCCCCACGGCAGGGTTTTACACCCGCTCAGGACTGAAGGCAACATGAGGAGTGAGGCAGCAAAACGTTTTGGAAAAAATTTTTTCCCTCTGCTAATTGAAGCAATAAGCAGGAGGGCTGAACGCTACCGAAAGCAGCGGGAGCAGGTGGGGCCGGATCTCTGCCGGCTTCGGTGGAACAATGCCGGGACGAGGCAGCAGTTGCCGGCGAGGCCATTACCCCCAGTGCTCAGTGTGCATCCTGGGGACGGGGATCCCTGGGGGTCAGGGTGGCTGTAAACTCCTGTCCCCACAGGTGACATGGCCGTCACTGGGTCTGCAGCCCACCAGGAAGGATGAGGTACGCAGGCAGAGCCAGCTGGGGCACCCAAAAAAGCAGAGGAGGCAGATCCCAGAGCTCCTCATGGGTGGTGTCAGCAGCAAGGGGGTACCTGGGCTGCAGGCGGTGGGGTTTTGGCCTCTTCCACTCCAAGCTGGCTGGTTTTTACCATGACCGCGTTGTTCTCCCCGTCCAGGGTGTCCCTGAGATGGGAAGAGCGGCTCATCCTTTCCCTGTGCTGTGTCCGGCTCCCTGCCGGGGAGACCTGTGGTGGTTCCCGCACAAATCCCACCCTGCTGAGCTCCCTGCTCCCGCTGCAGGCTCCTTAAAACCACAGGGGAGTTAAAACCACGTGTCCTTAAGGCTAGGAGGTGGTCACCCCTGAAATAGCTGTTGGTCTGAGGCTCCGGGGCAGGTCTTGTCTCCTCCCTGGAGCTCAGGGACGAGCCGCTGGTGGCAACCGTCGCGCTGGGCAGATGGAGGCGGCAGCTCCTGGGCGTTGTGGAGAGTAGGAGGTGTAAATGAAGAGACGAACAAGAGACTTTTCTGGGTTGTTTTTTGGATCCCAACCACAAAGCCGTGCTGCCCCAGAGCCAGCATCTGGCCCTGCTGTCTGGCCCCGCGAAAAGAGACAGTCTGTCTGCCTTGCGCTTTCGGGCAGGCTTTGAGAGCCCTCCTGACTGTAGTACTGCCGCACGTGGGAGGCTCCTCTCTCTGTATTGCTGCCCGAATGCAATTAGGCATTAATGAGTCATTAAAATAAATCTCTGTTTCTGCTCGGCGCGCACACGCCGGGGGGATGCTGGCGGTGGGAGCAGCAGGTCTTGCATCATGCGCAGGAGGAGGCTGCGCTACCCCGCGCCCTCCTCCCCAGGGCTGGGACACGGCACCCGCCATCTCCCTTTCCCCATGGAAAAAAGGACGTTTCTCAAGCACCGTGCGGGTTTGCGGCTACTGCGGGAGCAGGATTCAATTATAACCGGCCCTAGGACTGGGGGTTTTTTTGGAGGAATGGTGGCCTGGGGGTTATCTGCTCCCTGATGCTGAAGGGCACCGGCCCAGCTAGAAGCGGGCAGAGGTGTAACCAGCCCTGGTTTTCGGCTCCTGGTTTGTTAAAGGTGCTGATGGTCGTGTCCTTTGTAACCCGGATCTGGTGGGCAGCTGGACGAGATCTCAGCCGGCCCCGCAGCTGGAGGGAGATGAACGGGAGGCGAGCACTGAAATGTGAAAGGGAAAGCGTGGTGCGACGCTGACAGCCATCCATATAGTTTTCCTAGCTGTAAATGGGATTTAAAGCGAGCTTGTGAGCCAAGAGGGACGCTGGTGGCCTCTCTCCTCGTGGGCAGACACAAGGCTCATCTTCCTTCACGCCACCCAACTGGTAAACAGCCCAGTTACCCCTAATGATGTCTTTGCTAATTTAATCCCTCCGCGGTGGCTGTCTCGCTGGCACGCTCGCAGGCCGGCGGGAGGGCAGAGGCTGGCAGGACGCTGGGGGAACATCCCCTGCGCGTCCCCAGGGAGCAGCAGCGTCCCTCAAACGCACGGTCGCTGTTTCAGCCGCTGGCCCCATAGCATTATCCAGGCTGCGGGAGGGCACGAGTTAAAACCAGGGGTTGAGAAGGGAGAATTAATTTTGTCATTTATTTTAGCAAAACAAATAAATCGGATGACGTGGAGGCACAAGAGATCCGCCCCAGCGCGGCTTGGACAGCGTTGCCCGAGTGTGCTGTGCTGGGGGGGGGCTGAAGCCGATGGGATCCCAGGGGCTCCAGCCTCAGCCAGACCTTTTCCCCTGGGCTTTGCTTTCAGGAGCAGAGCTTGCCGCTCCATGGAAAGGTTTTGCACAAGTCGTGTGTCATACGTCAGGCTGGGAACAATGGGGACAGGGCGGCGAGGGCAGATCCGGGTGGGAATTGAGCAGAGGATTTTCATGGGAGTGGTGGAAACAAGGTGGAAAGGGTGAAATGGCACTGATGTCCAGGGCAAGGAGGGAGATACCAAGGTGGTGCCTGGAGGAGAAGCTATCCTGGGGGTCGTTTCAAAGAAAGCCAGNAAAAAAAAAAAAAATCATCTTTAGTGGGAAACTCGCTGCTGTGCTCGGTTGGATCTTGTTGGGGATGCTCTGCGGGGATGCTCCAGACTGTGTTGCACAGTGCTTCTGCTGGGATTGACCCTCCTCTTCCAAATTTGTGCCCGGGGTGAAGAAGCATTTGGTGCCTCTGGGTTCCCCAGTGGGATGAGCCCCGCTGGAGAGCAGGGAGTGCACCTTCCCGCGGTAGGGCAGCGAGAAACTCAAACTGGGGAGAAGGTCTCGTTTCTGCAGGCTGGGTTTGCAGCCCCTGGGGAACGGAGGGATCCGGCTGAGGTCTCCGTCCCCTTGTCCTGATGAAAAGAGCGCACTGGAGTGAAAATAAATGGGTGCTGAGAGGTGAAGGTTTCATCTTGGAGCAATGAGGGTGCTGGAGAAATACCCGCCCGGGGCTGGGAATGAACAGCGGAGCATCCTGGGAGGGAGGCTGGCTCCGTCACGCTGCTGGAGAGGGTTTCTAGGCTGTGGGATCAGCAGGATCCTGATCCATCACTGGGACCTTCCTCCCCGCTGAGGCCTCGGTGTGGATGGCTGGAGGCTGAGAGCTTTAAAAGATGTCCCTGCTGCCCCATTTTGCTTTGTTGGTGCCGTCTCGCCTTTCCAGGGCAAGCGCTGGGAACGCTGGCTGATGCAGGGGAAACACCGGTGCTGTGTCGGTGCTTTACCAGCGGGTTAAATCGGTCGTGGGATACCTACAGCGGTGCAACGAGCTTGCGCGGACACCAAGGGGGTGGAAGCAAATAACCCATCCCGCTCCCTCCTGCGCTCGTGAGGATCCATCTCCTGTGCTGTACCCTGTGAACACCCGAGCGCTGCTGTGGCAGGTAATTTAGGGGCAACACGGGCTGCAAATCAGACCCAAGTCCTTGCTCTCCAGGGCCATGTCCTCCAGGGATCCATCGTACGGCAGGATCCAGCCCTGGGCTCCGGCTCTCTGCTGGCTGTGGCCACAGGCATGGTCCTGAGCCTTTAGCACTCGCGTGCGGCAAAATGCTCTGGCTTTTTGGCAAGGGTCGGTCTCACCCTCAGCGTTCTGGCTCCCCGCGGCCTTGCTCTGCTCCCAGTGCAGATGCTGCTGCCGTGGCTGCTCGTCATGGGGCATATTTGGGTGCTGTGAGGGGTGGTGCCTGCGGGAGGGATGCTGGCCAGGTCCTGGATGGCTCTGGAGAGCCCGCGGGGATCTGACGTGGGGCATAATCTCAAAAGCCCTTTTCAGTGCGACTTGGCTTGATGCCACCTGTTTTGTCGCTGGTTATTTTGGGACCATGGCGGAGCGGCTCCCCAGCACGTGTGTTTGCCTGGAGCAGCCCCGGGATGGACCCCAGGCACAGCAGCGGGCGATGAGCTGTGTGTTTCAGGGCAGGGACATTCCCATCCCACTTCCCACCGTGGGCTGCCCACGTTTGATGCCTTCACCACGTCCAGGGCTGCACCTGCCCGCCGTAGCTCCAGAGCTGGGCGGATCAGGAGTCGGCCGAGCAAACGCAGCGGGTAGGAGATGCACGGGGGGGATGAGGAGGGAGATGTCGTTTTCCTGCCCTGGGTTTTTAAACTGTCCTGCAACGAGGAGGGGCTGCAAAGGTTGTATAATTATACAGGGACTTGCCTAGACCCAGTTGTAGCCCTGGTCGTGGGCTTTGCATGTTGATATGTATGCCTGGGAGGACAGGATGGGGTGACGGCCCCTTCTGTGTCCCTCTGTCCCTACCCCTGTGCATGGCTCCAGTTAATCCACGCAGGCAGGCGAGATAGGATCTGACTAGTGGTTTAAGGAGATAAAGGGCAGATGAGATGCCCAAGTAACGAGATGCTGGTGCAATCTGCTCTTGAGTCGTCCCAGGCTGCAAAGCCGCCCTTCCTCCAAGAGTCTGTGAAGTGCTGGGAGGTCTCCCTGGGACGGGGATGGGGATGTGCCAGCCAGTCCCAGGATGTACCTGGGCTTTGCACACCTGGCGCTGCCGCGGCTGGAGATTTTAGGGGGATGCTGACTCCTACGTGTCTGTAAAGGCGGTTGCTGCTGGCAGGGAAGGTCTCCTGGGCTCCCGTAGGGCAGCATGAGGCCCGTCAGGGGAGAGAGGAAACCTGAATTGGCAAGAAGTTGTTTTTTTGGAAGAGTTTGACGCCAGGAGAGGGGATCTCCTGGGCTCGGTGGGTCGGGAGCATGGTGTTAGCAGCAGGTCGTGCCGACCCAGGAGCCGGGGTCCAGCTGGCGGCTTCCACCCTTGAAGTGGTTTGGGTTTTGTTAATTGCCATTAATAACTTGCCTTTCCCACAAAGCTTTTGCAAGAAAAGAGGTGGTTTGCAAACCTTGTCAGAGTTTCTTCTTTCCCATCCCTTGGCTGGGGAGGAGCGGGGCTGGGAGGAGGCGCCGGGGAGCTGGTGCGGGGGGTGGAGGGAACACAGAGGTGGGATTGCGGCAGGGCACGGGATTTTCGGTTTTGATGACTGACTGCAAACTGCTGGAGCCTCAGTGGGGGGGACGGTGTCACCTCTGCCACCTGTCTGTGCTTGTGGCGGCCGGGAGCAAGGAGCCGCGTGTTGGCTGCGGTTTCCCTTGCAAAACTGCTGGGGCCAAACCCCACGCGGCTCGAGGCGCCGAAGGGCACAAAAAAGCCTGGGGTAGGAAACGGGGTGCACAAAACACCCTCTCTGCTGGGAAAAGCCCGTTTTGGTGCTCTCTGCAGCAGGCTGAAATCAACGTTTTCCCAGCCACCGCTGTGATTTCCGTCCGCAGCCTCGTCCGAACTCAAATGTAAGTTCGGCAGAACCAGGCAGGGAGCCGAGCGCAGGTCACAGGGGTTTTATTGCTGCAGGAGGGAGCGGGGCTGCTCCGGTTGCCCAGTGCCACAGGCAATTTTTATGCCTTAAAGATGCTTTTTCCTCAATATATTTATTAACAGTCTATCAAAAGCGAGAAGGGGCTGGCCCCATCCCGCCCCCGCCTGGCTAATGGGGCTTAAGCAGGCTGATGCGCGAGGGTAAATCAAAGCAGCAATTTGTAACTCCTCCAAAATTCAGCGTCCGCAGGGCCTGGGACGGGCAGCAGGTTCAGCTCCCTGGCGACCCCCACGGATCCCTTAATTCAAAGTTTAAAGGCTTCAAAGTGACCCAGGGGTTTGGGACCTGGGCAAGAAGCCCGGGGGCGAGTGCTGGGGCTGTCAGGGGTGGGGGGGCTGCTGGGGGGCTGTCGGCTGGGTGCAGCCCCCGCATCCTCTCGCATCCCGCGTTGCCTTCACTCTCTGGGTGAATTTTCATTTGGGCTTAGCTCATTTGGGAGGGTCTCCTTGTTTCTGCTCCCCCACGACTCGGCTCGTCCTCTTAGGTCTTGTAGCACAGACTGTCCAACGCGTGATGAGTTTGCAGGGTCCCAGCCCTCCCCGTGCCCCCCTTCCTGCCCCATGGCTGAAGGGAGCCGTGCTGCTCATGTCCTCTTCCCCTCGCTGAGGTTTGCGACCATGGGTTAATCCACCCGAATCCCACCAGGCTGAGCCCGCGAGGGGTGGGACGCAGCCACCCGGGAGCTGCCCTGTTGTTTGCTGCCATAATCTGTTTTGAAAAGGCAGCCCTGATGCTGTTTTTTTCCAATTAGGCCCTGGGAGATGATTCTGGTAAGGCAGCGGCCGGGCTAATTTACCAGGCAGACATTTCATTGAATTAGCCCGTGAGCTGTAGAGCGAAAACCGGGAGAGCAGAGCCCGGGCTGGGGCAGGACTCGGCGGCGAGGTTCGGCATGATGCTCATGGCAAATAGCCGTGCTCAGCCCAAGCCCGAAACCTGCTCCCGAGCTCTCGTGTTAGTGTTTGACCCTTGTTGGATGGGGAGGTGAGCTCAGGGCTGGTGGGATGCGCCGGGAGAGGAAGGATGGGAGTTTCTCAGCTGGGCTGAGAGTGCTGGCGGTTGGCAAAAACCTCCCCGTCAACTTGCAAACCGTGCAAATCTGCTATGGACGTCATTGAAGGAGAATAAATATAGAAGCCTGCGATGCCGCTCGTTCCCAGAGTCGCTTTTCAGGCCGTAGCTTTGCGCTGCGAGGCGACGTCAATCAAAGAAAAATGTATCTCTGCAGCAAGCGGTTTTGCACGCCTGCCAGGAGGAGTTCGATACGGCCGGGGACCTTCCCTGCGCCCACTCCCGTCCCCATCGGGGACAGTGTGACACCACTGCCTACTGTCTCTAATCGCTTCCCGAAAGCCAGGGAGGGGCAGGGAGGGCAACGCAGCATTTAAACAACCCTCAACTCTCTTTTTAAGCCAAAAAGAGAAATGGGACTGCGCCCCGGGGAGTTTGGCTTTGCATGACGTGCATCCCCTGGCCGTGCCTCCACATCCCGTCCCGCTGGGGGAGCGGGAGCCACGGGGCTCAGCTCGGCTCGGCTCACAGGGCAGCCCGAGGCTTTTCGGGGACTCCTAAAAATGTACGGCCCTTTTGCCGGGGTGGGGGTGGGGGCCATGCAGTGCTCAAGCCCTGGGGGAGCCAAGCCAGTGGAGCCCAAAATACCCCTTTCCCAGCAGTTTGGGATGTGCTTGGCAGGGGCCAGATGGAAAATGGACGTTGGGCTGATCCCCGGTGGCGGGGACGTGGCTGCTGCGGCTGTTGTATGGTCCCTGCGAGGGCTGGAAAAGGCCATTGTCATTGTCCTGCCCCTTTCTGGGCATATTTACCTTAGAATTCCCAAGACCTAATTGAGGTCCTGAGACTGGGGCTCTTGCTCCTTCCCTGGGAGGTGTTGCATCCCCTTCTGCATCCCTGCAGAAGAGCGCTGTGGGTTAGAGAAGGCTCTTTTATAGGCACAAACTATTTTATAGGCACAAACTGGGTAGAAAATGAACTGCTAGGCTGCCCGTGAGCAGGATTTGGGGGGGGAGGAGGGGAGGAAACTTCCTCCTCTCCAAAAGCATCACCTCCAAAGAGATGAGGAAAGGCAACACTTACTTCTCTTCTGCTTTGTTTTAATTTTTGCCTTTTTTTTTTTTTTTTATACATTCTCTATTTTAATAAGCAGGAGCCCCGCTCCCGAACAGGGACAGTGAAACCCTGATCCTGGCAAGTCCAGGAAGGGGAGTGCCGGAGATGGGGCACGTGGAAGCCCATCTGTCCTTGAGGCAGTGCTGGTTGGGCTTGGAGGTGACCAAAGGGTCCCCAGGGCCGGTCCCTCCCCACCCAGGGTCGTTCTCCGAGGCCACCTGCTCACTCCAAACCTCGGGCTAATTGGATACTGCTCTCTGAGCTCTAAATCAAATCACAGCGCCCATGAAATGAAGTTCTCTGGATGCAAACGGCCACCTGCATCATCCATCACCGCCCGGCTCACGGCACGTCCCTCTCGCGGATCATCAAAGGTCAACGTTTGCCTTTTCCAGCTACTCACCTTCAGCTTTTCCCTGTTGAGGATGGCACCTGGGGAGGTGATAACTGTATCGAAGGCTCCCCCACACGTCCCCCTGCCGTCCCTGGTGCCCTTCGCTCTTGGCAATGTTTTGGGGCGCAGTTTGGTAACGGGGCGCAGGAGCCGAGCGTGTCTGTCTCTATTATTAGCTCTGCATCGGGTCCCCTGATGGATGGAGATATTAGCTGCGTTATGGACCTATTGATTTCTCAATGTTTTTATTTTTTTTTTCCCCCTTTGTTTCGTGCGCGAGAGCGGCTCGAGGAGGAAATCCAATGCGTGCCCGCCTTTTGGCTTCATGCAGGNTTTTTGAGGGGGGGGTGTCCCTGTGGTGCCCAACGGCACATGCAGCAGCGAGGGGGCAGGGGCAGAGTTGGGCAGGTCTCATCTGGAAGCTGCCACCTCCCTCCGTCAATTAGGGCCTCGTGGCAAGCAGGTAATTAGATCTCCTTGGCTGCAACCGGCTGGCACTTGGGCCCTATCAATTAGCCTTGCTCCAGATGAGGCACAGAGGGATGCGGGGACCAGTAATGAAATGCGGTTGTGCCGGGCATCACCGGAGGGTGGGGGTGACAGGGGCGATGGGCACAGGATGGCTCCTGCACCCGCTTCTTGGGTGCATCTCGCTCGCTTTTGCTGAAATTGCAGGTTTCAGGTGGGGGATCGTGGCGGTTTGGATTTACCCACCTTCCCAGTGCCCACCTTTCCTGCCGGTCTCCCTAAAAAAAGCAATTTATTTAGCCCCGCCGTGGGGAGGTGGCATCAGCAGGGATGGGGACACGAGCTGACGGTGGGTTTTTCTCCTTGTCCTCCCTCCCAGGGCTGCCGGCATCTCCCTGTGGCCATGCAGCGCTGCCTGTCCCAGCCGGCCGCCCCGGGGCCGGAGTGACCGTGACGCCCTGCCTGTCCTTTTCTGGGTAGGTGCCGGCGGGGTGGCGGGGGGACGCCGGGGTTTGCCTGCCCCACAGAGGGTGGAGGGGAGCGCTCCTTTCCCAGCAGCACGTAAACCGTTGTCCACTTGCGAGATGATGCATCCGCCTCCTCCATAATTAATTTTAAAGAGGAAAAGGCCAAGTGCTGACTAAGCCAGGCCTTCACCCCGTGAAGCTGCGTGATTCACGAGCTGCCGATAGCACAGCCTTGGCCTGCAGAGTATTTCTCCGAGCTTGGGAAATGCCTCCTTTCCCTGCTCCAAATTAAAGAAAATTATAAGAATCCTCATCACCCCTAGGGCACAAAATGCTCTTTGCACCACGGAGGCTCCCAGGGGCGCGACTCCTGCACCACAGGAGCCCCGTCCCTGTGGAATGCGGGATGTGAAGTGGGGCTTCCCGCAGGTCCCAAAGCAGGGCAAATTCTCGGGAAGCGGGGAAACGCGCGGGAGGGAGGGAGGCTGGCGGGCCACGGCTGACCTCTCCCTCTCCTCCTTCCAGGTCCAACGCCTCCGTCACTGAACGTAAGTAGCCCGCAGGTCCTGTGGCATGGGGATGGCGGTGGGGGCTGCTTGGCTCATTCCAAGCCCATGTTAGACCCGTCGGTGCCCAGCTGGAGTGCATTTTTTGGGCTCAGATTGCCAGAGTTGTGAAGTTCAAAGTCTCCCCTTTGGCTTTTCACAATGTAAAACCATGTTTCCTTCTACATTTTGAAGCAGAAGCTGTATTTTCTGCCGGGAGGGTGGAAATCAGCCCTTTTGGCTCAGTGAGGAGGGGGCCTCTGTGGGTGGACTACAAGGTTGTTTCCCGAAGACCCCAAGCCAGAGGCAGCGATGCACCGAGAGGACATGGTGCCACATCTCAGATGTCCTCTTGCTAAGAGAGGGAGAATGATATTGGGTGATAGTTTTCCGGTTGGGGAGGGAGGAGCAGGGATGCCGTATTTTGGGATGTCACGTCTGTGATGTGACGTCAAAGTCACGGTAGGTGACTTCTGTGTCCCAGGGTGACGCGTGTCTGGCCCTGTGGCCCTGCCTTTCAGAGTTTGATGGAGAATCGGTCGGATGACAGCGGGAACTGTTGTTATCACCGGGGGAATCCTAGCAACGGTGATCCTACTGTGCATCATTGCTGTGCTCTGCTACTGTAGGCTACAGGTGAGCCCCGTGGCCGTCCCCCATCTTGCCACGAACCCCGGCGGCGTTGCTGCTCCTCGGGCCGAACTGCTGCTGCGGGAGGCGTCTTGGAGGGGGTTTCTTGCCTGTGATGGGCAGGGAGTTGAAAGCCCCTTTCCCCCCAGGTACTGCAGAGTTACCGCTTTTCCTCCTCCTTTTTCCCCTCCTGTAGGGGGGGACTCCCCAAAGGCTTTTAAGGCTCTGCAGCCGATGCTAATATAGGTGTAGGCTTGGCTGGGTTTGCAATACCAGATGGAGATTTTTTTTTTTTTTTACTCCCCCTGTAAATTAAACGAGGAGGCTTTCAACAACAGCTAGCTCCAGCCTCCTGCTCTTTAAAAGTTAATGCAAAGCTGTGCCATGCAACAGTGCCCGTGTGATGAAAAGCACAGCCGTTACTTGGAGGACTTTCCAACTGGCACGGTAAAATACCTTCCCCTCGCAAACCTCGCTGGCAGGGGGGAAGACGAGCTCCCCGGCAGCTGCCTCCCCCAGCACGCTCGGGTCCAGGTTTTGCCCGGCTTCTGCTGCTCGGCAGGACGCAGGTACCGATGGAGGGGAGCAGCGGGGGGTTTTCCGGGCAGGGGGATGAGGGGAGTGGGGACGTGGCAGGGACAAATGTGAAGCCGAATCTGGCCGCCGGCTGCTCCGCTTCCCCTCGTACAGCCCCTTCCCCTTTCGTGCAGTACTACTGCCGCAAGAAAGATGACTCCGATGAGGAAGAGGAGGAGGAGGAGGAGGAGGAGGAAGAGGAAGAGCCCGACCTTCCCACGCATTCGCACCTGGGCACCTGCAACGCCTGCAGCTCCCGCATGGTGGATGGCCAGGGCAGCCCCGCGCCCCCCCCCAGCGAGCTCAACCAGCACGGGGCCCACAACTACTGCCCGACCTGCTCCCCCTACGCCTCCCCCTTTTACATCCGGACTGCTGACATGGTGCGCAACGGGGGCGAGAGGGTCACCTACACCCCCGCATGCTACAAGGAGATGGGGCCGCCCATCAGCATGGCCACCTTGCAAAGCTACCCGATGAGCCGCCACGGCCTCCTCCGCGAGAGCTTCCCCAACCCGCGGGCTATCAGCACGGAGGTGTAGTCACCATCGCCACTAGCACAGGGTGCCCACGGCCAGCGCCCGCGCGAGGGAAGGGGCTTTTCACTTGTCTCTGGCCGGGGGGGGTTCCCGCAGGGAGGACCCCGTAAACCCAGCCCCAGACCAGCACGGTCCTCCTACGGAACCGCCCGGCACGGCTAAGCTTTATGGGCGAGAAGACGAGAGAGACCTTGAAGGGTGACGTTAAACCGGCCACCTCCGAACCCATCGTAAGTGTCATTATTATTCTACTCTATCTCCTGAAGGGACTTGTCTAACGAGGGCTATGTACAGTACAACCTAATTTAATTACTCTGGGCTCCCCCGGCTCCCCGAGCCCAGCACGAGGCCTCCGGTGTGACCACCCACCAGCTGCCACCCCCGGCAGACCCCGCTGCTGAGCTGGGAATGGCAGCACTCCTCGGCGACAGGAAAGCGAAGAAGGGAAGATCCAGGTCGTCCTGCTCCCCTCGTACTGCGTTAGTCGCTGCTAGCAGTTAGCTTTTCTGTTCGAGTGTAAGACCTCCAACCCGCTTCGGTCTTTGCACGTGCTGAAGAAGACATGAATTTAGATCACCGCCAGGGGATGCAACGTTGCTCGCAAAACCGCTCACCTACGCAAACGGGCCCAGGCTGACCCTTCTGCAGCTGAAGCCCCCACCTCTTCTACTCTTCACAGGCTTTCTTAGGAGCAACTTTAACTTGGACCCATAAAAACGGCAAGGTTTTACTTACAGGAAGAGTTGCACCCCGAAAAGACTGTAGTTTTGGTCACCTTTTAGCGTTTGAAGCCCTATCAGCCCACCCTGACAGTTCTGGACAACCAGAGGAAGGTTGGCTTTAGGATAGCTTTTGCTTTCGACAGCAACAGCAGAGACCACCGGGTGCCATCTGCTCCTCTGCAGGGCTCACGACCTCCCACCGGAGAGCGATGCTTAGGTCGTTAGGGTCCCCTCTCTTTTGCTTTTGGAAGAAAGGGATGCAAGACCTGAGCCTGAGTTCACCGCCTCTGCGGCTGGTAACGACAGCCAGTAACTCTGCCTTTCTGCAAAAATGAATGTGGGAAAGTTCCTTCTTCCTCCATGAATCAAATTAGGTGAAAAATTACTAAAAGGACATCTCCATCAATTCACAGGCACTTCCATAGCAACGGGTGCAGGACCGCTTGGCTGAGCGCTTCCCATTCATGGCAGGGAGGAGGGACACGGACAGCAACGATCCCGGCAGCCATGCGGATGCTGCTGGAGGCCATGGCAGGAAAAGCTTGCCGTGCCTTTGTAATATAGGGTACGAGTGCTCCGAAATGCGGTTTGGGGTTTTTTTTTTTCCACCACCGTAATTTAGAAATAATCCTGCTGCTCACAGGACTTGGATTTAACCTCCCCGTTCATGCACAGAAAAAGTAGGTCTCAGCATGGAAGTGCATGCTGCGTGAGCGTCAGATGCCTACGTTATCAGGCAAAAGGCTAATTTACACTTTGGACCTGCTCACGCCTTGTCACCTCTGCCCAAACTACCCAAAGAAAAGGAGGCAGATGAACACCAAACGTGGTGACCGTCCTTGTAACCAAACACCTTGCCCCAGCCCACACTTCACACAGCCTTTTGAGAAAACGTCGTCCACCACCTCCCCCACCTCGGTCCCAGAATGACACTGCATTTCCATTATTCTGAGACTCAGTCCAGCTGCCTAAGTCTCCTTCCCTCCTCCAAACAGCGATAGCGGGTCTTTAAATGTCCTCTCACATTACGGGCAGGCAGGAGGGAAGACGGAAGTTAGCAGCAGCAAAGTGCTCTGGATCCCACTGGCCAATAGTCCATAGCTCCTACTGCTTCCAAGCCAGCCAGCCAGTGCTCCTCCCTGAAAATATAGTCCGTAACTGGAAAAAAAATATCTCGGCTAACTCAATAAATCCTTTCCCACTAAAGCATCTGCTCAGCTAGGTCTCCATCCCGCTGGGAGCCACAAGTTAGTATGTCCCAGCATGACCCGTGGGCTGCCGCCTGCAGGGCTCTGCCAGCCGTCCCCGCGATGCTGTCCCCTCCAGGGGCACAGAGCCAGCTCGCTGGCACAGCGGCTCCCGGCATCCAACTCTACCTCTTGGCTTCCCTCCGCAACAGCAGCACGTACCAGGCTGTGACCTCCGGAGCGTGGGAATAACACAGGGTGGTTTTGCTTCTTGTGGGTCACCGTTCTGGTGAAAGGAAGGTGACCACATCGTCATCTTCATCACATGCAAATTAAGCGTGAACCTATCGCCAGCTAGCGAGGCAGTTCCAGGGTAGCTGGATGGCCAACATGAGGGATATCCCCACGGTCGACACAACACCCTGGGCCTGGCACGGCTACAGACGACCGCGTGAGTCTGAAAGGGCTGGAAACGTGAGAGATGCAGCTGTGGGTTTTAAGGTTTTGGGGATGGTGGAGGAACAGGACGGGGTAGGGGCTGGGATCCCAGACTTTCTCCAGTTCAGATTATTATTCTCTGTCTTTGTTGTTCAGCTATGGGTCCAAATTCAATGTCAGAAATAAACGAGGACTTTGAAATACTAAACAGGAGTCAGTGCTGTTCTTTGTCAGGCAACACGAAATGGGGTTTATCTGGAAGCTGTACTGCTGCAAGGAATTTTCCTCCCCACCCTTCCTGCTGCTGCTTCCCTTCCTCTCGTGTCCCTCCTCCTCCCTTGCCTCTGGTCTAGGTGTACGCATCCCAAAACCAGTTTTACAGTTTAGCTCTTTATTGTGACACAGAATTTTTTTGGTGTGTTTTGGAAATTGCCCTTGTAGAAGAATCTGCAGGGCAAAGCAGAGAGACGGCTGCTGCCGTCTGTGCCCTGCTGGCGGGCTGGCCTCTGCGCCCCACCATCTCCAACTAGAGCTCTTCGGAGGTGACGACAGCAGGGACAGGCTTTCCCCAACTCACTTCTCAGTAGGTTTCTAGGAAATGATGGTTTCTCTTGCGTAAAATCCTCTTAGTGGAGAGGGAACAGTGATGACTAAGTCCTAGGAATCCTTCCTCACTGAGCTGGCTGGTCTACAGGGACTGGCTCCACAGCCAAGCCAAGTGGGGTGGCTTCAAGTGGTAAAATCTGGCTCAAGGGAGCTCTTGCCCTGAACTTGGAAGGGAAGTAGGGCCTGGCAGCTGTCAGGGTGACTTAAGCCGACACGACCAGCAGCAAGCCTTCCTGTAGTACCAGTGAGAGCACAGCTTCACCTTCAGCACCAGCACGCAGTTGGCCGTTGCTTTGTCTTCACAGTCTTCTTCTGGGGAGCAGAAGCATGCCGAGAAGGGGGTTAAAAAGGAGATGTGCTTCCCCGGCAGAGGTGGACAGAGCAAGGGGCTCCCAAGGGCTCCTCTCCCTCCCTGTCCTCCCGGACTTACCTGGTGCCTCTGTGGGGCATGGCTGGAGTTGGCACGTCTGCCTGGCTTCTGGTTTGGAAGTGGGGTCACAGCCCTGAGCCAGCGCTTCCCCCTGGTAGCACTTCACCTCACGCAGTCGCACACCAGCACCACACGTCTTGCTGCACTGTCGGAATCAAGAGAGAGGAAAGGGATCGTGAGAGGCGTTTGTTTTTCTACAGTTCCCAAGTTCGTTCCTCCAGTGAGGCCTCCCAGTCCCTGCTTTGGACACCGTTCTTGAGGTTTGGGTCAAATCCCATTATGCTCCCTTTTTGTTGTCGGAGGAGAGCCTCCCCAAGCCGAGGTTGGGGCTGAGCAAGGGAGGAGTTTGCTTTCATCTCTTTAACGAAACTTGGCATCAGTTTTGCTTTGAGTGTTGATGCTGTGACACAAGATGGAGAAAATGGCTGCTGTGAGCCAGGCCCAGCTTCCCCTGTCCTCCCGTTCCCTAAATGTTCCCCAGTTAAAATCAAGGGAAAGCAGGGAAAGACAGAACTCCTGGCAGAGGAGGAGACACAGCTGTATTGCCTGCAGTGCGGTGCACACTCTTGCTTGAGGCAATAATCCACGTGCTCCAAGGTCTTCCCCAGCTCCTGCGTGTCAGTCCCGCTGCCTGCTCTGCAGAAGAGCGGAGCCCATGATCCCATCCAAACCTAACAAAGCACTCGGCAGAACAGGCTGATAAAAATCCTCAGTGCAGGTCATGCTCCACCAACCAGGGTCATGAGGCCTCCTCTCCCCCTTCCCCACCACCGCAAGCCCTACCTGAGACCAGGAGGTAGTGAACCACGTTGAACATGGCCTCCTGAAACAGGCAGCTTGTTCCTCAGGTTTCTGAGAGGCTTCACAGCGCTTCTCAGGGTACTCCCTGTACACACCGTTCTCCAGGCCTGCACACAAGACAACCCGAGTCTTCATCCCTCGCCCACAGCTGGCATTGCACTGGGAAAGAGAACATAACAGCCAGGTAACAAATGGTTAGGTAAGGTTAAGATGGCAGCCTGCTCAGAAGCAAGGTGCTTAATGCATATGCATACGCTAACACTAGTCTAACAGAAGTAGGGCTTCCCAGGTCACAGGAGTAAGGGGTGCCTGCAAAGGAGATGAATTTCTTAGGGACTGAGGACAAGCGCTGCTAATTAGTGTCTAGCCAGCGCTGGGAATGCCGAATTCACCTTGGCTGGCCTTGAGAGCAGCTGCCGCAAGGGACCTGGAGCAGCCAAGGTAAGACTACAAGAGGCTATTTCTGTCTTATTTTATGTGTATCTATGTTCTCAAAAACCACATAGTGTATTCATGTAGCAACCTACATCTTAAGAGTACTGACGAGCTTTGCGTGGGCTCAAGGGGACCAAACTGGTGCACTGCAGGTGATTTGACAAGTACTGCTGAGCCCAAAGCTATGCAGGCTTAGCTCGGAGGCCTCGCTCTCTCGGGACGCCACCAAGAGAAGGAGCAAGAGGCAGGATCTGATTCTAGCTCAGCTCTGCTCCTCGATACTCAGGGAGGCAGTTGTCAGTTTACAATTTCACTGCTTTGTGCCCTTCTTCACCATGGCAGGTGAAACGCAGCTGGTTTGCATCCATCCTAACAGCTGATCAGCCAAGAGAACATGGCAAAGGAGCTGGCACATGCAAAGGTGGGGAGCCTCAGCTGGTCTTTCAAAGTTCAGGTGAGTTTAATAGCCTGGACACAGCTGAAAAACTGTGCTGCAGCATTGGCTGTGACCCACACCACAGGCCAGAGCAGGAGAGGGTTATGGAGCTGCCACAGGTCCCCAGGTTTAACCAGTTTGTGCTTGTTACCAGTGATGGAGGCAGACTCAGTTGAATGAGGTCAACAGCTGCAAAGGGTTGCAAGAGAACAGAGGTTTAGCTATGGTTGGAGAGGAGAGAGCTTGGCTGCTTCTCTGGTTCCCTAGAAACTTCCTTCCTTAGTGCTTTGTGGATCCCTATTTTGCTCAAGACTTTAAAGACAAAGCCAAAATTCCACAACTGACTCAACACGTTCCTTCTGGGTGTTCTGGGATTTGGATCAGCTCTTATTGGGAAGCCTAAAGCCTTTGGACCTTGAGCAACAGAAGGTGAGTAAGCAGATGGGCAGAAACTGACTGTTTAGTAGAATGGGACACCTGGACCATGTTCACTGGACTCCTAAGTCCAGTGGCAAGTACACAGCCATGGTCCAGACATGACTTTCAGGGCAGGGATCTGGGCTGTGGTTCAGGTTTACCTCTGGCTATTATTTATCAAAGATGAAGCTAGTTTTGTTGAATCTTTCCCTTTAATGGTGGGACCAAAATCGTGGGAGCGGTGAGTGCAGGTTCTGGACAAAGCTCTGCTGAGGTGTCTGCAGTTGCCAGCTGGGAGCCGGAGGTGGGAGAGGTTTCTTTAGGACATTGCTGCCCTCTAATGGAGGTCCCTGGGAAGGCGGCAAATGACAAAAAGTTTGGTGTGGTCTATAGGGTATAGAGGGGACAAGCTGGACAAGTAGTCATTACCCCTTCCCTCTTTCTAAAAGGAGCTAGGACAAGGGTACAGCTCCATGGCTGGAGGTCACACCATACAACCTGGCTCTGCCAAGAGAGCCAGGCTCACACCATCTCCTGTAGGATACGGGGTGGAAAGGAGGGTTGAGGATACAGGGCTGGGCTTGGCTTTACCTGGTCCCACTCCTGCTCCACCCAGTGTGCAGGGCAGTTCCTGTCTCCACAGGGATGGACAGCCAGGGGCTTGGTGGCTGGGTCACACTGCGAGTTGGAGATCACTTTGCCCTCCAGGTTTCGACATGTGATGAAGCGGCTCATGCGTCCCTCGCCACAAGAACCTGAGCACTTGGAGGAATAAAGGGCATTTAGACACATCAGAAAGCAGGAAGGTGCAGGGGTCAGGGTCGGTGGTACCAGAAGACCCAAGCCTAGAGCCTAGCCCTGCCACCGGGACTGTGGCACTGGATCTCAAAGGTCTTTAGAGGTATAAAGGTCCAGCGAAGGGCAACTAAGATGATTAAGGAATTGGAGCATCTCCCTTATGAGGAAAGGCTGAAGGAGCTGGGACTCTTTAGCCTGGAGAAGGTTGAGGGGAGACCTGATGAATGTTTACAAGTATCTAAAGGGTGGGCTGAAGGAGGATGGAGCCAGGCTCTTTTCAGTGGTTCCCAGTGACAGGACGAGGGGCAATGGGCACAAGTTAGAACACAGGAAGTTCCGTTCAAATACACGGAAGAACTTCTTTACAGTGAGGGTGACAGAGCCCTGGAACAGGCTGCCCAGGGAAGTTGTGGAGTCCCCTTCTCTGGAGATTTTCAAGACCTGCCTGGATGCAGTCCTGAGTAATGTGCTCTAGGCAATCCTGCTTTAGCAGGGGAGTGGGACTAGATGATCTCTAGAGGTCCCTTCCAACTCTAAAGATTCTGTGATTCTGTGATAACTGGTCAGGGGCTTCCATTCTCCAGGTGCCGTGAGCTTCCCAGATTAATGAATGGAGCTCACTTAATAGCTAACCAAAATTTTCAGTATGGAAACGCAAAAATACAGATTATTCTAGTTTCTCTGCCAGAAGAAAGCCAAGACAGAGCAGTGGCATGATTGCCAACCCAGTCCCTCCTGCCAGCCCTGCCACTCCCCGGCATTGGGTGCAAGGAGAAGCAGACTCTCCAGACTCACTGGGCCCCAATCCGAAGTGGTCCAGCGTCGGTTGCAGGGCGGGCCTGTGCATGCCTTCTCGCTGCTGGGCTTTTGGGACTCGTCGCAGAGGGATGCTTCCACTGAGCAGCGGACCTCCCGCTTCATTGTCCCCTGCGTGCCACACCGGGCAGAACACTGCAATGGCCATACAGAGTCAGCCCCGGGGCTCAGACACCGAGAACAAGGGGGATAAGCAAAGGTGAGGGGGGCAGCTATGCCTCCTCCCGTTTTCCTCCGGCTGCACTAAGGGAGAGGCGAAGGGCCCCACAGGGACAGGAAAGGGTGGGTCTGCCTCTATCTCTGCCACTTATTTACTTTGGGTCCTAGAGCTCCAACGCTCCAAGATGCTGATGCCTGGGCTGCTGTTCAAAGCCACTGGGCCGCTGGCCCAGTCCCAAGCAGGCTGTGGAAAGTCAAAGGGATTTTGCTGGGTTTTAGCTTCTCTATATCCCCATTCACCCTTAGTTAGATCCTCTGGAAGAGGGAGGCAGAGCCTCTTGCTGGCAGGGCTTTCATTTGGTTGATGCCCTGCTTGAGAAGTGACCGTAGAAAAATGTTTTGCACTGGCCTTTGTCTGCTGAGCACTGCCAGAAGAGGGGAGCCATGGGTAAAGGTAAATCCTTGTTTCCCCAGGATGCAACTAGGCTTCTCAACATCTACCAGCCACCTTCCTCCAGGTCCCAGCCCAGCCCTGGCCGTTTACCTCTGGGGACAAAGCTCCCCTGCTGCCTACCTCGGACCACTCGGAGAGCTCCCACTGGGGCCCACAGGCCTTGTTCTTGCAGGCTTTCCTTTCCATGGGCCTGGCTAGCCCAGCTGACTCACAGAGGTCGTCGTAAACAGAGCTGTCAAAGCCTGGAGCCAGCATCTTCCAGCAGCGCACAGTACGGTACTGATAGCCCTCACCACAGGTCCTGGAGCATTCGCTCCACCGGCTGGTCTCCCACCTCCACAGGCAGTCCCCAGGAGAGAAAGCACAAAGGAAAACCCAGGTAAGGGGGACAAGGCAGACGGGGTGGCTGGGGAGTGCCCGCATGCCTGGGACTCCCTCACCCAGTAGCTGCTGCTCTGAAGCTGCTCATCACATCTATGTCTGTGTCAAGGCAGTGGTGGTCTTGAAAGCCAACTTTGCCTTTAGCAGGCAACTTAAGACACTCCTTCCCCTCTTTTTTTGCTTTAGCTGTTTAAGCGTACCTTCCAGCCCAGAAACAGCGGTACTGTCAGCTGGCCCTGTTCCAGCAGAAAATGATCCTTATAAAGGTATGCCGTCCCCGTGGACAGTTGATGTCACTTCCACTCACCGAGGCTGGCAATCTCTCCCTGTGCAAAATTCGTGAGTAGGTTCTGGTCGGGTTAGGGCATCGCAGTATGTTTCATCCACTTCCACTCCGTCATACCGGACACACATTGCATATGAGGTGCTGATACCTGCTGAGCAATCAAGACCCTCTCGGTCAGGCTCCATCAGATCCAAAAGCCTCCTCCCACCATGATTACATTACTGGAGTGCTCACTGCTTCTGAAAATTTACCTGCCATTTTAAAAAATACCAGTATTCTCTCCATCAACAGCCAACAAGGACCTCACATGATCAGTCACTTGAAACCAAACCTACCTGAAGTGCACGTGGAGCTGCAGGGGGCATAAGCTGAGACTTTCCACCGATACATGTCAGCCAAGCTGATGTCGTCATGGCCCACGGGGCTCACATCAAACTCATTACTGTGGAAAAAGGAGGTGGTGTGAGCTGAAAATGAAAAATTGCTGCAAACAAAATATAGTGAAATTCCTCCCCACTGTCTTTGAAGATGGGAAGAAAGCCAGTGTCTCTGCTCTCCATCTCCCCTGCCTTGGGCAAGATGGACCACTGATGAACAGAGAGCGTAAAGCCTTGATCCTCCTCCTGAATTCAAGTAGCAAGGCTGTGGATAGCCATGGACCAACATCCCTCTGAGAGGAGGCATCATTCATAGCGAGTCTTGTGGATATTATGGTCTTTTGACCATGCAGGTGCCCTTAGCCTCAGTTTATACTATCACCTTGAGAGGTATGACGTTAGGTTGGAAAGGAGAGCTCAAGCAAGGTCCCTCTTAGTATCACATAATGTGATACGGAGAGTTCACATGTGGCTTGCCAGAAATGTTTAAAAGTTGGCCCTCGGTCTCCTGACAAATGTTTATTGAAGTTACAGAAGCTTATGTGCCCAGAGGAATGGGACAGAAGGGGCATGATGTGGTGGTGGTAAACATGTTCATGTGACATGCTGTAGATTCCTGGCCTTCTTTACAATCACATTCAGTGTTGGCCTCGCAGGTCCTTCAGCACCAATTTAAATGGATCCCTTAGAGGCAGGGGGACCTGAAATATGTTCTGGGAGCTCTGTGTCAGGACAGTTGTGACAATCAGTGTTTGGAGGACACACCATTGGTCAAGCATCTACAACTACAGCGGCTGCCATGGATAGACACTGGTGAATGGGGGCATCAAGGACAGCAGTGAGACTACCAGAGGATTGGCTTGACCCTCCCTCCCCAGCTAACCACGCTCCTGTTTTGCCAGGAAATCAAGTGCCACCTTTCATTGCCAGGGGCTTGCAGAGGCTCTGCCTGGCTGATGTCCGTGGTTGGGCTGGCACCTAGCAAAGGGTTCTCCACGGATGCCATCATGCTGTAGTTGGCTGCTTCCCCCTGACTCCCAGCAAATGCCTCCACCTTCAAGTCCTCCAGTGAGTTCTTACGGGCCGGCGCTTTGTGGAGGCCCTGTAGCCACCGGGCAGCTGCCTCAGTCCATAGTCCTGCTGTGGAGTTCCTTGGCGCCAGCCTGGCTGCCAGGTGCTGCAGCTCCCTACAGAAGGCGGTGTTGTGCGGGTCTCGGTGACACAGTCGCCTGAAGAGTCGAAGCCTGGAGGATGCTATGCGGTTGTTCTCTGAGAGCTCAGATCTCCTCATGCTGTAAGGTACAGCTGTGCTGATGGAAATCTGATTGAACCTGAGCGCTGGAAGAAAAATACAGGGACGCTTTAAATATATTGGATGGCTTATACTTCAACATGTGGTATTTAACAAGGCAAAAAACATTCAGTATTTGTCCTCATAATCATAAACTGTCACCAGGGTGCACCAAAAAGCCTTAATTGCCCTGACCAACCTCACACACACACACTCTCTGCCCATTGCTCAGAAGCTCCTTTTAAGTTCAGGCCCAGGCCTTCAGTCCTGGCCTGAGCAATGTTGCAGGTGTACTTTGTCCCTGAATTGTTGTGTGGCTTTCCCAGATTTGACCTCAGATTTGACTTGTCACCTTGCTTTTGACTTGTCACCTGCTTATCGCCGGACTGTTGCTGGGATCTGTTGCTGTCACTGCCCTGCTTGCCAAGCTCAGGTGCTGCAAGGGCACTGCCTGATCTATATCCTGGCCACCCTCTCCCAGCTCCCCTTCCCTTACAGAACTACTGGCCCTTGCTGCTTTCTGACAGCCTCCACCCTACTAGTGATCATCACTCCCTCCTGTCCGCCCTGATGGTAAAGCCACCTTAGATTTCAAGAAGACCAGTGTGGGATGTCTGCTTTCAGTGAACAAAATGGGAGAGAAGGAAAAACAAAGCAACCAACCCAACTCTGTTTCTCCACCAATTGCTGCTGCTTCCGCCTCCTCTTCCTCTCCTGTGTTTGCATGGTAGACCTGTCTTATCTGGAAGTCATACTTCTCCTTCTCTTCACCTTGTTCCCAGCCCCAGTCCCGAGTCTGACTGGTGGAGTTGGTTTGGAAGAAGTGTGTGCGGCCGAAGCCTAAATCTTCATGCCTTTCTCTTAAAGGAAGCTGTTCACTGGTGTCATCTGGTGACAGGGAAAGCCATGTGGCATTGAAGTCCTGGGCAGCTCTGGAGTTGGCTGGAATGGGATGGTTCTGGCTGGTCTCTGGTAGGTGATGATAGAGGGGTCTGTCTAAAGCAGGGGCTGCAGTTCGGAGAGGTGGTGTCCGTGGTACAGTGTAGTCATACGTTATGTGTGGCATTTTCCCATTAAAGTTGTAGTACTAGAGAAAACAGAGACAGAAAACAAATGCATTTGTATTTTAAGGACTTATATTTCCCAGAGACCTCTTCTAGCCACATCCATTTTGTGATGGGTGTTAAGAGAAGATCGTATCCTCGTAAATCCAAGAGGAAACCACCCCCAAGACAATATCTGGCTTCCTCAGCCATCTACACGCTCAGGTTTGGCTTGGGAACCAGGTTAATATTCCCTTTGTCTGAGGGAGGCTCACAGTTTTGGGACAGGCAAGACAGAAAAGCCTAAAACTACCTCCTCACATACCATGGCATTCAGAGACTGGTTAGTGGGCCCATGAGCTATGATATACTCCAGCCCATCTGAGTTCAGGCTCGAGGGGCGCCGGTACTTGAAGATCGTGCCAGCTACCCTGAAGTTCTGGGGGTTGTCAATGGCGGAGTTGCCGTTGAAGAAGAAATGCCCAGATTCATCTGCGAGTGCTTCAAAGAGAAAGAAAATGGACAAATGTGATACTCCATGCAGAACACCAGGGCTGCACTGGTACTGAGGAGGGCAAACAGCTCATGACTGAGAAGAGCTGCAGGTCCTCCAGTGTTCATCTTCCACATCAGGTCAGATCAGCAGTGTTCAATGCCTGCTGCTTTCATTTCCGTCTCCAACAAGACCACAAATGTCTTCACAACGAGGACTGCCCATAGTGAGCTTGGTTTCCAAATGTCCTTCCTCCTGCTGGCTGCTGAAGACGTGGTAGACTTGGTTTATGGAGAGATGAAGTGCCCCTGCGCTACCCTGGAGGACATGCTCATAGATAGCTCTCTCACAGGACAGGCGGGGGTGCTCCGAGCCCTCCTCCCACCTCCCAGGCAGCTAAACTGGGATCTCCACATCCATCTGGTTCCTCTGCTTACCTAGGATGTTTTCTGTTTTCCTGCGCTCAATGATGAGGATGTCTGTGGCACCGGCAGGGATGTTGGTAATGAACACGTAACCTGAGGAACGGAAACAGAGGGTGAGGAAATCACAAGGACAGATTAAAAAGCTCTGGGTAGGAAAAGCAGCTTGTGGGTAAAGTGCATATGTAGGAGGGCCGCACTGCCCTTCAGGGGCAGGACACTAAGGACATAAACGCATGTTGCACCAGTCTGTGAGCTCTAATCCCAGCTCCCCTCTGGAGTTCCATTACAGGTCTCTCAGGCTCAGCCTGAGCACTGCTGGGTTTGGAGTCGGGAAGGAACTGCACAAGTGTACAGTCTGGCTTTAGGTGCATGGATGAATTTGCTCTCACGCTCTCTCTGGCAAGAGTGCAGAAAAAGCTTACTAGTGATCAGGGCTGATATTGAACAGAGGTCCCCTCAGCTCCTGACTCAACAGAATTTGTCTCAGGAGTAGCATAAAAATTGACCTTTATAGGGAGAGGAAATAAGAAGGCTCTTAAAGTTATGTGGTTTGGTGGCTTGTCTAGAAATGCAGGTATTGTCCGTCCTGTAAGATTTTATGAGGACTGGAATGGGAGGCCAAAACTGAACCCGTACTGCTAGAGGGGTTAGCACCAGTACCCATGGTCTGGAAAGGGGCCTGAGTGCTTTTCTAAGTCTGGTGTCTGTGGAGAGTAGGGCATACTAGTGAAACAACAACAGTGTGAAATGGTGTTCCAAAACATCCTCAAACCACAGTTAGTTAATGACTAATGAGCATACCACAGTCTATTCCTTCTGTGGGTGGAGGAATGGGCCATGAGGTTGCAAGGGATCAATCTCAGCCCAGTTTCAGAGGGTCTGTCCCTCAGCTGTGCCAGCCTTAGGACTGGGGAAAGCAGAGGACTAAGTGCAGACTGAAACAAACACGGTGACCCTCATCACAGGAGCTTAAGTTTCAGATGAACGCATAGCACAAAGAAAAGAAGATTCATTAATCTCATCACATTATCTGAGGTGAGCAAGATGCCAAAATCAATAGGAACAAATAGATCCCCAGCTGCTTCCTATTGTAAAGAGGTGAAGGGAAACCTTACCAGCCTAATATACAGCACATCAAACCAATCTCCTCTGATGATTAAGTGAAAAGGACAAAATACAGGCATTTAAGCAGGGGTGGCACTCTTCAGCTCTTTCTACCAAGCAGCTGGGAAACTCCTACCCGCATTCAAGCCAGTCACCCTTCATGCCAGCTGGTGGTAAGAAGTAGCAGGTGAAGTCTCCGGACTGTGGTAGCAGGGAGTACCTATCTGTGAGATTGCCTTTCGGAAGCTGCCCGAGACACGGTGGCAAGTGCTGCCGTCCCCTCCACACACCCTGCATCTGTCCATCGTCCGGGGTGAGTACAGGCTCCCATCGCACCCAACTGGCTGCAACGAATAAAAGAAGAGAAGGTTTCCTTGGACCAGCTTATCTCCACAGGTCAGGGTCTTTTCAAGGAAATGCAACCATGCTCTTTTGGTGAGGTTCGGGGAGGGGGGTGTACATTAGCTTGGAGTGGAGTAATGAATGAATCCAACAGCAGCAGAAATTCACCTATGTAACTTGCAACCATCTACACTGTGACCCTGAACCTGGGGCAGGGCCTTGTGCATGTAGGTGAATGGAGTAAGACTGGGGCAAGCTGTTTCAGTTCCTTCAGTCTCTGCATTTAGGCCAGTCCTCCTCACTGATGTAGTGATGTACGTCACTGTCCAGGAGATGCTGCATCAAAGGCAGGCCTGCCTGAGGTTGTAAGGTACCTTTCTGTGACGCTATATGCAATCAACCTTCATCTTTACCATTTGAGGGAAAAATCAAATGTAAGATTTAATTTTTTTTCTATATTGGATGACTATGAAAACAAACCTGCAATTCTAGTCTCTGTGCTGGGAGGAAAGTGCTGTGACTCCATGGGAACATGTGGATGTACCCAATTCCTTTTCTGTGAACCTCTCTGCTCTGTTCTAGCCCACAGGCATTCAAGAGTGAATGTAATTACTCCACGCCAGACCTCAGTATCGATTCCCTGCTGCGAACCCTGGCCTTGTGATGACCAGCAGGTCCAGGCATGCACTTACAATCCCAATTTCTGTACTCCTTCCTCCCAGAGCCTCACCTCACACTTCCCATTGATGCAGACCCCTTGATAGGTCCTGTCCTTGCAGGAGGTACCATCCTGTGCTCGGGCCATCAGCTGCCTCTCGCCACTCCGGGTGGTACACTGGAGGTCACACGGCTTGTTGGAGATACTGGTGTAGTCATCTGAAGGGACAGAGGCAGAAAGTCACCAGGCAGATCAAGGTGCTCAGAGACGGGCTGGGAGGAAGTGGACTTTACTCTTGTCCATACTGATAGTTTAATATCACCTTGGATGATCTTGCTGCTTGAGATGAGACCCCAAAGCTATTTTGTAGTAGTAAAGGGGTCATGGTATGAGGCCGCAGCTGGGGATCATGCCTAGCAGAAATGCTTCTTGCTGGCAAACCCTCTTCCTTGCCATACCCTCTCTCCTTTGCAGTGCCATCCCCTGTGCCAGACATGGGAATCTGTTTTCAGCAGATCCCGGGCCACACATAAATACACAATAGCAAGCGAGACCTGTAAGAGGGGTACTGACTGTGTGGAGCTGTGGCCAGCTACACTCCATGTGGCTGAGCAACTGGAGCCAGAGGTGCAGATGTTCTCTGTCCCCTTGACAGCTAATGGAAAGAGAATAATATCTTAGGTGAGCTCAATCTGGACCTCAAGGGCCATCTGGCAACCTATGTGATGCAATTTGTCTAATCTGTCTTGCCTGTACAGGGAATGGATGGGCATCCTGTTTGGAACAACCCACCACCAACCCAGTGGGAAGCATGCTGGGTGACAGAGGCAGCCAAAATGGTAGAAGGCACAAAGAGCGTGAACACCCACTCTGCCAAGATGACTGCTGGTTAGCCAAGACAACTCAGAGAAGCCTGTGTCCTGTCTGCCCACCAGTGCTTGCTGAAGTAGGATCCGAAACAGGAGCAATGTGGTGAGAGAGGAGGCCTGGCTGGGTGGAGCAGTTCTGTGAAGAGACAGGGAACGATTTCTCCAAAGCAGGGAGCACAGGCAAGCACTTCCAGACCAGCCAGGAGCACCCATCCCTTGTCCCCTGGGACCTTCCCCTTCTCCTGTGTCTGAGAAGATCCAGTGGGTGTTTTTTCACCCTGATCCTTTGTGTGAAGCTGTGAAAACCCACCTGGATAGAGGGGCATCCAGTGGTAGTAGCGCTTCCCAAAGGCTTTGCCATTGAAACTGGAGCACTGCTGCTGTTTGAAGCTTGCTGTGTTGGCTGGGCAGGGCTATGGAGGGAATAAATGTGATCAAAAGCTCCCTATGTCACAGCCATGGTTGTGACAGCTGCTTGTCCCTGCTGCATCCTTGGAGGATGAAAATGCTTTTTACACCCTGGAAGTAATCAGTGATGGACTCTGAGGTGCCATAATACAGGCAGAAAGGCCAGGCCTCCGTTGTCAAGGGCCCCTCAGACAGCTGGATTTAACAGTTATGTAAAAATTACTTCTAGCAAAGGAAAAAGCATACTGGAAAAGCTTCATCCCTTCCCCCACCCCACAACAAGAGTGGTTTTATATCCTTTTCCCCACATCTTGGTCCCAGAGAGTAGAGCCCATCTCCCACATCTTCAAAGGCACACCGTCAACTGCTCCAGGATTGGATGGTACCCCTTGTCTGCACTCCTCTATGACGGACCAGTCGCACCCCTAGAGCTGGTGCTCTGGCAGCTCCAAGTGTGACCCCGAGTCCTGCATCCCCCAGTGAGGACCAGTCAGTACTGGAAGTGGTTCTCACCTGCTGCTGGCACAGTTGGTAGTGCTTGGCTTGACCAACGCACATGCTGCTGTTTGTTCCCTGGGGCATCTGGAGCCTGCAAAGCAGAAAAACAATGAGCTGGAGGTCTGTGAAGTACTAATGTGTTGAGGATGGCAGAGAACTTGGGCCTGACTTAAAGGGGAGATGCAAAGCAGGCGTTTTATCAAAGCTTTATGAATCTAGACTAGCCAACATCTCTGAAACACATTTTCAGTGCTCTTATGTGGACAGTGGTTTTTAGGCTGGTCTTGTTTTGGGGCAGGTTGAGCAGACAGGAAGCAACTGCAGTATGACCACCCCTGTGTCCCTTCACTCTGAGGTCCAAAAGGGTTGATATGACAAAAGGACAATAGACCCTCATAATCCAACACTCCCATGGAAGCACCCAGGATTTGCAGTGATTTCAGGATTCACTGTGCAGTAGGCAGAGAGATGGCACCTCTCATGGGGAGTGGCCACATTAAAAGATTAGCAAAAAAGGCTTGATATACATGATAGACCAAAACCACAGGAATTTCTCAACACTTGATGTTTTAACTCTGGCCAGCAGGAGTTATCCAGGGGATACTGTAGTCCTTGACTGATGCAAAGGTAAAAAAATTCTTGAAAGCTAGGAAGGCACAGGGAGAATGGCTGAGACAACACATTAAGGCAACGCGGTCTGTGTAAAGATCAGCAGCTGCCAATGCATTAAAGTTCCCAAAGTATTGGGAACTTAGGATGCACTATGTGATGAAGAACCCTGTAGGCATATTCAAGCTGGACCGGCAAGAGGTACTGCAGCTGTGCCTCCAGAGCAATGCTTTACAGAATGTAGGCAAAGCCTAAATTTGCACCAAAAGGCTTGAAAACTGACATCAGTTTCATGTGAAGCAGAGGCTGCCTGCAGACTCAGGCAGAAATTGTTTTGTGGGCATACTTGTCTCACACTTAAGCCATTCTCCTTGAAGCTACAGAAACCTTTTGGCTAGGTTTTATGTTGGGCTTTTTTTTAAAAAATTCAGACTTGAACCCTGGAGTAAAATGCCACAGCAAAGCCCTCCCCTCCCCAGCTGTGGAATCAAGTAGAGATGAGATGCCAAATGGAAGGAAAAATCTCTCTCCTGGCAGCAGGCAAAGGGCAGAAGGGCTGCTCTGGCTGTGGGGAGTGTGGGACAGCCCCAGGCTCCCTCCCACCCTCTGTTTCCCACTGCTCTCCCATGATGGCCACAGTGTGCTGGGGAGGGGGAGCAGCAGCAGCCTGGTTAGCAGGGAGGCTGCGTCCAGATGGAATATACTGCAGCACATCTGGACCCTCACCATGCTGCCAACCAACCCACATAAAAGAAGTTTTCTGCTGCAGGAAGGAGAGCGGGCTGGGGGCCCTAGCTTAAGCTTCCTCCACTCAGCAGTGCATTCATGCAGAAGGGAAAGGGGCAGAGTGTGGGGCAGGCAGCCCCCACGGCCTTGCTGTGCTGCAGGATGCTGGCTCTCATTAATATCCCAGGAGCCTGGAGCAGCAGGCTAGTAAGATGCCCAAGAAGGAGGGCTTGGTGGCAAGGTGATCCAGAGGGGGCAGCAGGAGTTCAGGCAGCTGAAGTTTCCCAGCTCTCCCCACTCCCACAAACGCAGTCCAGTTGATACCAGGACTGTAGCAGCTGTAGGGGACAAATGTGGCTGTAGGGGACAAATGGAGATGCTGTTAGGTGACAGCCAGATAAATGACAGAGGGAAAAAAACTTGCAAGCTCTGCAGGGAATAAAGAGGGGAACTTGCTGAGACATGGCTAAGCTGGCTGCTGCCAGGAGTAAATCAAGTCCCCAGAAGGTGTCTGGGAATATGTACCCATGTCCTTAGCACAGGAACTGGCTGCAAATCAGGGTTAGGGTGGCCAGAGCAGCCACGGTAAGCAAGGGTCTGAAAAGAAAAGGGGAAGAGAAACAGAGCTAGCCTTCTCCAGCCCACAACCCCATCATCTTCAAGTCCCCTGCAGAGCCCAAGAGGGGATCAACCCCTTGTTCCCTATCAGATGAGCCAGGCTGAGTGGGTGATGTGTTCAGGGGGCCTGTTGCCTGCCCCACTGTGACGTGCTTCTCCCTCGTCAGCCCTCCCCACCACTGCCTCTTCACCACCTACCCCACAGGCAACAGCTGCCTTCCTTTTCGAGATGCCACAGAAGAGGGAACAGCCAACCATTCAAACCCAGGAGATTTGAACCCAAAATGTAGGTCGGGGCCACCTTATTACCCCTCTGCCACTTGAGACCTGGCCAAGGACTCAAGCTGGGATATGACTCACCTCTGTTGCAAGCAGTGCCTCTCCCGGGACATCACGCCTCCGCCACAGGACCGGGAGCAGGTGGACCAGGAGCTCCACTCTCCCCACCACTTGGTGACTTCTTCATCCCAGGGGCCAGCTCCATCTGCTGCCTCACTACTGTCCTGACAGAAACAGAGCATGGTTAGCTGGAGAACCTGGCTCCTTACCACCCCAGGCAAAGAAGGGCCTTCCAAAGGCAGCTCCACAGGAACTATGTCACCTGGATGCCTTCTAAATGGGCAGGGTTGGGACAATTGTGGCAGGATCAGGACCCTGTGGGGCCACATCAGGCTCACACATCCCAAAATTGAAATTTCCCTCCAGGACTGAGTTATGCGTTTGGGAAGAGGGATGCCTCTGGGATCTCATCACAAGATATAGAGATGGGCTGTCATGCTGGACATGTGTGACAGTAATGCCAGCTGCAGCCTGACCCACAGCATTGCGCTCAGCCCAGGTCAGACAGAACAGCAGATCACAGCTCAGGCTGCCCGCTTGGGTCAGGAGAGAAGAGGAAGAGCTGCGGTGCTTGGCCATGTGGAGGCCTGCCGGCAGGCAAGCTGAGGGTACACATCTGTCACTTGCTGGAGCTTGTATTTCAACAAATGAACTTCTCTTTGTGACTAAATCAGCTCGGCTCTGAGCTCCTCACCCTCTAACCCTCAGAAAAGTAATTTTCAAGAGTGCTTCAGAACCAGAGTCTCCTTCAATTGCTGTTGTCCCCTCTCCCCACGCACCCCACTATGCCCAGAGAAGGACTGTTCCCTCTCCTAGCATGCCTTGCTGGGGCTGAGCCTTTAAATTTGGCAAACCTGAGTTCTTTTGTCCCCAATGTGGTAATTGCAGCAGGCTGCTGTTGGCTGTGCCTCCACAATTCCCAGCAGGTAAGGGACTCTGTGTTTTAGCTGTTGTGGGTTTTTTTTCCTTGCAGTATGTTCCTGTTTAGTGTCTGATGGCCTAAAAGCTCCCAGGGATTTTGGCAACCTAGCCTGTGCAGGAAATAATTTGCTGTTTACTGAAATAGAGCTGTAAGTACTGTTAAATGCGGTGATAAGTTTAACACGGGACAGTGACTGGAAGGGATTTATCCAGCTGAAAATGCTGACAGTGTTTCAGTATTAGTAGAAGAAAATGAATAATTTGTGTGCATGTGTGAAGTCTGCTATGTTACAGTAAGGGCTCAGGGAAGTTGTATCAGTGCTCCTATTAGCAAAACACGCTGGTTTGCGTCAGTGGCTGATAGTCCTGTTGCAAAGAACCGATCTGCAAAGCGTAACTGATGGATGTGAAGGAAAACTCAGCAGGGTTTCCTCATCACTAAACGCACTCTGTTCCCTATTTTGGTTTACTGCGTCTTGGATTTACACTCTTTCATGGTGTCATAAAGCCAAAGTGTTCTTCATCTTGCAGTGTAATTAATTCCTGCCTGAGAACTTGTTGTTTCTACAGAGTCTGCCAACAGAACATCCTCTGGGCAGAGGAGATGCAGCTGATTTTATGCAAATGTTTTGAAGTTGTAACTTAGCATGGCTGAAATGTGCATAGTGCCTCTTCTTGGTGATAGCCAAAGCATGTTGAAAGTAACCTACTCTGCTGCAAAACAGCACCATGTTACCTGATGCTTTACTGTAGTGATTACAAGAGTTGATTTCAAAAACAATACAAAAAACGCTCTTTGCTGTATTTAGATGTCATGGCTGGAGTTGACTTGCCTGACAGGGACCAAATGCTGTGGCCAGTAGCTGAGTTGCTCAAGAGAAAAACAAAATTTAAAAGAAACAGGCATATTTTCAAAAATACCTTTTCCTCTACTTCCAAATTATCATCTCAGCCTTCATCCTATGAACATTGTTCTCTGACTGTATGTTATCATACTACAAATGGAAATGTTGACTATGTAACTTCCGCATTTACAAAGGAAAGAAATCAAAAGTCTCTTATTGGAACGTATTTTGAGCTAAAATCTTTCCTTGACCCCTTCTATGCTTCTCTGGGATAAGCATCTCAAAGCCTGTGGAGGAAGAGCTCTTCACAACTGTCGGGAAGGAGAATGCCGATGATTTATCTGGTGTCTGTGTGGAGAACTCAGCGCAATACAGATTCTCCCATAGCTGGGCTAATAATCAAACCTGGTGTCCTACCACTTCACTGAGTAGTTACATGAGGCGCGTGGACTGCCTGGAGGGGAAGGCATGTGGACCAAAAGCTGCAATATTTACACAGCTTTTCCCCACGTCGAAATAAAAATCTGTGTAGCTGTAACACCCAAGGTAGCGCTGCTCCAGTGATCTTAAAATCCAAATAGGTGAGACGGGACAGAAGGGAAATGGGTGAAGGGAAGTGAAATAACCTGTTCTACTGACCTCCCCCTGGATATGAAAAAGACTTTGTGTATTTGGAGTGGTGGAAAGCTGCAGGTGCCTTTTCAGGTTTACTGCTCTTGGGTGTTTTGCCTGGATGCAAGGAGACTTGGCATGTGGTGGCAGAGCTGAGGTTCGGGGAAGATCAGCGTCTCTACCTTTGTGTGCCTCTTTCTTCCAGTTAGAAGAATTTCTCTCTGCGCTACGACTTTGAGGAATGACAGGAGCCCAAATGAAGATTTACTGAGGGATGCTAGTCAGAGAGACTTCTTTTTTTTTTTTCCCTAATAAAACGTGTTCCCCTTTATCCGTAAGCCCTGTACCTGCTTCCTCTCTGTGCTGGAGGAATCAATCACTTTTTAAGTAGATTGATTTGGCTCTCAGGTTTTCCATGACCAAGCTCCCTTGCCAGTCCTTGCCTAAGAGCATTTATTTCCTTGTGTAAGCAAGGACAATGCTGAGCTGTCCCCTTTGCCAGTGAGACCTACGGCATGACTGCATCCGAGGCCTAGGCCTGGTGACATGGAAGGGGAACTTCAGGTACTTCAGAGCTGGGACAGCTGGTTCCAATCTGTGCTGAATTTATTATATTGTCAGAAATAAATCTGCATTAACCATGACACACAAATGGCTCTTGTTTTTAATTAGAGATACTTGCATTTTCCAAATTTCCAGATAATAAATTAGGGAATGTGGGGCAGACTCCAGATTAGATTAGCTCCCAGTTGTAGTTTCTCAAGCCCCTCCAGCAAATCCCAAGAGTTACCTTCTGGCCGAGTGAATCCCCCCCCTCCCCTTCCTCCTTCGAGCAGAAGAAATCAAAGGGTCTTTACAACAACCCTTTCATGCTCTCTTGGGTATGGGAGATGCTGAAGCTGCTCTAACTTGCACTCTGCTGCAGAACTGCAGAAGGAGCGCAGGCTGGAAACACCGCAGCAGGAGACGAGCATAGGTCCAGGGTTTTGCCTGGGCTTGGGGGAAGGCTCTGCCTAAAGGAGGTAAGAGGGTCACGCACGATTCTTTATGTGATGAGGAATATAAGGCCTAGAATTTACATCCGCAGAAAAGACAGACCATATTGCCGTTCAGCCAGGTGCTCTCCGCAAGAATTTCCCCTGGGGCGTTTGTGGCTTGGCACTCGGTGATTAAACAGCTGCAGTTCTTCCTCTCTGAGGCTAACCGAGTTATTTCTGTGCCTCTGCACCTACGCTGGAGGCCATGCAACTGAGTAGGTGAGGGCTGCCCTCCTGTCCTCTTGTTGGGGACACCAGAGCTTTGAGCCCCAACCCGCAGGGAACTTTTCCAGGACAAAATATCTGCCTCCCAGATTTGCCAGTATCAGTGACAGCCTCTAAGCTAGCATCACTGAAAGCTTCTTCTGTCTAACCGAAGACTCAGCAGCTGCTTCCCCTCTGCCCCCCTGCCAAACAAAGGCTGCCACAAACAAAATGCTTCAGCCCTGGAAAGAATGGTGGGCCTGGACTGACATCCTATCAGATTTCCAGGCGGTCTTTCTGAAGGGCTGAAAGGGATAAAATAAATTCTCCGCCGACTCTCTGTCAAGCTCTGGATCAGCTCTGAGCTATGCTGGGTTCCTCAGAAACCTGGGAATAATTGCAATTACCGTGTCGTTGGCCTAGTCTCCCTTGTTGCTTATTGTTGTGCCTAATTTTGAGATTCATTAGAGTCTGGGTGCCGGAAAAAAGCTGTCTGGGAAGAGAGACCACAAACATGCCTGTCTAGTTCCCTTAATAGAGGAGCTGGAAAGGCAGGAAGGCTCTCCGCTGCAGTCTGGCATGCCTTAAAGGCTGGCCCACCACTGAAGGGCACAGTAAATGTCGTAAACTGTTCTGCTCGACCTTGTCAGAGCTTACAAGACTACTTAGAAACAGCAGCTGAAAATGAAATAAATTCTTCACAGACCTTTTCTGAGGTCATTAACTGCATGTCCTCTACCAAAAATTTCCATGATCCCTTTACTTAAGGGCATCTATCCTCCAGCAAACTACGTGCTGAAATACTAAGTAGCTTCACATGTCCTAATGCCTGGAACAGACATCAGATTTTCATCTGGAAATGAATGACCATGTTCAGCCCCCCTGGTTTGGGTTCCCTGTGTCATGCTCCGATTAAAGCAGTGGTGATGGATTCCACCACAGCCCTGAAAAAAACAATAGCATGTGCAATTGCGCCCTGATGTTTTACAAAAGAATTGGTGCTTGTGTAAAGCTATTTCTCATCCTGTCATTGTTTTATCCTATTTGGGTAGGCTAGATAGTTTGTATGAGAGATTCAATGTTGGACACAGACAAGAAACCAAATTTTGCTCAGAAAAACTGAAACAAGATATTTGAGAAGGAATTTCCCACGAGGGGAAGGTACCCTGAGGTAAAATGAGCAACACAGAGTAAGTAATTTTTACAGCATCAGAAAGAACAATCTGGGGGAAAATGGTAAACTTGCTAAAGATGTGATACTGCAGCAGATAAGTAACAGAAATCTGGACATACAATGAGGCACAGACGAGAAGCAAATTAGAAAGAACAGAAGCCATCGGAGAACTATCAAGTACTGTTCATAACCCTGCTGTGACAGAAAATTCACAGGCAAGCGCCCCATGTCATTTTAAAATGCTTGATCCAAGTTAGCTAGGTCATTCCCTTCAAGGGGGCTAACGCACTTATTCTGGGGCAAGCCACTAGAAAGGATGGAAATCTGTGAAGGGGAAGAAGGGAGTAACTGGCAATGCGCATGAGAGGCATCTCTATGGCCAGGTTTTTCAGAAGCACTGACTGCAGTTAGCCCCACGTAGGAAAGGACATGCTTACCCTATCTACAGGCTCAGGCTTTCTATGACACTCTCTGCACAATCACGTTGCACATAGAAAACCGGGCAGCAAGAGGAATTGCAGGTTAATCCCCGAATGACCATTTTGTGCGCTGTCTTGCACCAGAGGCACCAATCAATACTACCGACCACATCTGCCACACAATCCTTGATCAGAGTACTCTGCGAGGATCTCCTGCAGTACAGGAGTCCTCTGGGCAGACCAGGCAACAGTGCCGGTGTGTGCTTACCCTGGGGTGGTCGGAGCAGCCCTCCTCCCAGCCCCAGATGCCCTTGCCTTAGGTGCTCTACAAACACAGCTGCTGGGGGATGGAGGATCATGTGCAACCAAGGCTTGTGTACACATGTTGACGGAGGAGTCCATCCAGGTCAGTCCTAAATGAAGGACTTCGTATCTGTTTAGCTTGACCTGGCTTGCTCTGCCTGAATCTTCTCTCTGACTTAGCCCTACAGTTAAGGAGTAAACAGAGCAAGCAGTGAAAGTGTGTGAAGGTAAAAATGCAGTGGAAACAAGACGCTTGGGTTTTAAAAGGAAGACAACGCCAGAACAGGAGACACTGATGCTCCTCAAACCTCAGTTATCTGCAGTAAAGCCGTGGTCTCTGGTCTTCTCTGTGTTTAAGATAGCTCATATGCGATTGCTTCACCCCAGCCGTGGCTTTATCCTGGGGGAGGGTGGGAAACACAACGCAAAATCCCCCATCCTTTAGCAGAGCAGAATCCCCCCAGCAGCAGAGAAAGGCGGCTGGGTTCCCCTCGGGGAAATGGGAACGCGAGCCACGGTGCAGGCAGTGACCCGTGAAGGCAGGGGCACCGCCGGCACCCTGGGAAGCTGGGATTTCTGCCTCCCCTGCCGCAGTAACGGGGGGCGGATTGTGCCAGGCCTGGGGAAGGAGAAGGAGTCTGGCAGAGGTGTTTTGGCGCTGCTGTGGAACAAGTGTGCCGTGGGGAGGGAGGGCCAGGCTGAGGAGGTCCTTTGTGGAGGAGAGCAGAGACGTGAGCGTGGGGCTTCGACGCCCAGATGTGCACCCCACCGTTAGCAGAGAAAGCGGCTGCCTAAACCCCGACCTGGGGTGGCGGGAGGGAGAGGGAAGAGGAAAACCTGTTTGCTTTCAGCCCTTAACTGGAGTCAACCCCTCCTCTAGGGATGAACATGGGGAGCAGCCCCGGGTGAACCCCCAAAAAGGGAAAGGCCCTGCTCCCCCACGGTCCTTCTGCTCACGCTGGGAAGCCGCCTCAGGCGTCCTCACCCCCCCATCGGCCCTTTGTTAGTGCCAGGCCGCTGAGGAGCGGGCAGAGTCCGGTCCTCGGGATAAATCGGGGTGGGGGGGGGACAGGACAAAACCCCCTTCTCGAGCACCGCCAGACCGAGGGAGGGCGGCAGGAGGACCCCCAAGCCCCGTCTGTCCCCGGCGCGAACCAGAAACCTGCGGGGAAGGTCGAGGCGGCGGCGCCGCCGCTCCCCTCAAGCGACCGCCCGCTGCCCCGGGCGGGCCGGGCCGGGCCACCCAGCCCCGCGCAGGGCCCCGCCAGCTCGGAGCGCCCCTCCTGGCCCCGGCTCCCTGAGGGGAGGGAAGGAAGGAAGGAAGGAGGGAGCGAGAGAGAGAGGGAAGGCTCTGCCGCCGCCGGCCCACCCGCCGCCGCTTACCTTAGCGCCGAGGGGGGCGGCGGCGCTGAGGAGGAGGAGGAGGCAGAGGAGGCGGCGGGGAGCGGCGGCCATACCGCGCTGCTGCTGCTGCTGCGGCCGCCGCGGAGGAGGCGGCGAGGCGGCGGGGCGGCCCACCAGCGGCGGTAGCAGGAGCAGCCGCCGCCGGAGCGCGGGCCGGCATGGCTGAGGGAGTTAATGACTTTACAACCTGCCGGGTGGCGGGCGGCGACCCGCGGCGCGGCCGGTCGGCGGGGGATGGGGATGCGGGGGGGGGGGACCGGGCGCTCCTCAGGCCCCGCC
>VXBH01009929.1:111669-122826 GCA_013400035.1 Rynchops niger | reverse complement strand
CCCCCCCCCCCCCCCCCCCCCAGGTGTTCCCTGAGTTGGCTCCTCTACCCTAGAGCGTCTGCAGGAATGCAGTGTGCAGGGGTACCACAGTGTTTCCAGGACTCAGATTTATATCGCTGGGATACAGAAGAGGAGGCACGGTAAGAAACCAACCTGCCTCGTTGAGGATTTTTAGTGTTAACGCTGGAGATTTTGCCTTTACCAGCTAATCCCAGCTCTGCTCCTAGTTGCTTTGGCATGTGCCAGAGCAGCAGCAGCCTAGCAGGGAGGTAAACGCAGCTTTAGAGGGCAAGGACCTGGTGTGCTACCCTATATGGTTTGAAATAAATATCAATATTAACATCTACATTCATTCAATAAAAGTTAGCTGGGGAAAGGCAAGTAGACTGCTCCCTGCCCTATGCACGGATCAGAGATCCAGGTGAGGAGCAATCTGTCGTGTAGGGCCAAAGCTGATGCATCAGACCAAAGAGGTGGTTGCAGCCTTGTGGTGGCAAAGGGATCAAGAGTGGACTTTTCTTTAAAGAGCAGCATTAAGTTAAACCGTATTCTGTATATACAGTAAACTGTATTCATTCTTGTATCTGTGCAATCCCTTGAGGTTTCCCACTATCAGAGCGACACTAAGGTGGTTTCTGTTTCACTACACTCTTGTCTTCAGAGATTATTTTCTGGCATATGGGATCCCCTGCTTTAGTGCAGTGTTTAAGTGTTGACAACCTGAAATTTCTTGTAATCGATGTTCATGGGTTTTCAGAATTGCAGGTTTGTTTGAACATCCTATATTTAGGATCTGGTCTTTGCTGGGTGTCAATCAGTCTGTGCAAGTGGGACTCTATCAGGATGGACCGGTCAAACCTTTGACTATCAAACTGGTGTTCTTTCTGAAGCATGCCTTCAAAATGTTGGACTTTGAGGAATTTGACTTTCCTGTGTTCCAGCTGGTCTCTGCAAAGAGAGAGAAACCTTCTAGACAAAGTACATTGTGAGACTGATGTATAGAACGATAGCAAACTGAGGGGAAGGGAGAAATGAAAGAGCTACTGCACTATCTTTCTGGGTTACTAGTTGTGTATGTTATTTGTGTATTTCCTGATAGAAATGCTACCTGCAAAGTCCTATTTTCCCTTTTGCCTCCTCACACAGCGATGTTCTCCTGTGCAATTAGCAGTCTAAAACATCCACTCTTCCCATCTGCCAGAAGGAGGCGTGTGATTTATCACCTCCAAGACTCATCTGGCCAGGTGGCACCTGTCAAACTCTTCCCCGGAAGGTACAGGACACAAACTGAAGAGAAATAGCACTGGCTGTGCCTCTGCCTGCACTAGACTCAGACAAGACCATCTTTCCAACCCTTCCTAAGGCTCTGGCAGCCTTTGCCCCTTGGGTTGGGTGCGGATGTGGCAACCCCCCTCCTCGATGGTCTGCACTGGGTAGATGGGTAGGACCAGGTGGGAGATGCGGCTCCACAGCCCACTCAGCTTGTCGGAGTCCATGTGGTTGTACGAGCTGGGGGTCCTAGTGTTGGTGAACTTGGCCCAGAGGAAGTCACGGACCCTCTCTTCCACTTGCTGGAGGCTAATGTGGGTCTCCAGCATCTCCTCCTCCAACAGCACGGTCAGCAGCAGGGCCACGTCCTTGAAAGCAGCACTTTCGTGGTCGCAGTATTTGTAGAAGATGAGGGTGGCCCCTGCCGGCAGCAACTCGAAGCGGTGTATCACTGCAGCACGGCCCCCAGCCTGGAAAGCTGAGCTGAGCTCTGAGTCCACCTCCAGCTTGGCCTTGTCACTCTGGAGCCTGGATTTATCCATGCCATCAATCTGGACCGTGCTGGCATGCAGAGCGGCTGAGTAGGTGTCAGCCATGCCAGTGCTAAGGCACCGCAAGGTCCGCTCACCCTTGCGGGCGGCCGTGAAGATGATGATGGCCGGTTGCGTGTGGTGGGATGCATTGAGGTGCTTCTGCAAGAACTTGCGCCCGCGGAGCCACAGGTGGGGACTCTGCCCCGGAAACCTGTCCTGCAGCTGGATAAACTGGGACAGAAAGGCCTCCACTGTGGGGTTCCTGGGGGCTTGCTGTGCCTTGGAGGTCAGGTTGCCAAAGCAGAATATGCAGAAGCTGAGCAATACAAGGCCCACGATGACAAGCCCTGTTCAACAGGGGAGAGTCCCGAGATGGGGAACAGAAGTCAGTCCCAAATGACCTGCTACAAGGGCTCTTTTTTTCCCTCCCAGACCTTCCCCACTACCCCAGGAAAGTGTTTCAGGTTGGCATGCTCTCTGGGGGCCCAGGAATGGTGAAGAGGCTGCTTGTCCCATGTGGTGAGACCCGTGCTCCTACACACCAGTTGTGGAGGACTACAGCTCTAGAGATGGAGGCAAGGCTACAGCTTTGTTGTCACAGTGCAATTTTCCTGAGGAAATTGCAGCCGGCCACCAGCTTTCTTCTCTTCCCTCCACTTTGCTTTCTTTAAGGTCTGAGGCTGTTTGGAGCCCCTACCTCCACATATGGAGGGGTCTGACACAGCTAAGATGTCCTGCTCACTGCCTTCCTCCTAGCTATACTGGGTGGACAAAGGCTACCATGCTTCTGCCCAAAAAAGGAGGACGGCGAGGTCCAGACACAACTGCTTGTGTCCCTCTCCATGGCAAAGCTGGGTCTCTTTCTACCAGGAGAAACGTGTAGTGCAGATGGGCATCACAGCTCCTGCTTGGGGCCCCATGACACAGGGGAACTGGGAAGGGGGACCATCAGCCTCAGACCTCCCAGGACATGCCAGCGTACTCTCAGCATGCTGAACATGGTGTGCCTGCTTTTGAGGCTGGAGAGCTGGAGGGAAAGCTGCTACTATAGGCCTATTTTCCCTGGTTTTTCCCTCAAACCCTCAGAAAAGGCTGTGAAAGGTCCTGAGAGAGAAGAAGAATTAAATGTGCTTCATTACTTGTTCCTGGAGGATTAGTGCCTTCTGGTCGATGAGTAACACACAAGGGAAGCTTCTTTTCCTCACCTTTCAGCAAAAGAGACTCTTTGGCTTTCTGGTCTGTGTTTTCAGTGGTGATGTTCTGCAAGCAGGACTGAGCCTCTGGCTCTGGGGCTGTGTGCCCTACAGTAAGAGAAAGAAGTGTGCCACTCAATGTTGAGGGAACAGCTAAGTTGGGCTGTAATAAAAAAAAAAGTAACAGGGCTGCCAGAAGCTTCCAGCTGAGGAAAGAGATAGAAGCAAGTTCTGCTTTGGGTTAATACTGCTTTGAGTCTTGGCTCCCCCTGCTTTTAGGGCAGGTGAAGGAGAAAGATGATGCAGAGTGCAGTGTGGTTTCATGCCTTTCAAAGCAGGACAGCAGCCAAAGGAGAGAGAAAGAGAGAAGCCAGTTAATATCTTATACCTTCTTTCCTGCTCAACTCTGGAAAACTGACAATGGGCACTAGAGAGTTCACCATACCATTTTTTTAATGCCTATGGAAAGTGTATGCACGTGTGTGGTGGAAGAGCAGCAGTGTGCAGCCACCAGCTCACCTCTGATCCCATGTCTATTCCTTAACATGCCTTGGGATCCGCTCTCCTGTGTTTCTTGCTCTATGTGTTCTTCTGGCTCCCAGTCTTGGAGAGGGGAACTGGTGCACTCCTCTGCCAAGAGGCCCTTGGTGACATCTTCTGTGTCAGTCCCATCCAAATGTGTCACTTTACTATCACAGCTCAGTGATCTGCTTCTTGATGAAGAATAGACCTCTGCTGTGTAGGAGCTTTCATATTGCCTGCTTCTCTCCTGGTCCTCCTGTGTTCCCTGGTGGAAAGGGCTGTCTCCTTTGCTGTCCATTTTATCATGGGACAGCCTGGCTGTAGGGAATATAATTCAAAGACCTACGCTTAGTCTCTCTCAGCAGAAGAACCAACAACCCTTTCTCCTGCCCTGCTTCCTCTAAGCAAAGGCCCAGGTTATCAGCATTTTGGAAATGCTGTACACGCAAGAAGGGGAGAGACTCACCTTTATCCAAGCCATCTTCATTCTGGGATCTTTCTGAGGCACCATCTCTTGTCTTCCCAGATTCTTCTGGTGATGCTTCAGTTTCCTGGGGAACCTTCTCCTCTACTGAGAGGAGGACGTAGGGAACAAAATTCACAGACCTAAGCTTAGTCTCTTTTGAAGCACAGGAATCACACACAGAATCACAGAATGGTAGGGGCTGGAAAGGGCCTCTGGAGATCATCTAGTCCAACCCCCCTGCCAGAGCAGGGTCACCCAGAGCAGGTGGCACAGGAACATGTCCAGGTGGGTTTGGAATGTCTCCAAGGACGGAGACTCTCTGGGCAGCCTGTGCCAGGGCTCTGCCACCCTCACAGGAAAGAAGTTCCTCCTCATGTTGTCACGGAAATTCCTATGGTCAAGTTTGTGCCCGTTACCCCTTGTCGTGTTGCCAGGCACCACTGAAAAGAGCCGGGCCCCATCCTTCTGACACCCACCCTTTCAGTACTGACAAGCATGGATAAGATCCCCCTTCAGATGTGTTTTTTCCAGACTGAAGAGACCCAAATCCCTCAGCCTTTCTTCATAAGAGAGGTGTTCCAGTCCCCTCAGCATCTTGGTAGCCCTTTAGTCTCTCTCAGCAGAAGAACCAACAACCCTTTCTTGTGCCCTGCATCCTCTGAGCAAAGGCCCAGGTTATCAGCATTTTGGAAATGCTGTACACACAAGAAGGGGAGAGACTCACCTTTATCCAAGCCATCTTCATTCTGGGATCTTTCTGAGGCACAATCTCTTGTCTTCCCAGATTCTTCTGGTGATGCTTCAGTTTCCTGGGGAACCTTCTCCTCTACTGTGGGGCTAGCTGAATCCAACAGTATTGTCTCTTCTCTGTCAGCAGTTGGTGATTTATAGACCAGAGAGTCCTCCTCTGGTCTGCAGTAGTTCTCAGGGCACCTTCTTGTCACTTGCTGCTCAAGTGTTTCTTGTGTGGCCTCTTGTGGCACAGGTTGCTTTGCTGTTCTCTCCACCTCATCTTGGGCTGGCCCAGCTGTTCGGATCAGAGTTCACAAGGTCAGCTAGCCATACATGAGTCAAGAATACCCAGTGCTTTACCACCACCCTGTAACACTCCCAGTTCTTTTATTTCTACCCCCAGTGAGGTGGGGGAGAGAACAGTGTGACTAGAAGTGAGAAAACTCATGGGTTGAGACCAAGACAAGCTGAATAGGTGAAGAAAAAGGGCTGGAAAATCACAAGCGATGCTATAGCTCACCACCTCCTACAAGAAGCCTGATGCCAGGCCAGTCTCCGAGCAATAGCCACCTTGGAAGCCAACCCCCTCTCCCTTTCTTCCTGTGCATGATGTTACACTGTTTGCAGTATCCCTTTGCCCAATCTTCTGCCAACCCCAGAGTATCTGCTTGTCGGGGGGAGAGGGTGGGAAAAGAGAAAGCCTTGACTTTGTGCCACCCCTGTTCAGCAATAGCCAAAACACTGCTGTGTTATCAACACTTTTTTTTTTTTTTTTTAAAACCACAACACAGCACTGTACAGGTTGCTATGAAGAAGGTTAACACAAGCCCAGCCGATGTCACACACTGTCCTACGTGGGGCGGGCAGGCAATTCTTTCATTAAGTGGTAGGATGTGTTGCCACATCTTCCAAAGACAGTGGGTTTTCCTAGCCTGGTAAATTGAAGTGATGGATTTGAAGAATTTCTAAGGCTGTTGTTGAGTACCAGCCAGAACAGTTAGGCCAACGCACTTTGAGCATCTCTCTGAATGTAAATGTTAGCTCTGCTGGTGCTCCTTGTCTGCTCCTGTTCTGGAGCTGCTCTCCCAAAGAGCTGTGGTAACGGATAATTAAAAGCAAACACTGGAGCGTAATTCAATAGAGAAATTCTGAGGCTGAACATAAGCATTTGCAACATTTTCTGAATCTTACAAAACCAAATAGTGCAGCTCAAATTTCAGGCACTATTTGTGGAAAAATTGCTTATGAACGATCAAGCACTACGATGACAGAAATGATTGTGCTAAAATTAGAATAAAGACTGATAAAAATGGCAAGGAACTCCCTACTAATTTGAAAACAGAAAAAGCCGCACCTGTTATGTGTTAGAACATGCTGGCCTTTGCAGCATAATTCCTACATTCCTTGTTGCTGATTATTGTGGGAAAACTTCTGACCGCCTAGGGCAGATATGAGCTAGTTATAACATCATGGTATCACTTAGATGTAGTAGCCATAACAAGGCACCTGGAGAATGTAAGCACACGGTAGAAACTGAAATGTGAGGACCTGGAGGTATACTGCTATTCAAGCTGGGCACAAACAGTGCTCCTTGCCCTGCCTCCTTCAGAGGTTCCCATCCGTAGGTGGTGGAAAACTGGCTTATTATTTAAGCATATGTAGATGGGAAGCACTGGGATGCAGGGAAGAGAGCTCTGCCAGTCTTGAGCTCCATCTGTAGCCTTCCTTGTGTTGCCATCCTGGACACAGAGTCTAAACCTGTGGCAGATGGTAATGCAAAACTGAAAGTCACTTGTTATCTTTCACCCTTCAAAGATAGCAACTTGCTTTGCTTGGCCTGGAAAATAGGGTATTTTTTTGGTTTTATCCCTTTTATCCCTTTGTAAAGGGATTTTGCTAGTAGATGGAGTAAGCACAGGATTCACTTACCTCCACACAGATCCACCCTTGGATTCTTTTCCATTTTCTTTCTTCCTAGAAGCCCTGGCTTCTGCACCGTTTTGTTTCACTTTCTCCTTTGGTCGTAAGGAGATGTATCTCCCTGCTGTTCAAGTGCCTGAGGGAGCCGTCACAGATACCATCCCGTCTTGGCCTCAGCAATTGTGACTAAACGCCCATACACCTGATAAACACAAACACAGGAGCAGTGACTCACGGTGGAGGAGGCAGCTCCTCCCTCCATGCTTACCAAGGTGGTGTGAAAATGGAAGGACGTCCCTGATAACTGTGATCCTTCAGCCCAAGGGCTATTAGCTATTTTGCTTCCTGGCAGGCTACACGCAGTTCAAGGACTAACAGAAACCACAGTTGTTTTGGGACAAGCCAACGGGGTGAGGCACTGGTTTCTCATCCGGATAAACTTGGACGGACTTGGTTGTGCTCTGAGATGCCAGGCCTGGCGTCTGGGGCTCTGCAGGCTGCCCTGTGTGCTTTCGGGCACTTGGTATCTCACAGCCAGGTTGACACAGAGCAATGAGCCTGCTCCACCTTACATTCCTGCCTCTGGTGTGTCGGATCGGGAGATGGTGGTGCTGGAAGGCGAAATCACTGGCAGAAACACCGCCTGGCCCCTGGGCAGCAGTGTTCCCCCCACCTGACCCCGCGCCCATCCGAGGGGCAGAGCAGTGCCCTGGCCGAGCGTTGTGATCCTGGAATCACATCCTGACTCTCCTACACTCCCCCAGTGATACTTTCCCCCCTCTGATAGAGCGCTTTGGGATGGCCGCGCAGGATGGAGTGAGGCTCACTGTTGTAATCTGAGAAAGCTGATGGCTTTCACGAGCGTAACGTCTGCCTGCGGAAAACTAGGTGGCATGGAAAAAGTTTCTCCCGAGAAACTCTCCCCGCTGCCAAGCGGTTGGTGTGGATTTCCATACAAAAATCTCAAGCCTGGCCTTCTCNTTGGGGGGGGGGGGGCGCGTATAATTGCTTGCTCTCTGCCGCCCGGCTCTCGTCCCTCCCCTCCCTGTGCTGTTCCCGCTAGTGACGGCAGAAGAAGGAAGTCAGAGGAATAAAGTGGTTTGCAGAGTCGGACGCTTACCCGCTCTTGGAGGTTTGGAGCCGATCGAGGCGGCGAAGTGAAGCAGAGGGGTGGCAAGAGGAGGCCCGTGCTGGCCCCTCCTCCGCTTGCCCTTCCCAGAGGCCCTTTGGCTCTGCTGGTGGCGGGACAGCCTGTGCCCCCAACGCACACCCTTAATCCTCCGCTGTCAACGTGACAGTGAACTCTGCCCTTCCACGGGCGCCCGGCAGCCTGCTGGGAGGTGTAGTTTTCTGTCCTTCCGCCTCGCCAAAGGCGGACAGCTTTTCCTCAGTCAACAGCAGTGGTTCTTGGGAGCATTCAGGAAATGATAACTTCTTTCTTTGGCTGTATTTCTGCGGTCGAGCACAGTTTCCTTCAGGCAAACTGGATGACTGGCAGCTTCCTGCATTAAGTAACGGCATGGCAGATTTAAACAACTAAATGAGGGCAAGGAGGGAACTGTTTTGAGAGTTGATTTATGAAGATGTACCCCAAGAAAAACAACCCAAACACGGAGCCAGCAAACCCCAGACTCTGGAAATGTCACGCCGTGTGAGTGCAGGGAGGCTGGGGAGCTGTGGGCTGTGAAACGAAGTGTCTTTAACATCAGCTCGGAGGGCAAGGGATGCAAAGCGCACCCCCAGGGCTCCCCTTCCAGCGTAGTCCAGAGGCTGCAACCGGGGGAAGGTCAGAGAGAGCATGTGTAGCTGCTCCTGGCCTCATTTGGGCAATGGTTTTCCAAAAAATGATGATCTGCCTTTCTGCGCCCGCACAAAGAACAGGTACATGCCAACCCCTTCCCTATAACCCCCTGCCCAGGACATGTTTCATGGGAAGTGGTGGCATGGAGCAGGGCACACTGGGGGAAAGGCATCAGCACGAGGAGCAGCAGCACAGAGACTGCAGCCCCCCTCGAACTCAGCTCGCAGCCTTTTCACCAACATGCCCAGAGGAGCCCAGTGGCAAATGGCTGAGACAAAGCACAGGGAAAGGCAACTGGAACCGTGCTAGTAAGGAGCAGGCACCAAATGGCTGGGACTCCTCAATTTGGAGAGCAGAAGGCTGAAGGGGGGGATCTGACTACTGTGTTCACTAAATCCTCCCATACTAGGCCTTGAGACACTGGTAAAACAGGTAGGACATTGGGCTCACATGGAAACCTTTATGCTGTGTGCAGGAAACTGTATTGGCCAGGGGCCATGGAGGCAGAGTGTCAGAAGGTCCAGGGCAGGAGCGGCCAGAGGATGCCCTGATTCCTCTCTGTCTCTCCCCAGGTGTCCAGGAGCTGCCCCCCACTCCGACACTGGTTGTACCAGGAAGGTGAGAAGGTGGGAGGTGTGCGTGGGCACAGCGCGTGTAGCAATAGCGGGATCACACCTTCTCTCCAGCAGCACAGAAAGGCAGTGGATTCTGCTGTGACCAGCAGAGCCACGCTGCTGCCAGTGGCCAGGAGGGGACAGAGTCCACCTCCCTCCCTGGCAGATTCAGCACATTCCTTTATCGTGGCCAACCTCTCAGCGGGTGCAGTAGAGGCTGTAAAACCTGTGAGCATGGCAAAGCAGAAAGGAAAAAATCCAAGTGGCTTATCTACAGAGACCAACATCTCTCCCTGCTATTGGTTGACGTCCATCTCACATCCCAGTCAAAGGCACATTTGACTTGATCTGCTTCTAGCCATAAGTAAGGAACAGCCAAGGTGACCAAAGTGGACAGGAGCTGCAGGTATCAAGGGCTTCATAATCAAAGTATTTTACATCCCTACAACCAGCCAGTCCCTTTACCACGGGAGGCAATGGGGAGTGGGCAGAGGGACCACCCTTCCCACAGAAGCACAAGTGTCATGAAGCCAGTGGCGGAACTCCAGCTCAGCAGGTGAAAGAAGCGAGTGCGTGACAAAATCCAGGGATAGCTTCAGCCCGTGCGGGTTGAGAACCCTGTTACCAAAAAGCAGTTTGTCAGGAGAATTCACCAGTGGGCCTACGACATGAAGTCATCCATCACCACACAACTGTTACCAAAATTGCAGGCTGATGTTGTATAACATTGCTCCTCTTCTTTTAGCATTCACAAAGTCATGAGGCACAGGCTGGGATGTAGAATTGTAACTTCACAAATCTGGTCTTCTTTTAACTCAAGTTTGAAAGGAGGATTTTATTTAAACAGGAATAACGTTTCCTCTCAATCTGCAGAGGAATCAACGGTGACTAGGTGAATTATAAAGGACATGCTATGTAAATATTCACACAGCGTAATCATCTAGCAACTTTTTTTGGAAACTTCTGAATAAAGCGATACTACCTGTAGCTGTAGTTTCATTCTGCCCGGTCAGAAATCATGAGCCAGTCACTGGCAGGTCTCTTCCTACTTCAATTGAACTGCGCTGGCAGTTCAGCTGTACTTCAAAACTTCCTGATTTGTTGCATCCTCTTTTGGTTTTGCTTTAGAAAACATTGCTCAATGTCTGTGTTCTGCTTTTACATCTTAAAAGAATGGCAGTGTTTTACTCTGTTGCTGGTACAGGAGGAGGAATGCATAATTTATCTCACAAATATTCACTTGGTTCTGGATGAAACTGGAACACTTACGGTGTGCTAGTATAGCATCAAAATAATTTTTATTTTGAAATGTATGTACACAGAAGACAGTTGCAGAACTGAAGACTGAATGGCACTTCCCTCACACAGCCTTTGAGTTCACCGAACGCACACACACCCCCACCCCCCTACTCCATTTACAACCCTGCAAAACAAATACCATCACAAATGTGGGCATACGTATTCTGGAGAATTGTAGATTAAGATACTGCCATTACAGACGCCAGTGTCATCTTCCTCCATCCTGTCTGTCTCAGTATGCAGAAATCCCTCAGAATTTGTAAAAGTGCCTCTGCTTGCTTAGCAACTTGTTTCCAAACTGGTAAGCCCTGCCCTTATAAGCATCTGTGCAGTGGTGACAGAAAACGTCTGTCCGCTGTCGAAAGACAGGGAAACCAGGCACAGGCAGGTGTGTGGTAGTTTCAAACGCAACCCTCATGCACGCTGTTAGAGTGATTAGCAACTGTACAGCGCGGGCACTTGTTATTCGGAGCACCCAGCACTCCTTCGACGACTGAGGCAAGAGAACTCGGGGGGGTCTCCGGCTCGGGGCCCTCCATGCCCACCTCGGCCCCATAGGTAGGGGTAGGAGAAACCACCGGCCGCGGCGCCTCTCCCTGCCCCGAGCGGCCGGACTGAGCGCGGCAGCGGGCCGAGGCCCGCCCGGAGGGCTCGCCNGCCGGCTCAGGCAGGGGCGGCCCTGCTCCCTCAGCGGGGCGGGGGAAGCGGGGAGCGGTGCGGAGCGGGGGGCGGCAGCGACAGGGCGCGCGCGGGGCGGCGGCGGGGCGCGCGGGCTATGGCGGACCTCCCGCTCTACCACGTCACGCCG
>VXBH01009929.1:93845-111236 GCA_013400035.1 Rynchops niger | reverse complement strand
GGGGGCCCCGCCGAGCTGGGGGAGGCCGCGGCCGAAGGGGCGGCTCGGCGTGCCGGGCGCTCCTTCATTTTTTTCACTGGAGGGCAGCCTCGGCGCAGCCGGGCGACGGGACGGTCGCTCCCGGCCCTCCCTCGGCTTCCTCCGGCCGGGAAGCAGCGCGNACGGGCAGGCTCCGCCTGATGCCACCGAGCTGAAGTGCAGGCGGAAGAGCCCCCGGTTGGCGGCGGCGCGGGAGGAGGAGGCCGAGGCGGAGGCCACGGCCAAGCCCGGCCCCGGAGAGGCGTTGGAGGGTGAGCGTCGCGGGCAGTGCCCCGCGGTGGATCTTGCGGTTGAGGGAGCGGTGGGGCGGCGCGAAGTGGGGCGGGCGGGCTGGCTGGCTGGCTCTCTTCTCCCCCGCGGCCGTCCTGCCTGCTGGGCAGGGAGGCAGGGGCAGCCCGAGGGGGGCCCTCCGGGACAGCGCCGCTGGAAACACTGGGGTGTCCTCGGGAGTCTGGATGGGGATGTTAGGCACTCTAGGAGGCTGTCGGGCTGGAGTCTGGTGGGCTTGAGCGGAGCTGCCTGCCCTATTTCTCCCCTGTTTCTCGTTTCAGGAGAGGAGCATCCCTTTGGGAATCCAGACTCCTTGACCCGACCTCCTATAAAAGCGTGTAGAGCGGCAGGTAGGTTGTGACTCGGAGAGGTTGCAGTGTGTGCTGAAACGCACAAGACCTGAGGAAAATGGAGTTTATTGGGGCTTAGCTCCTTTGCAGGTGTTAGGGTGGCCCTTCTGTGCAGGTAAGGAAATCCCGCTGCCATCTTTATTCTGTGCGTAGAAGCCAGGGAGCACTTCTCCGCCTTCCAAAAGGATCAGTGCACGTAGAGCACGCCAAAGCCCTTAGGTGACTGTTTTACCGGGTGCATCACTTGGAATAGTATATTGTCACAGCGTTAAAATAGGGACCGACTGATTTTCCTAATGCTGCTTGTTTTTTTTTTTAAAGGCTGAATTTAAATAAAGCATCTTGAGCTGCAAAAACGGATCGCTGTAAGGCTGCGCTCCGGACAGCGAGCAGCGTTGGGGCTTGCCTGTCCTTTCTCTCAAGCGCTGAGCACATGTTGGTGCCTGCTGTCGGGCAGTGTTGTGTTAGCTCTGTGCAGCACCTTCTTGTTTCTTTAGTTGGTGAAAACAGCGTCCCTCTCAAAACTTTGGAGGGGTGCTAACTTTGTGTAGTGCCGTCATGTGGCTCCAGCCTGTCATTCCACCGGAAAACTGCAAGCAAATTGTCTATATTTCCTTCCCTCTTAGTCTGTTTTGAGTTGGGCTGTATCTATTAGTATGCGGCAATTCTCAGATGGAGGAGTTGGGCTAGCCTAAGACTGTTCTCCATTCCCGTTTGTGTTCTTGTGACAGGGCTGTCACCAAGCTCTTTTTACAGCTCCAGCACATGGCTCTAATTGTGTGGCATCGCCCTTTAAAAGGGCTGCCAATATTATGCTTCAGAAGCAGAATTTCCAGTAGGTGTGGAAAAAAATCTTATCTTGAGGGAAGATGAGAGAGGTTATGGGTGTTTCTGTGGGAAAGTACAAAGGTCTAGCTGTGAAAAAAGCTGTGGGTAGTTGTTACTCCCAAACGATGGCTAGTAGGGTGCTAACATGCTTAGTATTTTGAATGTGGCTGGGCTGCTTTAGGAGGTACGGCTGAGTGGGGTTTCTTTAATGTACATGTCTCTAAAAATGAGGTTGGAGGGAGAAATGTCCTCCCCCCCCCACTGAACTTTTAACAGTGCTATTTGATTATAGTCACAACAGGCATAAAAGTACCATGTTAAGAGACCCTAATGCTTTCTGTAGGAGTGAAGGAGTGATTCCCCCACCCCCCACCCCGAGAGTCCTCCCACCTCTAGCTATACGGTATTGGTTTTATTTCTGCAGAGTTTAGGAAACGCAAGGTCTGTGAGGCAGTGGGACAAGCAGGGTGTATTTTTATAAGGACGTAGTTGTCATGCTTCCCTGAGAGCAGAACGAAAGCAAAACCACAACTGGAGAAACTGGTTCCTGGCTTCTGCTTTGAGGTTTTAAATATAGATTAGGAAACTTGCTTCTAGAGTTAAAAAGCTTTAAGAGTCTACAAGCCCTGCCTCGAATCAGGCGTCTCCTACATCAATGAGCTAAAGATGTATGTTAGCAATCTCCATTGAAGTTGTCTTAAAATAGTAGAGTGTGTGACTGTGTGAGTTAATTGCAGGCATTAGGTGGTTTTGGCACTCAAGTTTGTGGTGGCTGTAGTTGCTGTGGAACGTTGCAGCATGTTGCAGGCTTATCTCTGTCGAAAAAAGATTGAACCCACAGGGGTAGATATATACTAGACTTAAAAGAACAAGTTCCACTATGTTAAAATAGTGGCTTTATATTTTGGCTTATAAACCTGTATTTTATGAACCCTTAGATTTCTAATCCCTTAGATTAAACTGGTGTATGAAATGAGGATAGTAAGAAGATCACTCTCTCTTGGCAGGTGACTGTGCAGTAGGTGGCTGGCCAGTAGATTTGAGGTGGGTTGGAAAATCCTCACTAGCTGCCTGGGAGGAAGGAATGATCCTTTGGGTAGGATGCTTAAGGCCTTGTAAGGAAAGAACAGGCATGTCTGAACTGGAATTTATATTTATATTTCTAGGGAAGTTAAACTTTATAAAGGGGGAGTTTACTTTTCTCTGTAGGGGATGGCATGTGTGCTGCCTGCTTGTTCTAATACTCTTTCTGTTACAGAAGGTGCTGATTCAGTCTGTCCTCATGTGAGAAATAAAGTTGTATATATTTGAATCTTTCTTTTTTACAACGACTTTTAAAAATGCTTTGAGAGACATAGAGTACTGATCAATGCAAAGAAGAGGAGAGGAATTAAGAAGTATGGACTGCATGAGTAGCCCTCTTTAGATTCATTGATCTTTCTGGGTCTTGTGATTACTAGCCACTGCTGCTAGTGAGGTTTTCCTTGCAAAATAGTGACATATTATGGGGATGTTATTTGGCATTTTTGAAGATCAAGTAATTGGAGTATTTTCATTTTTGGCTTGGTGGGAAATCAGTCACTTGAGCTTTTTAAGATGGTTTTGAAAATACAGTATGCCACTCACTATGCACAAATACTTTACTGCTGTACCTGTGACTTGATATCTTAGTTTAAAACTTACAGTTTTCTCCTGTGTTCATGTTCTGTGTTTGGCTCCCGCACCCCCCAACTTTTGTATGGTTCACGTGCACTGGCATGCTAAAGTTGCCATAACATATTAGAAAAAGGCTAAGCTTTTTCTTGAAGTAAAATTAATAAACACTAGATGGCAAGCTGTGCGTTGCCCTTGCACGTATGGTAAAAGAGCCGTAGAAACGCATTAAACCCTGGTAGAACCCAGTACTGTTAAAAGAAAAAAAGGGCCCGGTGTGAATGTTACAGAGAAAAAGTTCTATCAGTTGTATTCTTCCCTTTGCTGTTTCCTCTGCTCGTGCCATTCAGCTTGATTGCTGTGTCATAGTCTCTGTTCTGCAGCTTTCATTCCATACCTGAACCTCCCCCCCTGGCTTGAATCCGTGGGGTTGCACTTTATCCTTTCAAACCTCTTCTCCCGCTGTTCTGCTTCTGACTGGCTTTCCAGCCCTGACCTTTGCTCTGTGACTCCTGTCACCTCAACAGGGCTTCATTCTTTCAACGTGGTAATATTAACTAAGTTGGGTTTCGGTGCCTGAATGGCTGTGTGATTTGGCGAACAATCTACAGGTGTTGGTTTAGGTTCTTCCCAGCTGCCTGAGGGATGTAAGTTAGGTGCGTAGGTGCCCTAGATTGCCATTATGGTTAATTAGAGAGAGAAGGAGACACAACTAGAGGATGTCTTGGACTACATAAAAACGGGACTTATGTTCTATCTTTCCTTCTCTCTCTTTTCCCCTCTGCCTAATGCTATGGAAGACAGTGCAATTATTGTTTGTAAGTTGTGTGTTCAAAGCTGCGGGAAGAATTCTCTTTGCTCCCATGCTTGTGCATTCACTAGTTTACACTGAATCCCTTTAGTGTAAGGCATTTCTTGGCTTTTAGCATTTGGTGTCCTGATGTCTGTTTCTTTGGGTTGTTTTCCAAATGTTTTTAAGCCAAGGACTCTTAAAAATAAAAAATAGAATAAAAAATAGAATAAAAAAATAAAAAGTGTGTGGCGGTGTACACAGTTATATTTATAGTGAACTCAAATTTACCATAAGCTTTTTGAGTCTTAGTTGCTTTTGGTTAATTTTAAGAAAGTTGTGATGTCTTGGGAAAATCACTGATTTAGATCATGTATGTTCTGAAACTGTCTTGGTCCATCAGTTTCGTGATGTTACGAGCACAAATGATACTGCATCTATAGCAATCCTCTCTTTTATTTTTTTTCTTTTTTGCCTCCTGACAGGCAGTTCTTCAATTAACTTTCTTCAAGAGAATCCAATAAAGGAAAAAGCTTATGACAGTAATGAACCCGAGAAACGCTCAGGCCATCGACCAAACACTTATGCACCGTTAAAAGGTAACACTAGTCTTACCAGTACCTCTTCTGTGATCTAACAAATGATTGCTTAAATGCGCTAAAATGACATTCTTTCAGTTCTGTTATAAAACAGGGAGTTGTTGGGTTGGAACCTGAATGGATGAAGTTTTGTTTTTTTTTAATAAAATTAAAATAAAAATTTCAGGGTGAACTCCTGCCCATGAGTCAAACTAAAACCGATTGTAGCATGACAGTCATCTGCTTGGGTGTAAAACCTTAAAGTTCAAGAAAGCGCAGTTTTAAACTTTGATAAATACATACTCATCTCTCTTTTTTTTTTTTTTTTTGAAAGGAAAACAAAAAGGTAACTAATATCATACCTCCTTCAAAAACTGTTATGAGAGTGGATCTTTAATTGCTTCAAGTAAAGCAAAACAATTCTAACAAGATGAGTTACTTTTGACGTTAGCAGAGGGAAGCTGACTAAACCAAGGGATTTCAAAGCGAGGGAGCGCTTTTTCTGTTCGTTGCTCAAGAGATTTTTCTCGATGCGTGTTACAGAAGCGATAAGGAAATACAATGAGGAGGAAAACAGGATACTTTTTAGTCCAGCAGAAGGTAGTTATATTACTACAGATGGGTTGAATACCTCCAAATAGATACACTATATAAGGGAGGTTTTTAGGAGAGCTGGTAACTGGTCAGAGTGTGAAGTAGGTAGTGGCTTGTGTTCGTTCGGTCAGTAAGAGTCCTACTCACACGGTGTTTATGGGAGAGCACTGAAAGCAATTGTGAGCACAAACTGACACAACAGGAAAAAATAGGAAGGACAATTGTGCGTGATATTGGGAAAAGCAGGGTGAAGGGCAAAATTAAGCTCTTTCTGGTAGACAGCAGTCTATTTCTCCATCTACAGAGGGGTCCAAGAGGCTGTCATATGGTACAGGCTTGGTTTGGCAGTACAGCATATGTCTTTTGAAGATTTCATAGAAAGAGCTAAAAGCATGTATGTCTTGTCCGTCTTATTCTGACCCCTGATGTGGTAACCAAGTTCTTTCACTTGTGCATTGGTTTCAGAAAGAAAGGCTGACGTCCTAGAGAAAAATCAAGAGCATCATACAACTACACCACAGAGTAAGTAAAAAAAATAGATACCTAGTCTTTCCGTGTAATTAGGTGAAAAGCGCAGAATTCTTTGCTCTGCTTATGGTTTTTCTTGTGCCCTGGGACACTGTCTGGGAAGGTGGGAAGGGACCCAGGAAGCAGATGCAAATGGAAGCAGGAGAAGGCAGCACATGCCAGAGCCCTTCTGTGAGGTTATTCTGCTCACTGACCACAGNTTTTTTTTTTTTTTTGGCTGGGTCAGGAAATGGAGTTGACTCATGGGACTATTTAAGTGCAGAGTGTGTGCTGGTGGCATTGTGGGGGTGAGCTGAGGAAGGGAACAAAAACCAAAACCTTCACCTATAGGTAGCAGTGAATGTTAGATTAGTTTGTACACATCACCTTCCCTTCTAGCCTTTCCCTGAGTAACGGTGGCCTGCTATGATTGAATTAGTTGTCATAGACTCCTGGAGAGGAACAGCATTTTTCTTTGCTGGAAAACTCCAGTCTGTTTATCCAATGACCAGTTCATTGTGTATCAGATTTTTATCTTTGGTTGTTTTTGTGGATTTGTTGGTTTGCATTTTTTTTTTCCTCTTGGAAGACTACTTGAAACAAGAGGGAAAAACAAATGTTCTGAATTCTTAGTAGCCTTCCATTCTTAATGTCTCAGCGCTTGTTTCTATCCTGAACAGGTATAAATAAAGTCTTCTAGATCAGAATTGAATTTGGAGAACCTGGGCGGGTTGTTTGGGGTCTTTTTGAAACCCACAGTGCCTTCTGGAAGAGAAGCTCGTCTTGTGGGAGCTGCTTGTTTGTGAAACACCTTTGAAAAATGAATTGATGCAGGGAGTTCTTGCTAGTCTGGTATTTTTCCTTTCCTGTGCCAGGCATAATAGGTCCTGCAGGAGTCACCAGTTGTGCGTTGGGTGAAGAACTTTGGAAAATCACTTGAAACTCTGAAAGCTTTAAGGTGTCTGCACAAGTTACGCCTTTTTAGTTAGGCAAGACAAATAATTTGCTTGGCCTTCGTGCAGTTTGTGTTGTAAATAAGGGAAGATTCTCAGGTAGGATAGGATCTGGTTTTAGACTGTTAATTGAAATATTTTTTTCCTTTATGGTATGAATCACAGCTGTCTCCTAAATATGAAACCCAGTCTCTGCAAACAGGGCTACATTGTGAAATGTTGCAGAACTGAGGTAATTTTCATCTGTTAACTCTTAGAAGACTTATATAAGCTTAGCCAATTACAGTCTCCATGTCTGTGCCCTATTGGGGTGGGAGGTGGAAATTACAGAATAGTGTAGCTCATTAAGCCAGTTAAGCTCGGGCTTAAACCAAAGCTGCTTTTAGCACCTTCTGCGATTATATTCATCCAGAAACAAGGTTATGGAACTTATTTTAGTGTTCTTGAAATAACTACCGCGTGTTTGTTCAATTTATTCTCAATAGTGCCATTGACAGTATCCTGATTTGGTTATATACTCTTAAAGAGACTTCAGCTTTGAGCCAGTTGCTGTAGTTCACAAGGAGCCAGAAATTCTCGTGTCGTCTTAATTAACTGACTAAATGCAGAAAACATGCTGACCAATAATTGTACTGTATATATTCATACTGGTCTCTTGGTAAAGTTGTTCATAACACTTTTTTTATGGATAATGTCTTTTGTACTTTGCTGTCTGAGCCCATTTAAATAAATAGACCATAAGTACATTTTGAAGTTGAAAGCTCGCATTTTGCTTTAAAAGCACAATTCTTCCCAGAAATTGACTGCTGAAGAAGCAGGCCTCTGACCCGAGCTAGATGAAGAGGGGATATGAGACTGTGCCTTTAACATATTGCATTGCTCTTGCTACTTATATTTTGCATTATCTTATTTTTCTAAAATGCCTGTTAATTGAGCTTTCATTTTTCTGTCCCTCAAATTCTTGAGCAAAACCAGGAAACTTAACTGGGATATGGGATCCTTATGCAGAAAACAACAGGTTGTTACCTCTCTGCCATTTTGTCATCTTGTACTCAAAATGCCTCCATTTTTATTTGCTAAACTTTTAAAAATCTTCAGGGGTGATTTGTGATAGGTTGGAGACTTGTGCTTTTTATGCAGGCTTGTCAAGACAGCTTAAGAACTGACATTTAGCAAATAGTGTAGATGGACAGTTTGTCTGCCAGTTGAATGGGACTTCTCCAGATAGAAATAGTGGTGAACATGTAGTTTTCCAGTTGAGTGGGACTCCATAGGATAGTAATAGTGGTGAACGTGTCATTTTCCTTGTTCAAGACTAACCTTGCTTGAGCACAGGAGGGCAAATGATGCAGAAAAGAACAGAAAGTCCCATACTTGATACAGCCCTACCCGGGATGAGGTCACAGCCTCGCCTTTGCTCCTACTTAGCAAGACTGCGTTCGCTTCAACAAGGTGTTATACAAAGGTGCTTTGTTAAGCTTCGTAGAATCTTGTATGTAAAAGCATGACTAAGAATAGCTTTTAGTTGAAAATAACATGGCTTGGTGATTTCAATTACCTGCTAAATTCCTCACTGGAAGATTGGTTAAAATTGTTGTCTTAGTATTTTTCTCATGTTCCCTTCTTAATCTCTGAACAGGCAGAAGCAAATTTCAAGATCAGTCCAGTATAGAATCATAGAAACATAGAATTGTTAGGGTTGGAAGGGACCTTTAAAGATCACCCAGTTCCAACCCCCTGCCCTGGGCAGGGACACCTCCCACTAGATCAGGTTGCTCCGAGCCCCATCCAGCCTGGCCTTGAACCCCTCCAAGGATGGGGCTTCCACCACCTCCCTGGGCAACCTGTTTCAGTGTCTCACCACCCTCATAGTGAAGAACTTCTTCCTAACGTCCAGTCTGAATCGTCCCATCTCTACTTTTAATCCATTCCCTCTAGTCCTACCATTACCCGACGTCCTAAAAAGTCCCTCCCCAGCTTTCTTGTAGGCCCCCTTAAGATACTGGTAGGCCACTCTAAGGTCTCCTTGGAGCCTTCTCTTCTCCAGACTGAACACCCCCAACTCTCTCAGTCTGTCCTCATAGGAGAGGTGCTCCAGCCCTCGGATCATCCTTGTGGCCCTTCTCTGGACACGTTCCAGCACGTCCATCTCTTTCTTGTAGTAGGGGCTTCAGAATTGGACGCAGTACTCCAGGTGGGGTCTCAAGAGAGTGGAGTAGAGGGGGAGAATCACCTCTCTCGACCTGCTGGCCATGCTTTTCCCGATGCAGCCCAGGATACGATTGGCTTTCTGGGCTGCTAGTGCACACTGATACAGGGAAGCAGTCACAGGCTTGGGCCAAAAGTAAGACTTCTGCTTTCATTTCTATTTCATGCATGTGTAACGTTTAACCATTTTCATGCCTGTCCAAGTATTAGATTTCCTAGTAGCTGGCGTTAAACTGAGGGTCCTTGCCAGAACGGATGACTTGCTTGCTAGAGCATGTGTTTTCAGCACTAAGGAAGGGTCTTGTATAATAGGTAACATTTCCACCTGAATTTAAGGTCTTCCATCTGTAGTGTTTAGAAGATTTGCTGCCACTGAGGCAGGCCTAGTGGTATTCTTATTTAACAGTTGTGTTGTTGCTGTCCTGATAAAAAGTTAGGCTATAAAAAAGTAGCACAAGGTGTACAGTTCTTTCCTGTTTTCAGGGAGGCTGGTATATTTTGTCACTGATCTTACTGGGAAACGGAATTGAGCTTTTTGCTTGTAGTAGGTCAAAAAAGTGTTAGTTTAACTGTTCAAATGCAAAACCAAATCAAAATATCTGATATTCTATATGCTTCCTGTGCACTGCTTGCTGTGTGTACTCTTTGTGAAGCTGACTCCCAAAGATCGCAAACGTTTTCTGATAGTGTTTATCACCAGTGTTTGAGATGCAAATACTGCTGCAGAAACTATTTTATCCTTATGGGGACAGGGAGGAGACATAACAACACAGAAACCATCCTGGTGATGCCAGGTTTTGTATAGGGCTTTTTGTGCAGAACCTCAATGTAGGAAAAAATATTGACCTTTTTTAGAACCGTTTTAAGCTGTTATTTGCATTTGATTAAATAGAGATCCTTTTTCAGAAGAATGTCCAGTTTCTTAGTCAATCTGGAAATGTGTAAAAATGACCCTTTTTTTTAATGCTGTTACTTCACTAAGTTGCTAAAGAAGTTCAAAGTTTTTTGCGTTGTTTTTTTTTTTTTTTAACTAGGACATAGTTTTTATGCTCTTAATCTACTGTACCCGTAGCTTGAGAATGGGATGAGTTCATTGAATTCTGCTGTTTCCTGTTATTTTCCTTGTATAAGTCCTTGTTGACTTCTCATTCCTTTTAAAACATTGTTTTATTCCTGTTTACTGTCCTGTATAGAAAGGAGGAGCAAATCTAAGCAAGGATTTTGCAAGATCTGGACTTTGTTACTCGGTCTGTTAATTAGTATCTTATTGGCTTATGTCCTGTGGAGTGGAATCCCCAGTCTTCTGGATGCAACTTTGTCAAGTAGAGATACTCAAATTCTGCAAGCATTTCGGACCCGGATGAAGAAACTAAGAAATACTTACCAAAGTCAGGACCCCAATCTGTGGAAAAGAACCCACGTGTTCCTCGAGAAACATCTTAATGCTTCCCACCTGCATTTGGAGCCAGCCATCTTACTGTTCACAGCTGGCCAAGAAGCTGAGAAAGCGCTGAGATGCCTAAGTAACGAGATTGCTGATGCTTTTGCCTTCTCCCAGAATGCTACTACAATCAAAATCAACGGGGCAGACAAAGCCATATTGGATAGTGATGTTGTCAAGCTGGAGGTGGATGATGAGCTCAGCTCTGGGTTCAAAGAAGGCAAGAAGGTAGCAGTGGTGCATCGATTTGAGTTACTGCCTGCAGGCTCCACCTTAATCTTTTACAAGTACTGTGACCACGAAAATGCAGCATTTAAGGATGTGGTTCTCCTGCTGACAGTTCTCCTGGATGAGCAGTCGCTGAGAGAGAGCCTCACCTTGCAAGAAGTTGAGGAGAAAGTCCGGGATTTCCTCTGGGCGAAGTTTACCAGATCGGATGTTCCTAGTTCTTATAATAGCATGGACACAGATAAGCTGAGTGGACTGTGGAGCCGTATATCTCATCTCGTGTTGCCTGTTTGGCCTGAAAAGGGCCTTCCTGTGGAGGGATGCGCATAAAAGTTACTGGAGAGGACTCGGGAAAGGAGGAAGACAAAAAATTTATGTTGCAATGGCTGAACAGGGAAGAACTCGCTGTCACTGCTGAGTTCAGGAAGCATACAGTCCTTTCTGTGCAAAGAAATTCCACGAACTGGCAGGGTCGTTTCTGGTAAAGTAACTGGGACTTCTCTAAATCAGCTGCAGAACTTGCTGGTTGTTGGTAAGTTGTGTTCAGTGACTTACTCAGGCTTGGTGTCCTGCAGCTGGAAGTAAGTGCCCACTAGTGCAGAACCACTCATCTGCTTCTGAAGCTGTCTTGGTTCCCTATTGGCTTTGCTATGAGGAACCTTTTCTGGTGGTGTATAAAGCCGGTATCGTGTTTGACAAGGTAATAGGATGCAAAAACATCACCTTCATCTGCCAGCATTGCTTACTTTTTTCTTCTACCGTAAGAAAAATCATAAACTGAAAATGATGGTAAAGTGATGTGAGTCTAAGCACAAGCGTTTTCTTGATCTATTCGATCACAACATAGATGTCAGCTGTCTCTGGCAAATTCCTGAAATGGCAAAATTGCTTGAAAGATTTGTGACTTGTAGAGAACCTTTCAACAAGCATTTCTTGCTTAAATGAGACTGCCCCAAACAGTTCTGAGGTATGAAGGATTGCTTGATGTTAGTAGTACTGACGTCAGTTAAATAATCCCTCGGCACTTCTTTGCCTCATTGCTTCCAGGAATTCTCTGCTCTTTGTCAAAGTTCTGCAAGTCTTAAAATTTGGAGGGGGAACTGATAAAATGTCAGTCGTGTGTGTACTAAAAATCTGTTAACATCTTTCCAAACAAAAGTTTAGGAAGACATAGGTTACTTCTCATTTTAATAAGATAACTATTTTTGCATCAAGAGAATTTATTTATTTGTGGTACTTGCTGTCTTAGAAAAAGAACCTTTCTTCATGTGTCTGTGTATAACCTGCTGCTTGCTGTATAAGCTTCTAGTGAAGAACAGATTAGCAATGCATGTTTTTAAAGTACAATTTTAAGAGTGCCTCATGCCAAGAATCCCTCACGCCAGTCCCTCACACCAGACTAGAAACATGTGCTTGTTTCTGTTGTAACTATTTTGCATTAAAAAATTGCAGCACTTCCATGTCATTGCTGTTGGTGTATGCTCTTGAACTATTGGTCCGTGTTTGGTTTTATTGAGTGTGAAGGAACGTGTGAAGACTGCTCGCAAATTAATAGGACATTTTCTTGTAACAGCTCTTGCACCCATCCTTTATTCACAAGCCCCTTGAGCTGTCCCGGTGCAAAAAGTCCTTCTTACCCAGGAAAAACTCTTGAGGTGTTGGAGTTTCTGGCTTCTTTGTGCCAGCAGAGGTTTGGGGTGTCATGTGGAATGGACCAAAATCGTCTTAAGCATATAAAAGAACACAGTTAGAGACACACAAAGCTGTGGTCGCTTAAACCAGAGGTGGATTTGTTCTAACCACTGAGAGACAGCGATGGATAGTGCTTTTTATTTTAATGAGAAGAAATATAAACAGTAAAAAGACATGGAAGTGCTGCTGTTTTGGATGTTTAAGAATAGCTCAGGAAGGAAAAGATGGCATTTACATTTTGGACATTTCACTGGACAAATATTTTTTAAAAAAAAACAACTGTGACCTGTTTCCAAGTGTGTCTTGATAGCATATCTGTTTGTATATTATGTAAACTATTTTAGTAATTGTTAAAAATAAATTTACTTGTCTTATAAGCTGCTTTAATATTTGCCCATTGAATTTTAAGTGGTCAGACTTTTTTACATATTTAAGATTGTTTCTTTTTTACCTTTGACCAAATATAGACACCTAAAATACAACCTTTTGGAACCTTCAAGAAACTTGAGTGGGGTGGTAGATACTGGGATGCAGATGCATGTATTTGACAGTATCAGGGCTGTTCTTTAACAAGGCAGGGCACAATTCAGAAAATTCTAATAGCTCTGAATTGTCTTTTACTTGGTGTTCTTGTACTGTTCCTGCTGAAATCAGAACTGAGGAATTAATGATAAGATGTGGTTCACTTGTTTCATTAGCCTGATGTAAGAGTCAGCAACTGACAAAAGAGATGACTTCATTCCTGTTCCACTCCTAGTTGCACTTTCATGTACCTCTGCTGTTGCAAACCAGTGCACCGTGAACTGACTGGAGGGACACTCTTATTTAAAACTAGCTTAGGAAAAAAAAAAAGTATATACTTAGCAGAATTGGCAACCACAAAAAAGACTTAAGTTATGTCATGAAAGCATGAGATTCTATGCTCTTAAACTAATGGAACGTATGTAATCCAGGTTCTTTTCTGTTTCTAAAAGTGCCCCCCACCCCCCAGCAACTACTGGGTATTAAAGGACTATATTCTCCTGTTTCAGGACAAAATAGGAAGGTGCCTGGAAACTAAAGATTTAACGTTCTACTTAATGTTGTGCCAGACAAAGGAGAATCACTTTGTTGTTGCTGTTAACTGTAGGGAGAGTGAGGTGTATTTCCAAATATATGGTGTGCTGCTTAGTCTGGAAAAAGAAATCAAAAGCAAGATGCTGTACACAGTAGCTCCTTCTAGAGGAAGGGGAACGCTTGGGATTAGAAGACTTCCTGCTGTTGAAGAAGTAGGTCCTTTTTGTAGCTGTTTGTGGCTTTGTCCTTAAGTTTCTCAATAAATATCCACAGGTGCATAACGCAGATCTCATTAAGTAACTCCTCCTCAGCCAGAGGTGAAGAGTAATGTCTGTCTGTGTTGCTCAAAGGCAGCTGATTACTATCCTCCTTGTGTAATTACTTCATTGCCTGCAGCAAATGTAGCCATTTGATGTTTTCCAAATTGTAAAATACTTTGGCTTCTTCTAGAGAAATCTCACTTCTGAAGTTGAACCGTCCCTAACTGTCAGCGACTTGGCAAATTAAATAGGCTGTGACAGCAAAAATGTGCTTTTATAGAGCAAAGACACTAGGTCTGGCCTTGGGACTGAGAATGGGATGCTTCCTGTTCTGTGAGCTTACCGCATACGAACTTAGGGCAGAAAGCGATCTTTGGGGAGCAGAATCAGCTACGCACCAATTTGCAGACAAAATTTCCAGCATTCTGCAAACTGGGCTGGAAAAGAGAGTCAAACTGCTCCTTGGGTTGCAAGCAGATAGCCGCAGCAGGTGAGAGCCCCCTTGCAGGTAGCCAGCCCATGCAGAAGATGGAGTGTGGCCCCCCTTCTGTTATTCCTGCTGTGCCTTTGTGCACCTGGAGGATGGCGATACCCATGTTGCCTTCAGCAATGGATGTTGTAAAAGGGACCTAGGACAATGCGCAGCCCCATCTGTTGTGTCTCTCACCCTGCTCGGAGTCACGTTGCACTGAGCAGTGGACTTCTGAGCATGCTAAGCAGGTTCGTTAAAAGGACTAATTTTTCCCCTCATTTTTTTCAAAACAACAAAAGCAGTTGCTCATTTTCTACAAATTTAAGAAAAAAGAAGTGTCATGGTTTTCATCCTTTTTTTGAAAAATGTTTTGAACCAGTAATTGATCCTTCTCAAACTGAGTGCAAACGCCAAGGTGAGCTCAGTGTTAAGGTAGGCATAAAAGTATTTGCTGTACAGGATATAGCTATACACACCATCTGTGTGTGCAATCGCCAGCATGCTGTATTTAGGAAAAAAGAATGTGGTTTTGGAGGTGTGAACAACTTGCCAGATTCTGTGCTAAGGCCCTGTAGCACAGCTGGCAAACCATGAGAACAAATCGGAAGTGATCCCTTTATTTTATAAGCCCAAACCACGCAGTGAACAATTTTTCATGCGTTGTTTCTGCTGTAAGACAAACTGCAAAATTGTAGGAGTACGTAGAAGGGGGGGGGGGGGGGGGTGGCATCCTGTAGGCCTCACAGCTGTCCTGTGTCCTGTTTTATTGTCAGCTCCTGACAGTTGGATTTATAATTGAATGCCTGGACAACCTCATTCCATATCCAACAGGTGGAAGCACCCTTCCCCAAATTCCTCCGTGGCTCTTGGGAGCCATGTCAGTCAAGGAAAGGGGGAGGGAGTCTGGGGGGCTCGAGCCGATCTTTTGGCTGCAATAGCCAGCTGCCCCTTTCTAATTTTAGAAGGGGTATGCAAGAGTAGTACGGAGTGGAAAACTTTCCAAACCTCTCTCTTAAAGCTGCAATAACCAAGTTAGTGTAAGATGAGATGGGGGCTCTTTTAACTTACTGTCTCCATCCACCACTTTCAGTGCATGGGAAGTGCCTGCTGCCGTTTTCTCTGTTGCTTCGCAGTTTAGCGAGCAGTTCATCAAACTGGAGCGTGTTCAGTTCTTCCTTTTCTTTCAGCTGTGGCTGTTTGCAGGTAAACAGTTTCTTTATTTCTACTGTTAGAGAATTTCACAAGATGACTGGATTTCCCTTAAGAATGTCTTTCTTCTCTTTTTGTGGGATGTTTGCCTGTCAGAGCTTTATGCCCATTGGTAGGGAATCTTTGAAAAAGTAATCAAAAGTTTTACAATTAAGTTCCACTGACAGATACAGAGAATAAATAAAGGCATGTAGAAGCAGAAGCAGTAGACAAACATTGCCTTTTAGTTTTATTTGACTGACTGAAAACAAATTATTTTCATGTTTGAGAAAATCCTAATGTGATGCCTTATTTGCGTGAAGATGAAAAGGAGGAGGATGAAACTAGATTAACTGCTTCCAAGCAGAAAAGACAAACTATGTTTAAAAGCATAATTAAAGAGGTATTGCATTACAAAAGTGCTGAATAATGCAAATAGGCTGCCGATCCAGCAATATTAAGCAGTAAATTTAAGCAAACACAAGGTGATGACAGGGAATGTAATAATTTAATTTGCCCCAGTCTGTGATCAGGGATCCCATACACTGTAGGAATATTGTTTTCATTGACTGAACTTGGCATTATTATTATTTAGTCTTCTGCATTTGGGAGGAGCAGGTTTGCTCTCTGAGGACTCAGGAGGGAATTAGGCACTACTTACCACTTCTTCCTACTGGAGCTGTGCTCATCTTTCGGTGTTCGCATATTTTTTTTTTTTTTTTTTACCCCGCTCACCTGGCATAACAAAATCGTTTTCAAAGGTTTAACCACTAACATATCAAGCTTACCTCTTGTTTCAAAGGAGGTATACTTATGCTGGAAAATATACTCTGTAATTAGTCTGTGTATGTAAAAGAGCCAAATTAAGGTCAGATGGGTATCCTGTAATTGTGACATGATTAAGTTCTATGTTGCCTAAGCTTCCCAGCTGTGAAGGTCTCAGTGTTTAGGGTGTTTTTGTGTGGTGTTCCCATATTGGAATAATTTGTTGACCATTCACAAGAAGAGAGGCCACGCAAAAATATTTTAGTCCTTTTTGATTAAGGAAAAAAAAAAAAGCTCCAGCAGTTTTAGTGAACCTTTAGTGGTCTGCCCCCGTGCTCCCCCAAGACATTTGGCATTTGTAGTCAAACAATCATACTAATGACTGAAAACCAGACTCTGGTCAAGTTGTAGACAAGCCCTGAAGGAGACATTCCCAAAATAACTGTAGGAAGAATTTCTTTTTTACTATTCTAATAAGTTTCCTTCTTCAGTGGAAATAATCTTGTTATGGCTGGATAACATCTTAGACCTATTTTTGAAACTTGGGTGGTTTTAATGCATCTTTGGGGTGGAATCTATGCAATAGAAGATAATATACTAACAAAAACTTTTCTGGGTTTATAATGACTGTTAATAGCGAAATTAAGCCGGGGGTACTCAGTTATCTCTGTGAAGTTTTGCAAATGTTGTTCATTTGAACTTAGATTTGTCAACTGGGAGACTGTAATCAGCGCTGTTTTCATTTGGGGAAAAAAAAAATTATAAAGATGACTTAGCTATGAATACAAATGACTAAAAAGTGGTGCCCTAGTTTCGACTGGAGCTGCTTTAGGAATGCCAGCATCAGCGCTGGCACCGCTCTGCAGCCGCCGTTTAATAAACATTGCGAAGCCCTGTTCTTGCATCAAAACCGAGAGCTGGGCCGCAGCTCTTTATTTTGACACGATTTGCATGTGGACTGACCCGACAAGTCAAGCCTGCACAACCCGGGGTAGGGGGAGGGAAGCTTTGAGGAAAATAGTGGAAAATGACATTTTTACTGAGGCCGAGGGAGGGTCTGGCGCCCAGAGAAGTGTGAGGACTGGAACCTCTCCGGCCCTTGGGGTGACCCGAGGCCCGGCGGGAGGCCCTGGCCGCCCCCCGCGCCGGGGCCTGGAGCCGCCGCCGGCCGCCTCACCCGGGGCCAGGCGCACCGTTGCGTGGGCTTCCCGGCCACCATGAAAGCTGCGCTCGGCCGGCGCCGCCCTCAGCCCTTCCCGCCGCCCGGGCTGCGCTCCTCACCTCAGCCCGGCCTCAGCTTCAGCAAGGTAGGCGGGTTGCGGGGCTCCGCCGCCGGGCTGCTGGCGGAGGCGCCGCGGGGGAGAAGCGCGCTGGCCGGCTGGGGCAGGGAGGCCTCGCCGCACCCAACATGGCTGGCGGCGGGGATGAGGCGGCGGGGAAGGGAGACAGCAGGGCACCGCCATGTTGGAAAGGTCGGTGGCGAGCCGGTTCTCGCGAGACTTGGCCGGTCGCTCCCGCC
>VXBH01009929.1:75428-93480 GCA_013400035.1 Rynchops niger | reverse complement strand
TCCGCTGGCGCCGCCGGCGCCGGGCTCCGATGTCCTCTGCTGTACCCGTCTTATCCGTTAAGTCTCTTTATAGTTTTGTTTTCTACTGCTTGTTGTATCGGGGGGTAGCGGAGGAAGGGAGACGGTAGGGGAGCTCTAGTTGCGCTGTTGTCTTTTCGCCTTGTAAGGGAAAACCGCCGAAAGCGGGTTTTTTTGGTGAAGCTCCGGGTCGCTGTCCGCCTCCCGGGCCGGGCCGGGCACGGCTGGCACCCGCTGTCCCCCGAAACCGCCCCGTTGTCAGGCGACTGCCGGCGCTTTTAAAGTTTAAATGTAGGCTGTGGTTGTGCGTCCTGCGCCGGGACGGCGGCTGGCCGGGCTGCGGGAAGAGGCCGGGATCGCTCGGCGTCTGCCCGCTGAAAGTGCTTCCTACATCCCTGGGTAACATCTGCCCCAAGCGTTTTCTGACTTCATTGGTGCCATTCATTTGGGCTGTTGTTGGCATAAAGGTTTTTATACTAGTATGACTGGGCCTTTTTTCTTTTCTTTTCCGTGAATGCAGTTTTCTGTGATATAATGCCTGCTGTTGATGTAGTTTTTCTGGAATAGTTTATCTCTTTCTGTCTTTGGATGTAAGCTGTATTTCAGCAACCAAGTCTCCTGGCACGTTGTGTACGTGTATGTGCATATAGATGTTTATGTGTCAAATAGCTTCACTGTGTAGTTGAATGATCCCGTGTCTTGCAATTGAAAATTTACAACTTGACAGGTCAGTTCTGTGTTTTTGTCATCTTAAACTACTTCATAGGGCTGCAGAGTGTACAGGCTTGAAAACTCATTCAAGAGTCTATGGTGACCAAAAGCGTAGTGCTTGTGGGATGAATGTGTTACGGAGCTGTAGGCGGTCAGGCGCTTGTTTGCTGTGTTGCATGTGAACTCTCAGTGTTCTGTCAGACTGTCAGCATAGACAGGCTAGGTTATGTGAACTGCTTGCTCTTTTTGTATAGTTCTGGTTGCTACAACAGTTTCATTAGGTAATGCTTTAGATAATTAAATGCAACTGAAGGTGTGGCCACGCGAACATTGTAAACTGTTGAAGGCTTCAGTTTCTGTGAGTGACGCTACCTTAAACAAAGGTATGCTGCATCTGCTAAACCCAGCAACTTATTTTACGTTGTAATGACACATTTCTACAAGGGGCCAGGGTACCGCGGAAATTATACTGCTGATTGATGTACATGCTCTGGTAGACTCCCTAGGCTAGGTGTGGCTGCAACTGAAAGAACGTGACTTTAAAAGCTATAAAACATTTTGTTTGCGTGAATTTGTTTTACTGCACTGGTGTGTAGCTTAAGATTGACACTGTACCATTGGGAAGACTTTATAAATATAACAGTCCCGATGTGGATGGTGTCTTTCATGTCTTCAAATAACTTCATCAGCAGTTTCTGCCACCATAGTAAAAGCATCCCTTAAATTGGAGATGAGTCCAGTCTTGGAATTATACTCTGAAGATTTTGTTGACTCAGGTATGATGATTTTTCTGCGTCTCCTTGCACCCCCCTACCAGACTGCTTGTTTCTGCTAGAAAGTTATGTTGTATCAAATACGCCAGTGTAGAAAACCATTAATGTCATTAGTGTCATTGACTTCAATGTGCCCAGAGGAGGCAGTAGTCCCATGAAGTTAGGCATGTGTTTGGAATTGGGGGCGTTAGTGCACATACTGGTAGATCTGTTTTATCTTGCTATAGCCACAGCAGCTAGGTGAAGCTGCACAACGTAAAGTGAGTTTTACTGCTGCTTCTCTTCCCCCACTTTGACTAGTTCTGGCATTGACCGTGCAGCAGCCTGATTCAGTTTGATAAACTAGTAGAAAACTGCTCAGCTTTACCTTAGAAATTTACATCAGGAGCATGACTTTTTTGTCAGTACAGCAGCACTGTTTGAACTGTGCTACGGATGTACTTAAACTGATAAAATACATGATATTCAAACAAATATAAGAACAGGTATAGTGGCATAATAATGATAACAGAAGGGGTTTGGTAGTTGAGTGCAGAGAGACAACTTTCCCAGTACAGTTAATATATTAGGCATGTGGACGGATCAGAATGTCTGAGTGTAAAATTTATCCATAGATGTAAGTGCTCAGGAGATATATGTGTATCATTGTGCTAATGATATAATAGACTTTAATGGACTACTCGATTGAGAATAAAATTACTTGTATGCATAAGGCTGAAATCTTTGTCAATATACTGGAGAAAGAATAGAGCAAATAAATTAACTAATCAATTTATACTAGGTCAATTGAAACTTACTGAATGCTAACAGAAATTCTGGCTGTGTTTTAGCTTTGTAATAACACTTCTCACTGAGGGCAGAATTTCACACTAAGTCTGATCCATGGCAATAAAGTGTAAAAGTTTAAAAACAGTTATAAATTTCTCTGCTATTTTCCAGTCATATTAGCCTGATGTGTTACATTTGCTATTAGCAAACATATTGGGTGGATTTGTCATACTGGAACAGGAAAGTCTGGATTTTTAGGGTTTAGGCACTTACAACATTTAGTGGGATGGAATTATTTAAATATGAGAAAATATGTTATTGTTGTTTTTAGCTAGTTCAAGAAAAAGTGCTCTCAGCAGAGTCCTGGTACCAGTCTTTGTAATGCCAGGTCAGAGACTGCGCTGGTGGTCACTGTTCTGCTTGTTGTGGGGTTTTGTTGTGGGATTCTGCTGTGTGGTTTTGTTTTTTTTTAATGTCTCATCTTGTTAATGAAACGTCTTTCAGACACTACTTCTGAATGCAATTTCAGAGCAAAGGCATCAAACTTGAGAAAGGGACATTTGGAACATTTTTCCCTTAAGTTTTCATGCACTTGATTTTGCTTTGTAAGAAAATAGGGATCAGTCTGCAGTTGACGCAGCTGTGGATGAAGTTGCTGCTCTGCTCGTCTGTCCTTGGTATTGTTGAGCAGCTGAAAGCTGTTGTCTTAGACTCTCAAAATTGGCAGGTCTGGTTCTTGTACTTGGCTGAGAGGATTGCTGTAAGTTCTAAGAAGACTCCTGCACAGTGGAGTGTTCTTGTGAGATGAGACAGGACTTCTTGGAGAATTTAAGCATATTGTGCTGAATGGATTTATTATAGGCTGCAAAAATGGAAATCTTCCAATGTGCAGTTTCTAGTAACTGGAGATGGAAGGAGTGAACTTTTGTTTTGAAGGCCAAGGAAGCAAATGCAGGAGTATTTTATTTATTACTGAAACTAGGGTATGGTGCCTATTTTCTTTTCTGTCATCAATGCGAAGACCTTTGAAGTGAAAGAAAATACAGAACTTCTGAATGGATAGGCAACCCCTCGTGTGTGTCTCCTTAATAAATGGTTGCATTCTCTGTTCCTCTGTACTCTGATTTCTTCACGAGCAATGAATCAAGTTACACTAGCTGTCACAACATTCGTTTCAATAGGTTTCCTCAGAGTACCTCCTAGCATGTGATGCAGCAGAGTAAGACATTCAGTGCGTTTTACTTTCAGTAAAACTACTAATCCATTTTTTAGTGCCAGGGTTTTTTTCATCACTTTTACATCACTTGTGATGAAGCAGAGACACTTTCGCAAGTTGCCATATCTTCTCATAGGAGAAGGGCGTTATAAATGTCCGTCCTCAGTTCTAGAGAATCAAATTCAATAATGTTTCATTTATAGAAATACCTTCACTATAATTTGGATGCAAATTTAGTAGCTGACTGATGCCAGTGTTTTAATCTTAGAGCTTATGAAACACATTCATATTTTTCTACTATGTTTTCTGACATTTGATGGACGTATGGCTGTTATGTCATTTATCTTCCTCGTTAACAGTTAGAGGTAGTGACATGTGCTTTGAAATTCTTTACAGCTTTTCTATCTGCAAGTGTGTGGTATATCTTGATTGCTCATTTTTTTTTGTACTACCTTAACACCCCTAACAGCTTTTTTATGTTTTTCTAGCTTAAGACATGTAAAATTTTATTAATATGTTTCTTTTACTTCGGAAGCTTTTTTGGTTTTAATTATTATTTTCCAAAGTCATAATGCTTGGAATGTGAGTTCTTCTGGTATATTTACTGTTGGTATTACAAGACAAAATACTGAATATTATCTAAAATTTTACTCATTCAGAGCAGCTAACATTCGCAAGCTCCTTGGGCATTGTTGGTGTTTGTTATTTCCAGCTTTTTCTTGCATCAGCTTTACATTGTTGTGTCCATTGTCATTACATACAGCCTCTCTCTTGGCATGTGGCGCAGTCTGGACCGGTAAAATATTTTGAAATCAAATAATATTATAAGCCAGTCAGATTAAATACCAGCAAAACTACCTATGAAGGCTTACTACCATCAGAAGAAAAATCCCCAACTTTGTAGCAGAAATCATTTTGGAGGAGCAAAGCAGAGATTAGATTCGAGATAATATAGCGGAGAAGATGAAGTTTGTGTCCGTGAAGCATTGTGCAGTTGAGTTTTACTTGGCTTTCGAATATTAACTTCCTTTCAGAATCTTTGCCCCTGAAATACATTTCATTTGAAGGCTTATTATATAAATAAGCATTGAAAGAAGGTGCGGGGAGGGCCTGTCTGATTCTGCAGAGTCGGCTATAGATTCTGGAGATGTGGCGCTTTTTTGACAAACACATCATGCATTTGTTTGTTGTGCTGAAACTTGTCCTCAGCCTGAGGAAGGTCAGTAAATCACCTGCATCTAATTGCAGTGAGAGACAAAAGGTTTCTCAAAATGTTGAGGAAAATAAAAAGCATTTTATCAAAAGCATTTTAGAAGCCCATAAACAGAACCAAAAAAAGTCTTAGAACAATGTATGGTGGGTATTTTTAGCACTTATTTAAATGGGATAATGCAATATGGTAAAAGCTCAGATTCCATAAAAATGAGTAGGTAACGGTATTTGTATTCCAGACTCAAGCGTATCATCATAAATCGTATTCTGTGGTATTTGAGGAGACATGGAAAGTGTTTCTGGCATCTTTAAATAGAAATTCCATCACTTTCAGTGGGCTGTCTCAGAAAAATTGTTTGTTTGACTAAGTCTGATTGTGTCTGTCCACCTGTGTATGTCTGTTATTGCAGAAGTGTAGCTGCACAGACAGGAGCTTCAGAGGGTCTTTAGGATTCAGAAGCCAATTTTGAATTATTTGTACATGGAAAACAGGAAAACAACATCCCTAAAACCTTTTATTTATCTCTATGCCCATTTCCCCCATGAACAAGTAGCCTGTGCTGTGCGAGGCGTGGGTACAGTGGGACACACTGCAGCAGGGCACGTAGACTCCCGTGGTGCCCTTGAGCTCCAGTGGTATCTCTACAGTTAAGAAGGTGGTGATGGGAGTGGTTCTCGTTTTCCCCAGTCCCACTCGCTGTCCTTGAGGTAAAGGCAATAGCAGCTTCAAGCATTTGCTCTTGGGGCTCAACTGGAGATTATGACATGTGACAGCAGCTGGTTCAGGACTGGGACTGATCCAGCTGTTCCCCAATGTTTCCATTCCGTTTCATGCTTACACAGAGTTTGTAGTTTATGGCACAATATAGCTAAAACTGATAAAGCAAAAAGAACAAAAAAGCTACTCTCAGATTTTACAATGTTCCCAGTTCACTTTGCTTTGCCACATAATCCCATTGACTTTCTGCCTGAATAAGGCAAGAGAGACCAAGGCATAAAGAAAGGAAAAGGTGGCTTCTTTTGTTGGCACTGCTGCTTAGGGGGAAGAGGGGCTGGAAAGCTGCCCAGCAGAAAAGGACCCGGGGGTGCTGGTGGATGGCCAGCTTAACATGAGCCAGCAGTGTGCCCAGGTAGCCAAGAAGGCCAACAGCATGCTGGCTTGTATCAGGAACAGCGTGGCCAGCAGGAGCAGGGAAGCGATGGTGCCTCTGTACGCGGCACTGGTGAGGCCTCACCTCGAGTACTGTGTTCAGTTCTGGGCCCCTCTGTACAAGAGGGACATTGAAGTGCTGGAGCGTGTCCAGAGGAGAGCTACCAGGCTGGTGAGGGGTCTGGAGACCAGGTCAGATGAGGAGAGGCTGAGGGAGCTGGGCATGTTTAGCTTGGAGAAGAGGAGGCTGAGGGGAGACCTTATTGCCCTCTACAACTCCCTGAAAGGAGGGTTTAGAGAGGTGGGGGTTGGCCTCTTCTCCCAGGTGAATAATGACAGGACCAGAGGAAATGGCCTGAAGCTGCGGCAGGGGAGGTTTAGGTTAGATATTAGGAGGAATTACTTTACTGAAAGAGAGTGGTCAGGCACTGGAACAGCCTGCCCAGGGAGGTGACTGAGTCACCATTCCTAGGGGTGTTTAAGAACCATCTGGATGTGGCACTTCAGGGTACGCTCTAGTGGCAGAGACTGTAGGTTGTTTGGTTGGACTCGATGATCTCAAAGGTCCTTTCCAACCATGAAGATTCTGTGATTCTTATTGTAGCTTAAACTGTGGGAGGTGCTGGCCTCATGCACGGTATACCCAGTTTGTAGCAAAACCTGCCACTTTGGGGATTACGCATTTAAAAATATCCCATAGAAGTCAATATTAATAATTTTTTCTTTCCCTACCATTAGCAAAACTTCTTTTGTGGTATCCCTTTCATTTGCTATCCCTTGTGTTTTTATGCAAAACAAAGTCTTGAGGAATACTGTTCCCTGTACATACTGGTGTGGGATCTCTTGCTCACATTCTTTGCCATCTCTGCATCTGTATGATTCAGTTCCCTCTCTCATTTCCTGTTTCAGTGCCACGACTTCTGAATTTCCTCTTTCCTTATCTTAATGAGGCTGTGCTAAGAAAAAAATCATACTGAGGATGCTTGGAAAAACCTTACAATTGGGCCAGTATACCAGTTTATTTTCTTCCTTTTTGCCATTCTCTATGCTGTTTTTTTCTAAGGCTCATTCTCTTTCTTTCTCCTTCCTGTTTTTCTCCATTCTCTTCCTTTTTATGTCCTGCTTCTCTCACCACTTTTCTTTCTCCTTTTCCCAGCCCTATTTTTCATCTCTTCACATTTTTGTGGTGCCTTTGCTAAGCATATTCTACTTTTGTATCTCCCATTCCTTTTGAAATCCTCCTTTTGAAATGTCCTTTTACTATGTTGACTTGTTATTTTATTATCTGTTGTACCTTCCAATGCCAGCCTTGGTATGTTTGGTAGTAAATGTAGACCTAGTTTCTCATCTTACCTTTGTATTCATCAGTGGTTTTATCTTTGTTTCCATTTCCTCCTTTCTGGTGTGTTTTCATGCGCTTTCTGATCTGTCAGTTCTCTTCAGTGTCTTCCCATAGGAACAGTGTTTATGGAAGACAGTGACAGTTGTGTTCCGTGTTCATCCCCACCTCCAGTTTCTTCCAGGAGTTTGGAGTATATCCTTTCCATGCTCATTTTCTCTTAGATCCTTATCTGCAGCAGTTCTGCTGTGCCTCCTCTTGTGTGCTTTTTGGGTTTCTTGCCTTGGACAAACGAGTGAAGGATGAGATAGGCACTTGAGGTGGGACTGAAATGTCGGAACATGATGGTGTTTGTATCTTAACCATTCACCCAAGACGAGGCCTGGCGACCAGCCTTTAACGAACCTGCGTAGGATGTCTGTGCCTACCAGTGAGCAGTCAAATAAACAGGAGGTCAGTTCTGCAGATTCTGTAGCCTTCCTCCTTTTTTCAAGATCCTCATAGCCTTATCCAACTTGCAGATAACCTTTTGCCATCACTGCTATCTCCTCAGAAGTTCTTTGGCAGTTCATCTGTTGAGCTCAATCTCTTTGTTTACGCTCTGTATTAAATAGTGATGGGTCATTTAGTTTAGCAAAAAAAAAAATCTTTTTGAAGCAGTCATTTCAGAATGTAATTTTTACAGCGTGCTTCTTGAAGCTGTTCGTGGGACACTGAGACAACCTTTGTATTGGTGTAAAATGTATTTTAGAAAGAATTTAAAATTTCTTTGCATAACTTTTTAGTTTAGTAGTATTCTCTGCTCAGTATTAATTTCAGTGTATTTTAGCATGTAACTGGTCCACTACCCTGCATGCAACTCCTATAAATAGATGTGGCGACTATGTCTTGATTTATTTCTTTTTTCTTCCCTACCCCCTAGCTGTACTCTTGATAGCATTAAAGTGTCTTCTCTGTCTGATTTAACTTTTTGTGGAGACATGGTATTGAATTATACAAATATTTGTTTTTTTGCAGGGCGCTGCTTATTAATGTAAGATATACCAGGAGAAAGAAGTTATTTTAGTAATCTGTTGGAATTCCTAAAACCCGAACCCTTACAGTTAGGAAGATTATGAAATCTGAAAACTACTGCAGTGTTGCCTTTCTGAAACTGTAGACAGCTCCAGAATGCTCAGTTCTTACATGACACTTTTTCAAGCAGCAGAAGCCTGAGTTAAGCAAAACTGCTCGGTGGATCTCAGCTGGCTGCGCTGAAGCCAGTAAGAGTCATATTGTGTGCTTGGAGCTGGCGCTGCAGGTATTCCTTAGGAGAAATACAGCAGGACGCTTTGTGATTACTTCCCAGCTTATACAGAAAGGAAGAGAGGTTGAGTGGCCTTTTATAGAGGGATGTCACATACTTTTGAACCGAAGTTGAGACGGAATTACTGACCATTAGCGATCATCAGCACACGTCTGTGAGTTATTAGTAGTACTAAGATGTTCTCAAAAATGTGTTTATTGTTTCAGTCTGACTTGTATTCCGGCCAGCTCAGATAAAGGACCGACAGCTTTTACTTGAGTGTTAGGATGAAAGACATAACAAGCAATTTCAGACTTTTTTTTATTAGTCTGATACTTTTCATGGAGAGCTAAGGAATACATAGAGTATATTATAATACTACGTTTATAAGGGTATCATAAAATACATGATATAGATTTGTGTGTGTATAATGAGGACAACTCTAGTCCCTGACTAAGTTCTATCTATAGTGGTAATTCTAAGGATAAGAATAAATCCCAGGCAGTTACCTGAAGAGGGTTACTTAATCCCACGAGAAATGGTTGCTTGTCTAGAAGTTCTCTTATGCTAAATTTACATATTGAATAGATTTTGTTATGTTTATGTTTGGGCAAGAAACCTGATGATATGACATTTGTATGATATGACATTTCCAGCAGCTCTCAAAATTGGTTCGTTATGGAAAATTCCCCCATTTTTGTTAATACTTGTTTTCAACTTTCCTAGCACAGCAGCTCTTTGCTCCAATGACAGAGAAGATCAATTAGGTGATTTCCAGGGCAGGGCAGTGTTATGATTTACAGCATAAACGATGTGAGGCACAAAGCTGTGGTTCTGCATCAATGAGTTCTGCAGCACCTGTTCTAGAAGTAGAATTTTCTGACTTCACTTGGCTCACTGCCCATAACTAGATACTTAAAAAACAAAACAGCCCCCACTTCTTTCTGGAATTTCTTCATGATTGTGGACTTCACTAATGTGTGTGTATGTGTGTTTTCCTGTACCTACATATACAAGCTCACATACCTTCTCCACGCTCTTTTGAACATTTATTTGGGTTCTTTAACCCAAAGATCTTTTGAAGGCCTATGTTCCTTATTGTTGATAGTTTGTCTTGGGGCATAAGAACAGTTTTGTGGGATAACTTCCTGCTGTAAAAACAAGCTGTATTTACAATATGAATGTGAGGACCAAACCTTACTGTTGTCACTGTGAGTATCCTTAAAATGATATATGATAAAAATCCTTGTCACAAAATATACAGGCAGTGATCTATTCCAATGAGTAGTACACAATGTTAATTTTGTGGAATGTTTGTTCACTTTTTATCAGAAGAATGACCTTTATATTTGAATGTGATTTTATGTGGCACACTGTGTAGGGAAGTGAAAGCAAAAGAAATTTTCAGAAATTAAGAAAATAAGAAAAATGATATCTGGGAGTCCATGAGAGAAGAGAGAGGAAAATGTGCCTTTATGACTCTTTCAGAGGTCCAGAACTTCCTGTATGAGTTCTGTGGTCACCTAATTTTTGCTTTCCATAAGAGAAATGTCCTCAGTCTGTTGTGAAGACAGCTCAGTAAGCCCATGGCACCAGATAGGAGGTCCTTTGTGAGAGGGTAATGGCAGTACTGACTTATCAGAGTTCTTGTTGGCTGTATTGAGCTCCCCTTAGATCTCTTAAACTGACTTTTTTTTCTTATATAGTACTTCTTTAAAGTCTGTTATAACTTTACCTATGACAGCCCGTCTCCTGCAATGAAAGCAATGAGAAAGAACTCTTTGCATAAATTACCTGCCTTTTCTTTTAAGAATTATCTTTCCTGATTGAGTAGCGCTTTTCTTTATTCCTTTATTAAATACTCCTTTGGTGATAGTGGCTGCCTGGTTTGCTACTCAGAGTTTGTACTTTTTTGGATTCACTGTGAGTCTTGCCTTTGAGGTTCACAGGAAAACAACAGCATCTCCAGTCCGGTCTCTTTACCTGGCTGTAGTGTCCACCTGCGCCGTTCTGTTCTGCCTTTTTCTTTAACAGAGATAGGTGTCATGTTCGTCTGTCATTGGTGGCATTGGGTATTTTCGCCAAATATTTATAGGTTCAAGCCATGTAGTGCTGCCTCTGTTACTCCTTCATGTGCAATACTTCAGTGTGGTCATCTTCAGACTTGCTGGAATACTTATTACTATGATCTAAATTGCATGACCTCTATGTTTCCTTTTATCAAGGTCGCTCCCCTTTCTAACAAATGAGAACAAAATTTATCTACAAAATTACATGGTTTCTGAAAAACTGCAATCTGTAAACCCATTTGTGATTTGGTGCAGATTTTCTGATCTTGTTCATGATACGTGTTTGAAATCATCATATGAGGTGAACATTCATCATAGCGATCAAGGTTATGTTGTCTTTAGCATTGGATACATGTGTTTCTACTTTATACCTCTTTAATTCTTATATGACTATTTTTTTTGTAGATAAATTGACATGATGTGGAGCAACAAGTCAAATGAGGTGCCTCTACAAAATCCGAGGCATAACCAAAACAAGGATTCTACCAGAGGTACGGATTTTCTCTGTTTTATTGCCTTGTTTTGGAAGATGTTTTATCCTGAGATGTTTGAAAATTTGGGCAGTTTTTATAGAAAACATTCTCCTGCCTCAATCTGGAAGCTAAGACCATGTGTTACATGGCTTCCTTTTTGCAGAGATAGCAGTTTCACACTCTGATCTGGAGAGTATTTACTGATCTGCATGAGGAATTGACAGCCTATGATATGGTTGCCAGCCTATGATATGGTTGCCAAGATGGCACAGAGGCAGACTTTTTTGAGTGCTGTAGAGGAGGAGCAGTGCAGGAACAGAAATTTGGAACTGTAGGCTCTTGAAAGAAGTGAAGAAGAACCTGAGGGGCAGTCCTTCCTGACTCTTGCTCAGTTCCAAAGTGCTGAAGAGCTGAAGACACTTGAATAGCAGCAATACATCACCACTAAGATAACTTGCAGCACTGTTGTCTCCCTAAGCTGGAGAAAGCCTGTTAGCTTTTTACTGCCATGATTACTCTGTAATTTAGGAAAGGAGGGGGCAAAAATAAAAAAATTACAGGACATCCCTGAGAGGAAGAAAGCTCTAGTCCGTAGAGCAGCTGTGTCGCATGTTATGTCTGTGGTTCAAGGTTAGTCTTATGATCTCCACTATGACAAAAATGGACTCCAGAAGCTACATTGGAAGTAGAGACAGATTATTATTTTTTCTGTAAGGGGGCATTATTGCTGATTGTTTCCCGCGATATGTTCAGTTTCTTTTAAAAATACGTATCTTGTGAAACTGAGGTGTTCTGTAGACATGAAGCACCATCTTTCAAAGTTGAAGCAAAGTTGTTTCTGTCCTACTTCCTTAACCCTCTCCCTTTGTGTTGTTGCATCTTAACTGAAATGAAATTGGCAACTTCTTTACTATAAGGAAAAGATTATTTTGGATTTTTTCCCCAAACTCTCTAATACTGCTACTCTCCATGGTTCTGACACACATTAAAGTTTTGGATGTTGCATTCATTACATTAGAAGAAAACCATTAGAAACCAAAAGAAGAGGGGAACTGAAGAAGTAAATATTTTTAGAGGACAATATTACTGTATCCTACTGAACTGGATTCTGCATAGAGCATGTGCTATCTGTTTGGATTAAAAGGCTGAAGTTGATTAGTGCCTCCTGCTTGTTCTTTGCAAACATTGATTCTCTTTTGTTTGTAGGGTGTGCAGTTCAGAAACATTACTGTTCAGAATTCACGTGTTCAAAGCTTGGTTTTTGAGTGGAGTCTTTCAGTGACCACGTATTCATGCTTAGTTTACTGAAGAAGAAAATAGAAGTGGAAAAAAAAAACGTAGTTAAATTACAGTGCGATGGAAAAATGTAAGATATTTGTGTTGGGATAGATAACCAGCTTTATTTTATCTTCTAAACATCTTTGATAATGCGTGGTAGATATCATTTCAAGTGTAATAATCCAGTCAACCTAACTTAGTGAACTCATTAAATTTTACATTAAATATTTTATTGCTCTGTTAAGATGAGTCTTGACTAATAAAACCTCTCATAGAGGAGATTTACAGGCTGGTATTGAGTCATTAAAAGAACTTAATTAGTGAGCCCATGAAAATTGTTTTGAAGCAACATTTTATTTCATTGTTTTCCATGCACTAATGAGAAATCTATTTCTTTGTTCTGCTCTGTAAGATCTAACTGCAGCATGGGCCCCTTTTCCTCAGACTAAGGCTGCTGTAAGTACTGCTTGGTTGTTTTTTTTTCTTACTCCTTTTCAAATCACTTAATGGTTACAAAAGCTTTAACCAAGGTAGTATTTTGCTCAGTGATTGTCTGTTAAACAAGCTGAAAATAGGGCAAGAAGTTGGCGTACGCGCATGTTCAACGAGGTTGTAGCTTGGAAAGAGTTTTCCACACACAGTCCATTGCTGAGTCGAGCCTGGGACTTACCCAGTGCCTGCCAGTGACGTGATCATCATCCTGGGAGCTTGATATGCGTTGTATATATTGTATATATGTCATTATTTTCTTGATAATACTATCATCTTTTTCTTATTATTATTTTATTATTAATATTTAATTAAAGTAGTTTAATTTCTTTTCAACTCGTAACTCTGTCTGTCTTCTGTTTTTTCTCTTTCTTCTCTGAAGGGAGAGAGGTTAAAGAGAGCGTCTGTTATTTGTCTTAGTGGCCAAGAAATTTTTGTCACATCAAGCTTAGTCTTGAGTATAGTAATACCTGCTAGGTCATGGGTGTGATATTATCTTTTCGTTTAAGGAAGTGGTAACTTCTCATTTTTCTGAAAACTTGAAAAAATAGCTCTCCTCTCCTTACCCAAACCAGTCAGAAACTGGGACAATGCCAGCATATTTCAGAATTTTCCATCTTTGAGCACTGGAATTGCTGTCTTTCTGTGGGAAGTTAACTGCTCAGACATCACACTAGGTTTCTAAAACCTGTCTTCAGTGAAACCAAACAGCTTGTGTTTTTGGGGAGTTCAGCTCTTTCCATAGCTTTATCCCTCTCTTTTGTAATAGCTGAGCATCAGTCTGGGGTTTTACACGTGGAATCTTGTATCATGCCCCATTTTGAAAAGAGTATTGTAGAATTTATTCCAAATGGAATTCATATTTTAGTTAGGCCAAGCATTAAGACTCTGAATGGCACGTTATTATTAATTTTTTTGCAACAGCCTACGTATGGAAACAGAACTATGCAATAAAACCTAATTTAGACAGTATTTTAAAATAAAACTTAATAATCTGACATAAGTTTCTGGCCATAAGACTGGCCATAAGTTTTGCAACATCAGCCTTGTGAAGTTGCTTTTGCCTGCAGTTTTATTCTTTATGAAAATGAGGAAGAATTTGCCATGGTAGGGGGAAAAAACCCCGTAACTTAAAAATTGAAAACAATATTCTAATTTGCATTACCTTCAAATTCTAGCTACGTCACATAGAGAACAAACTGGAAATAGCTCCCACCAGCACAGCTGTATTCGATTCTGTCATGGATGCCAAGAAGCCCTCTGCTAGCACTAGCAGGAAAATAAGCAGAAAGGGTATGTATTATTCAGGACATGGTGTATAAGGCAGGGTAAAGCCGCTGCATTCTGGGAAAACTTGAGTTCTCTTTCGTGCCTCCACATTGTCTCCTCCTAATGATCTTTATTTGTGAAACTGTAATTGCTCAGGAGAAAGTAATGTTTTCTTCCCTTAGCTTAGAGAGGAAAGTGTGCTATCAGAGTCACTTGGTTAGAGGGAGTGACAGGACTTTCCCCACGCTGTGAGCGAGCAGTGCTTATCCCATTCTGATACCATGGTTTTTGTGGGGGTTTTGGATAACAATTGTATATGCCTGTGTTTACACTGGACTGGTTGTTTATGTTCTTTAATGTTTGTCAACTGTTACACCCTGATAGAATGCTAAATTTGATGCTTCCTTTATTTCATTTAAAGAGTGCATTTCCTTTTAAGAAATAAGCCCTCGTTTTAAATACTATTTCGAGCATTCTGGTAGTGTGCCACTGGAGAAGAACAGACAGATCGACCTCTAGTGGCAACACAGTCAACTTTCAACAGTTTTAGGTACTTATAATTAATGTTTAAGCATTATTATCTCTCTTTAAATATGAGCATTGTTTCAAGCACCTACCACCTTGCTCCTAGTTGTTGAAATCAGCTTATTGAAAAAGAGAGGGAGTACTTCAAATGCTATTTTGGGGTGCTGCTCTAACCCAAGAAAAACCGTGTTCTTAATTGTTCTGGCCCCAAGAGCTTTCTCTTTCTGGAGAGATAGGTACATAGAGGATTCTTTGGTTTCTGCTTCAGCTTCCCGGTCCTCCAGCCAAAATAAATCAAGCAAGGACAAGTCCTCACGCAGCCCTCTTCGAGCGACCACCCTTGAAAGCAATGTGAAAAAAAGCAATCGTGTGGAATTTCGTGAACCATTGGCTTCATACAGGTTAGTGCTGTATGACTATTAAAAAAAATAAGCTACGATCAGAATTAAGCTAATAATGATTTTGACAACTCCTCAAAAATTGATTTGCCTCCTCCTTTCACCCACCCCCATGAGCGGCATGTAATGTTGGACAGAAACGTCTTCCATTTTAAAAAATGTTACAAATTTATTTTTTGTTCAGTGAATATGAGTTTAAAGTCAAATGTGTTAAAAAGGTCATCAAGTTGATGTGTATGTGGCCTCAGTGGCCTGCTAGGTTTGATTGTTATTTCATTTCAGTAATAAGGACCAAAAAGGTATTTCCTCATGCTTTTCTGACTTTCATTAGTTCTTTAGCACATGCTCCCCAACTTATTACCATAAGACAGTGTAGAGCAAGAATATCTAGTACTAAAGATGCATTTGATTTTTGTGTGCGTGAGGAACCCAAATAAGAAAAACAATATCAAGGAGAAGAACTGGCAAAGAACATTGCAGTCCATAGAACATGGTGGGATGTGAGGAATGAAGGAAAATATGGAAGGCCTGTTTTTTCCTAGCCAATGTTAAGTAAAGTAGCGAATATAAGATGCCTCAAAAGCTTTCAAAAAGAAAGAGAACCTGCAGCAGAAATAAACTAATTATAACTTGCTGTAATATCAGAGCCTAGAAGACTTTTACTGTAACTTCTTCAATTTCTTCTGTTTAATAAGCAGTGTGCGTTCTTTGCACAGGCATCCCTGATTAACAGCTTGGTTGGGTTGGTAATAGTTTTTTATGGGATTCTGACGCACAGTTTGCATTTTTTTCTAAACGTTCTCCCAGTGAAGTCAAATTACTGTAGACTGATTAGAGTAGAGTTGGGACAGTGGTATTTTTTTTTAATTCCACTACATCTCTATTAATAATTGTTATCCTAAGATCAAAGTTTTGGTCTCCTTTTCCACTTGTGTCAGCTGTGAGGTTTTTCTCCTTCCTTGTTGCATGGGAGGCTGATTTCAATCAGTTGTGTAATCGGGTCAGTTTTGTTGATCGAACAGCTCTGTTGTCTGCCCTATCTGGAATAACTTACATATGTTGGTTTTTTTGTTTTAAAAACATGTAGTGAATTTAACATACTTTGTGGAAAAGAGGAAAGTGAGAGCAGCTGGACTCGTGCCATTATGTCCAATTGAAAAGAATAGCTTTCATACAGAAGGAAGACTGTGTGGCATTGCGGGGATTAGTTTGGGGATTAACATCAGAGCTGTTACGTTAACACATTACTCCTTTGCTGAGAACAGCCTGTAGTCAATGCTTAAAGTGTGTGTAGGAAAACAAAACCAGAATAATGGGTAGAACAATCTATGTGTGTGTGTATTTATACACGCTTTTGGTGAAATTCTGTGCATTAAACCACTCAACTTCTATGTTGATTGGTAATGATTACTACGCTATGTAAGAGGAGTTCACAAGTACAATGTTATGACCTGGCTTAAATGAGTTCATTAAACGTACTTGCTGAAGAAGCAAGCCCGGTAGCTTAGGTGCTGGATTTTCACATCTTCGCTCCTCATCAGTAAAAATATTAAATACATTTTTGTCCTAGCAACATAGGTACCACGTGTCTATTCAAATATAGAATCTGTTTTTCTGTGGAGTAAAACATGCTAAGATCATCCTTAGTTTGTTGAATTTCTAAGCTCTCGGTAAGTATTACATTAATCGCAATGCAGCGAGCTCACTCTGAAGGGGACTTGCCTCTTTAATGCTCAGATACAGGGTAGGGGGTTTTGGTGCAATTTATTTGTTTTCTCAGCTAATGAATGTGCTGTCGAGGAGCTGTGCATGTGTGCATTGCTTTTTTTTTAGAGAACATATATTAATTATGCTTAAGTTTTGCACTTGGTTTTTATTTAAAGGTTTTCTTAATTGAAGGGTGACATTACTGCTGGCTGATTTTCTACATGCCCTAATTTCAGCTCTTCAACTTTATATATAGTCCTGTTCAGACAGAGAGTGCAGAAAATGAAATTTTGAACAGAAACCCCTTTCAGTTTTGTCAGACTTGCATTATTAAATGTGTGGTGATCAAACTTTAAAAGAACTTGCCTTTAAAGTGGAGACAAGGTATAGGAAGTCATTTTTTTAGTTAATGAACATGCTGATTCATGGGAGTTGGAAGGTCCTACAGTTGTATTTCTGACGGTGACTTTTTTTTTCCCTTCTGTTACATCAGGGATACATATAGTTCTCTGTCTTATCACAGTTCTAGTCAACTTGAGGCCAAGCAGCTGCTCTCTGGTTTGGACTTCAGCGAAGCAGAAGGAAAGACTGAAGTAACAGGCTGTATGATACATGACCGAGATGAGTGGGATCTACACAGCAGAGATTTTGAAAGCCCATGTTCTTCTGCTGCAGATGAGACTGTTGTTAGGTATTTGAATGACCGACCAGCAATTGATGCCTTGCAGAATAGCGAGGCATTTCTTAAGGTTGCAATACCTCCAAGATTGGAAGAGGAAAAAGCTAGTGGCTCCAGAGGAGAAGCGAGCAGCACTAAAACTCCTCAGAGTAACACATCCCAGGACAGTGAACTGAAAGTGTCTTCCCCTTCTGCCACGAGTACTTCTAGTGCTCACAGAATGGAAATCTTGAAGCGGCGGCAGCATGATGCTAAGTTGGAGAGGTTGAAGGAGCGGATTCGAAAGCAGTGGGAGCATTCTGAAGAGCTAGGTGGCAGGGGGCAGCACTTAAGATATGTTGAGCAACCTGTCGTGATCACAAACNCCCAAAGTCAGGAAAGTGGCAGCTGCACCTGCTGCTCCATCATACAGAGGTACGGAGGTGCAGAATCCCTCCCTGTTCGTTATACGTGGTGAAGGAGTGGAGTTCGATTCACTGAGCAACATGTTAAAGCATGAATGCGACTCATAGCTGGTTTTGGGCAATATGGGAGTGGATAGCATGGTTTGATAACAGATATGGACAAGAAAGAAAATAAATTCTTGCCAGTTTACAGAAGTGTGTGTTATTTTGAAATTCTTCCCGTCTCTTCTTACAAATTACTATAAAAAAGAAGCTCACTGTATTAATGTTTGGGGTTGTTTCGATTTTT
>VXBH01009929.1:64490-75415 GCA_013400035.1 Rynchops niger | reverse complement strand
TTTTTTTTATTTTTTTTTTTTTTTAATGGTCGCTGAGCTTAGTAACATTGTATTGATTGAGAAAGCCTTTTACATTTTTAATAATCTTTTCTTGACCCAGTCCCCTGTTTTTCAACTGTGAGCAAGTGGCAGACTGGTATATTGCTTTCTTCAAATGTAGTGTTAGAAATTCAAGTAGTTCTTTTCCTACTTGGCAGTTTCCCACCCCTTCCACTCTGAAAAAGCTTTATTTGCATTTTATGCAGTTATTTTAAACTCTTAAATTGTTTACTTTCAGGTTTCAATCCTGCTGAAACAAAGATTCGCACTCCAGATGGAAAGATCTGGCATGAGGAAGAATTTCACGTTAGTCGGGAGCTGTATAGAGATATAGCACGCCAGTTAACAGGTGAGACACAAACTGAATTCATTAAGCCCCACAACCTTCTCTAAGAGGCAGAGAAATATGTTTCGTACAAGTCTGCAAAAGTCATGGAAACAAAACATTGAAGCAATGAGTGTTAAAAATATTGTGCTTATCTCCACAGGAAGAGTAACTTGTTGAACACTAAAACTAATTAAAAAATCCTTCTACCAATTCTCTCATTAAAATGCTTTAAATAGAAAACCAATACTGAAAAGAATCAAGTTATGGCTTCTTTGAAACAAAAACAAAAAAAAAGACATTTTCATTAGAACAGTTTTTGTTTAATTTTGTAACTTCTTTATGCATACTTGCATGAGTGAATGCAATTTGCTATTTAAAAGGACAAAACTAAACCACTTGTGGTATTGATGCAACCTATATTATCTCATGGGAACAATTTAATTTTTTTTTTTTTGACATTTTTAACACTATTAAAGTGATATGTGCACCATACACAGTATCTTGAAGCCTGAATTCTACTTGTTTCAGAATGGTGTTAACAAATTGTTGGTCCTGAAGCTGCTGTGGGAATTGTTAGCGGTTTAGTTGGAATGTGTAGGTAGCTAAAGTGGAAAGTCTCTGAGAATACTTATTTAAAATGAAGTAGGTAGCCTGCAGTAAAGGGGTGTGCCTTCAGCTATGTGTCGTGGTGAGATTGTATGGCATTAGGTTGGTCTAGTATCTCTGAACTTTTAGAACTTTATTGCTTTATATCAGAATTATCCAAGTCTTGGATTTCTTAGAGAAACCTGTGTCCCAGAGATTTGTACACATCAATTTTCTTAGAGGTCTTCTCTGCATTCCCTGAAGAGGGGGAGAACAGGTAGACCAGAAGAAGATTTAAGAAACCTTTTAAATAACGTAGATTTTATTTCCTCTACAACTCTTTTACCGCCAGTATTATGGGGCTCGGATAGGATGCGGGAGGGGAGACTGTGTAGTTTTGCAGCGGTAAATTAACAGAATGTGACCTTTGGGGTTTATTCTACATGGAGGTGTAGGAGATGAATGTTGAATGCTAAAAGCTCAGAAAACTGTTACTCATTCCTCTTTGCTTAATGGTCTTTTGAAAAACATTAAATATTGTTGTTGCAAAATGGCACCAGGGAAAGGGATCTTTTTTAGGTGATGAGCTCGTTTAGCAACACAGTATTCTGATGCTTAAAACTGAGCAAAGATGATAAAAAAAAATGCTGTATATTTGCTCAACAGTTATGCTGCTAAAAGACCAAAACAATAATGCATGCTTTATGTTTTCAAACGTACTGCTTCAAGACTCAGTCTTTATTAATTTTTCACTCTGGAAAATTGTAGTACCATTGGCAGCTCTTTTCTCTGGGTGATCTAGGGTAGAATGCCCAAGTGTGCTTTTTGATTTGCTAGGCTGGTTACAGTGGAGCGCTGTAAGGTTGAATTGCTTTTGACTGACTGAGTTGGGGAAGGAGGAAGAGATTGGATGAATTTAAAGGAAGGGAATGGAAAATAAAACCCCCTGAGAACCTCTAGTTTTGCAGCTTAAGAGTTTGCATATTAAAAATAACTTTTCTCAGTGGTCAAAGCATTTAGGGTCGTAGGACAATATGATGAGATTGTAAACCTGTAGGTGTCTTTGTTAATAGTATAGTGGCTGGTATGGGAATGATTAGACTTCAGGTTTCTTTTGCTTGTACAGCTTGAAAAGGTACTGTGGAATTTTTATAGAATAACTCATAAAAAAAGTTCAGGAAGAGGAGCCACTTTTCAATAAAATTGTTTTTCAAATACACTATTCGGCATCAGTCCGTGAAAGTAGTGCCAAATTTCTAAAGACTTTTCATCTACACTGGAATTTTTAATTGTTTTTATTTTTAGTTTTGATAAGCGTAATATAAATGAATCATGAGCTCTTCATAGAAATCTAAATTTTTGAAAAGTTTTGTTGAAGAGGTCCAATTTAAAAGGCATTTGGATCACGTGTTCAGTGGATTTCTGCCTACAAAAGGAAGGAGCTGTGTGTGTCCAGCCTGTCCTGGTGCCCTGCGTAGAACAGCTGTCACGGAAAGTGTCTTCTTTCTGACCTGTAAAGATTATATTGTATAGCTGATTCCAAGTAATTAAATGCTGGTGCTGCACATAATATATACTGCAAATGTATTTTTAGATTGTCGGATTATCTATCCATGTGTTAATTCTGTATTAAAGTTACAGCATGTGGAATTTTGTGTGCATACAGTCAGTTTTATCAAAACCGTTCCATGCTCTCTACTGCTAATATAAGCTATAAATTCTCCAATATCTACAAAAGCATTGTTCATTACTACAACACAGTTTTTACATTTAACAGGAGACATGGAGAATGTCTTTATCTTGGCTTAGCAATTAGGCTAAAGGATATTGTATGGACCTCAAGCTCCCAGTAATTCTGTCTTTAAGATGTTCAGGATTTGCCATACTAGAACAAAATTGCTGTAGTATGAATAGATTGAGTGGGAAGCAGCCAGCAGTTTCCTAGTATCAGGAACTGATTGTCGCTGAAAAGAGGTGAGGAGGCAATCTAGATTTCTGCAGATGCAGTCACTGAGGCCTCTGGTACTTAATGCATTGATTCTGTCTTCCTTACGCTTGTTGTCAGCCTCAGAGAGAACTGGAAAATTTGTAAGAAAAGGATACTGAGAGGGAGAAAGACTCTTAAATTTCCATTCCCACATCCATTAATACGACCTGTTATTCTGTCCCTGGTATTTCTATGGGCATCCATCAGACAGTGGATTCAGCTGAAATTAGGGGCTGTAAAAGTTAGTATTAGCATGTAAATAATAAAGCTTCTATCAGTGTGGGGTTTTAGGTTGTCTAATCACATTCTTTATAGAAGAGGAGCAAGCAAACAATGGTAATAGTGGCCTTAGCTACAGTTCATTTTTGTTGAGATTAAGAAGAGAGCATCTTCAAGGCAGGTAAACTAAAGTACTGTAACAAAATCTTTGAAAATGTCTAGTGTTGACTGCTAAGACCGAGTGTACAGCTTGTCTGTCCTTCCTGAGCAAAGCTTGTCTCTGCTTTGTAGCTTGGGCAGCTGGGAAGCCCACTGAGTGGGGTGGCAATTAAACCACATCCCAGGTTTTCTTTTTGTTCTTTGCCCTAATGTGAAAACAGGGTAAAATACAATGCTATCCTTGGTAAGTGTTCCTAGCATCTCTAAAGCCTAAAACCTAGCAGTGTTGTAAATGAGGGCTTAGGTGATTCAGAATAGTTCTGCATCACTGGGTAAATTTTGTGACAAGTTTTGTGGGAAGTAGAGCGCGCGGGTATCCTATATTTCATGCTCCAGCATGGAGGCAACGAGTGAACGTGCTGTCATGCATTAATGTGGTAGCAGCAGCCCGTGTGTTTCAGGAGTGAAGGGACTACATGTTCTTGTATAACACTAATGCTGTAAGATGTAATATCTGTAAGTAGAAGAGAACCAACAATTGTTCCTGTCAAGCTGTTAACATTTCTTTTGAAATTGGAAATGAATTTTGTAAAGATCTAGTACAGTGTTGCTGTGGCCTTGCTGTGTTCCAGTGCAGAGGTAAACAGCACTTTATTCAAAATTTTCATGCTGTGAGGATTTTAAAATGCTGCTCTGGGAGTAATCAATCTCAATATATAATCTGGGAGAGTCAGTGAATTTTGATGTGTTTTTCTGAATTCTGCTGTTTCAAAGTAAATGTTGAAGCGAGCTTATTATTCTGTGCTCTTTCCTGTGGGATATCACCTAACAGCTTTTGTTTGTTTTTAGAAGATTCAACCGTGAAAGAAAAACCTAGTGAGAGAAACAAAGAGAAAAAAGCAACCAGACCAGTGCGGAAAGTGCAAAAACTGACACGGTTGTCAAGTTCAGAGTCCAAACAAGGTGACTAGCTCTACTGTAGAGGGAAGACTGTCACGTGTCCTTCAGCGATAAGTTTTGTCTCAAGAAATAAAGAAAAATTAAAGCATATTGCTTTCAAAGTCTTCTCAGATGTGCAGCAATGCTGTTGTAGTATGTTTGTAGTCTGTACGCTGCATGGGGAGTGTGTATGTTTTTGTTGTTCGTTGGTTGGCAGCGTGTGCTTTTTTTCATTTATTTTAATTTTCTGCCTTTCCGCTTGCTGTGTGTGCCTTACAGAAACGGCTGAAGAGTGTGCGTTTCTTTGGGGAGCCAACACAGACAACAAGTAACAGTAGCCCTGTTGTGGATCCTGCTTCTATTTTGCTTGTGTTGAAGCTGGTTAGGGCCTGACGTACAGCTCAGTGAATAATGCTGAGAGGAGGAAGGGAGATGATATTAAAATCAGTACCAGTGGGACTTGCCGAATTGCCCTCCTCTGCGAGGAGGAGCTGCAGTGAAAGCTCTTCTCTTGTGTGATTTCTCAGCGGGGAAGTGGAGAACAGGTTGTTCTTCTGGCTGTTGTTCTTCTGTGTGTTACGTCAAGTTGTTGCTGTGCTGCACCTTCAGTTCTGGCTTCACCCAGTGCTTTTTGTTCAGCTAGTGAAAGGATGTAAAAGCACATTCCCTGTCAAGTCTTACAAATCTTGATATTTATAAAGGAAAGTTTCTTTCTTCTACTAATTAAGTTTTTTTAAAAAATTTTTTACTGTTCTATGGCATTTCCACTCTCTATTAAATAAAATTAAAGTATTTAGAGATGGTCAGGTGAGGAGGTGACTGTAGAGTAGTGCCTTGAAGTAGAAAATGACATTAGCTGCAGTTGAATTCTGTCAGTGCTTCTTAGTTTTCCAGTCACGTTATTCTTTGTTATTGAGTAGCAAAAGAATTGGGAAGATTTCTGCATTTGCTTCATATTTGGTTTTAATTTTCGTACACAGTAAGCAGTTATGACTGCAGTCACACTACAGGGTAATTTTTTTCTCTTTAAACACATGCAAGGTTAATAATCTTTTGCACCTTTTAAGGTTTTATATTTCTCTTTATGTAAAGTGACCCATAATTAGTAAACGCTTTGAAGAAGGCCTATTAAGAAGAAAAGCTGCCTTTAAAAAATTACTATAAAGAGGTTTTGAGAGTGAATATGCACTTCTGCACGCTGTAAGTCATGAAGCTGCGTGTAAATATTTTGCTGTGATAATGAATGGTAAAACTTAAAAGTAAGTGATAAGCATGGATTTGCTCCTTCCTATGCTGATCAATTCATGCTTAACGAACTATACTAAACTCACATTTTTGTCACAGTTACAAGTGAGGGAGGAGCACAGAGATTGCTGCAAGTTTTGGCAATGGTTATCCTCCATCGTGGATTAAATGTGAGGAGAATTATGGCCTGAAATCCCTAGAAGATAAGAACCAGCTCTAAGTGGCATATCCGTGATGGTCCGCCCTCCTCTAGTCGTAGCAATAAGAAACTGCTTAATGAGCCAAGGCTATAAATAGCCACAGCTCATGTTCTGCTCCCTTAGCATGTTTTAGTTCAAACAGCTGACTTGAAATGGAAGATGAGGCTTTACACTGCCTTTTTAAACACACACACAAGTAATTGAGAACAGTGAGTTCGGCAAGAGAACCCCTTCGGCTGATAAGTCTCTTTCAAAGAGGCTTGTAGTGATGTGTTTCAAGTGACGGATTTATAAAATATTTATGTAATTTACAAAGCAAGCAAGGAGTACTGTTAGTAAATGAACGAATAGTGGGCCACACTTCTGACAGAACAGGTTTTCTCCTGGTTTAGAATAACGAGAAGAAAAGAAAGGGGGGGCTGGGATTGAGGACTGGGATTACCAAACACCATTGGTCTGCTGTCCTGGATTTCGCTTTAAATTGCTTTGGTATCTTTGGTCTTCAAAGTCCTGTCAGGCCCAGAGTACAGACCTTTTTTGTTTGTCTGTGTAGCGTTTGTGCCGCAGGATCTGGGTTTGTTTAGGCAGTGCTGTCGGAGGTAGAAACAGAAACGGAACAGTTAGAAATCAACTGTGGATCGGGTACTCAGGTTAGGTACTTTTCTAGCAATAAAATACTGCTAAATGCTCTGAATTAGGCTATTAATACTTTTTTATATGATGCTTTTCTCCAAAACTCTTTAATGTCTGATTAATAATAGTGGAAGGTAGTGAGATGAAAGGTGAGTTGAATGAACCTAGTATTTAATCTAACCAATATTAGGTAAAGATGCCACAGTACACAGTTTTTCTCATTTAATTATATGTAGGATGATAAAATAGTACTAATAACATTTTGATTGGGTTTCTGTCCCCTGCAAGGTAGTCCCTTCTTGAATTAAGTATCAATTAATAGAGTTTATCTTAGCTATTTTCAGTCGTGGTACAGAAATCTTAGCTAGAGGACAGTGAGTTAGTATTGGCGTAGAAAAATGTACTGCTTGGTATTTTTTAACCTCCTCAGAAAACACCTGTCTCAACAATTAATGATCTGTAAAAATCTCTGAAGTTGTTCGGGGTTTTTTTTCTAGAGTATCAGCTAATATTCTTTTAATTTGAAGATTAATCTCTTTTTTTTATCTCCCATCTTTATTTTTGTTCTTATTGTTGCAACATTTTAGATCTTGTATCATTTTTTTCTTGTTCTCCTTATTTAAATAGCGATGAACAACAACAACTCAGGCCTCCAGAAATATTTCCCATCTCCCCCAGTAACGTTCGTTTGGGTTGTTTTAGACCCGTATAACCCTTTTTTCTTTTTTAAATGAGTTTCTGTAGAGCTTTCATGTGCTACAATGTTTTGGATTTTTGCATTGCGTTATGCGTAGGCATGAAGCTCTGATAGTTGTGTGATTCAGCTGGTGAGTGGTACATCACTGTTGTGACTGTTTTGTGTAACTGCAGCCGCACCACTTATGCAGAACTAAATGGTATAGAAAAGATTAGCGGTTGCAATAAATGCTTCTTTTTGATAACGTTGGAAAATCCATCTAGTGCTTGACTTTTATTTATTACTTATTGTGCAGGTGGAAACTGTGTAATAAGTGCATCCTCCTGGCGGGAGGGACAAAAGCTAGTCAAAAAGATACTGGGTCCAGCTCCCAGAATAGAACAGGACAGAAGGGCTGTATCTAGTGACAGAACAGGACGGGAGAGAGCTGCCAAGGCTGGTAAGTTGTGCTTTTATCACTGGACTTTTTTCATCATTCTTAATTTATTATATAACATCGCACATCTGGAGAATAAAGCAGACTTTTGAGATAGAATGTGAACAGTTTCGTATTAAAATAACTCCTATTTTTAACCTGGGATTCGAGGGGGGAGAATTTTGCTCTCATCCATGGTTGGGACGCTTAACCTCTCTTCCTGGGTGGATTATGAACTTTCCTTGGTGTCATGGGAAGCCTGCCCTGGCCATGCGACTTGATGGGCAGTACATGCGTTTCCAGTACTCAGGAGCTCTGGAAAAGATGGGAAGTAGGTTGCAACCAAAAATATGGGTCATCTGCAGTCTGTCTTTGCATCTTGAAGCTAGTGGAGAGAGGAATGGCTAGAGGTGGACCACAAGCCAGACGAATTTCCCAGATGTGCTGCATATGGTTGATAATCCCTGTTGTAAGATATGGTTGGTCATCCCTGTTGTACAGGAATTGTGATTCTTAGAGATACTATATAATGTTATCCGTGTGCCTCATAAATCTTCATTGGTTTCTCCACCAGCCCTTTTCAGAATTTATCCAGAATCTCAGACTGGGCAATTAAGGGACAGTGGGAGCTGCTGTGCTTCTAATGCCTGTGAGGTGTGAGGCTGGTAAAAGTATAAAGGGTGTGAGCTCAGGCTAAGCAAAGACTGCTATATTCAGACTACGACACTGAATGAAGCAAAAGCATGTTTACAGTGAGATCTGCACTCCCCCCTCATCCTCACTTTTGTTGCTGTTTCAGTGATGGCAAGTAGTTCCTGAATTTGATTTTTACCTGAAATATTTGACAAGTCTTATTCTTTATCAGGTTGCATTGGAAGGACAGGTTCAGATTCTAGACTGGATGTTACCCGTAAAACCTCTTCAAGAAGTTCTGAAAGGTCAAGGAGTAAAGTACGGTCTCAGAATAACCTGAAGAAACTGGAAGCTGCTCTTACAGATGATAACCAAGAAGATCATGCCTCTGTAAATAAGGACTTCCTGCCTGTGGAGATACGTGGAATTCTCGATGACTTGCAGTTGGATTCCATGAGTACAAAGCAAAAGAAAGATGTGGAAAAGCAGAATCAGAAATCTGTTTTGCCTCCTCAAAATGCCAGGAGCCACAGTCCAACCAAAAGGAAACCGGACAAGATAGCTGCCAGTGAGGAACCTCAGGTAATCTCTAAGAAACGTCACTATGATACAGATGAGGTTCGTCAGTACATCATCAGGCAGCAAGAAGAGAGGAAGAAGAAGCAGAATGAAGAGAAGAAAGCACAAAAGGAGGCAACAGAACAGAAGAACAAAAGGCTCCAAGAACTCTACAGAAAGCAGAAGGAAGCTTTTACTAAAGTGAAGAATGTGCCTCCCCCTGAACCTTCATCAGCCAAACGGTTACAGGAAACCTATACTAAACTATTGCTGGAACGTACGTTTTTAGAAGAGCCACCTCAGCTGCCTACAGTGCAGGAAGCACAGGTATAGCTGATTCACTAACTTAATGTGTTGCAGTTGTTTGCAGGAATAGGAGGTCATACCTTTAGGAAGGTCATGACTTGTTCTGGTCTGGCTACCAGTTAGGAGAAAGGATACAAAGAAAACAGTAGCTTTTGCTTAAACATAGTGGTTTTGATCCAGAGCCTCCTTGCTAGTGGCTGGTTTTTGGCACAGCAAGGCCTACTAGAAAGGTGGATGGAAATAATCTGTCTATTATAAATAGAGGCAGAATTCCAGATATTAGCTAATAGCAGCTATAAAGGTTGTCTCTTAATAAAACCGTAAACATCAGTCAAACCGTGAATGGAAGAGATTTGTCTGAAGTTGCTTTCAATCAGTGGACAAAATTCATCAGCAGTGAGTTAAATACGTTTGCTAGTCAGAAACTGAATATGAAAGAAGATTAATGTGTGGTAAAAGACTAAATATCAGTTTGATTTGTTTGGCTGAACTGCTTTGGTATATGAGCAAAGCTTTTTTCCCCAGTACATTCTGCTGAGGTGAAAATGTAAATTTCTTACATTTTTAAGTCTTTGTGTGGTAGGAAAGATGTGATACTACACTGAGAATTGTACGCCTTTTCAATTTTAATGAAGCAAGAGCTTCTAAACTCCTGCAGACTTTTGAAAATGCATTTTTCTGGTTGTCTTTGTTTCTAGCCCAGACCTGGTTATCAACCATCTGGGGAATCCGACAAAGAAAACAAGGCTCAAGAGCGTCCTCCTAGTGCATCTTCAAGTAGTGACATGTCGCTTTCGGAACCACAGCAGCCGCTACTCAGGTGAGTCATTGGGGGCCTTTTGAGAGAGGTGGAGACAGACTAGACTCTTAAATTTGTATTCTAGCAAGAGTAATTGTCTTTATGGCAATTGTAATGTTTTCTTGCAGTAAAGAGGAAGCTGATGCAGGAAAGCATATGAAAATTTTGGCTATGGGTATTTAGTGAGTCTGTAGAGAAACAGTGAAGGGTGGTTGCTCTTCTGCAGACATCAAGGGGATGTGCGTTTCATATTGGGAGACTGTATTTCCTCTGTCATTGCCGTCAGGCAAGAGAAGCTGATCATATGAATACGTCTGTTGATTTTTTGTATTTGATTTATTCAGTCTTTAATCTACTGTCTTGGATTCAGGCCTTTAGTTACTGTCTCTGAAGTATCAAAACCTTCTCCTTCTGCTTGGAACTAGCCTTTCCCTGTTTCCTTTCATGCTGCTTTCCCCATTTTTAATTGTTCAGGCTATTATCAAAGTTTTTCTTTACTGTAAGTCAAGGTGCCTAACCAAGCACTTAAATATAAGGAACTAAAAACATGAAGTTTCTTGCATATCCTTAAGATCCCTGTTGTGCCAGTGTATGTTCATTTTTAATTACATGATGAATGTCTGCTTCTTAAATATATACTTGCTTCATTACCTGTATCTTAACTTGGTCAAATCCACTCTGACTTTATAAATTCAATGAGATCTCTTTCCTTTCTGGAAGAGTTCAAGGAAGCACTAGGAATGCTGTGTAGTGCTGCATACAGAATACACTGCTAAACCATATGGTAGTAAATATTGTTAGTGTAATATTGTAAGGAAGAATTTTAAGTACTAATAGTAGGGGAGAGGTAAGACGTAAGGGGCTGTACAAGTTATTTGGAGAGCTGCAAAGTAAGCAGAGAAGCATTGTTTTGTGAGGGACTTCCTAGGTTTCCTAGTATTCAGAATATGTGCAAGTGATATTAGGGAAGGAATGTCTCTACAGAGCTCCTGTCAAGCAAATGGGAACTAGCTGGAAATAAAGAAAACGTCTTGCAGAACTTCAAACATCCTTGTATTTCCAGTCCTCCTTTTCTCTAAGTGTTCTTCATGCCTACCCGAAGTGACAGCTCCAGTGAAACATGGGCTGGGTTCACCTGGAGGGGAGAAGGCTGGGGATAAGAAATTGCAAGAAGGAGAAGGAA
>VXBH01009929.1:22059-64470 GCA_013400035.1 Rynchops niger | reverse complement strand
AAAAAAAAAAAAAGATGTTTCCTCCCTTTTGAAGTCAGGAAACTTTTGTAAAAGGCTTGCTGCTGCAAACGCTCAGGTTGTTACAACTCTAAAACACACAGTACACCATAAATGGCATTTCAGATTTGGAAGGTGCTATGTTGGTTTGTTGATTATTTTTTCGTTTGTTTTTTATTTAAAAAACATTCTGTAACTGTTTACTATCCCATTCCCTGCCCCTCTGTCTCCACTGAAAAGTATTTCTTCCTGAAAAATAAATTTGTGGCAATGATACTTTCATGTAAAATAACCGTACTTGTATAAGTCATAAGTGTTGACTTTTCATTTCAGGAGTGATTTGATGGAGCCTCCATGGGTACAGCCAGACAGGTTGAGCCCAAGAGTCCAGCTCTCTCACCCGCAAGTTCTCATGGGCCCGAGTGGAGGCCCTTGCTCCCAACACTGGAGCTTGGAGCAGATGGACCTTCTGTCAAAAGAGTGTGATGCAATGTTGGCAGGCAGGAGGGCCCACCCTGCCCCCGTGGGATCGCTGACTTTAATGCCTCAGCCATACCTGAATTCATCCACCGCACAGCAAAATTTCTTAGTAAAACCTACTGCTAGCCAATATAAGAGCAAATTAGATCGGATTGAAGCTTTGAAAGCTACAGCTGCTTCCCTTTCTAGCAGGATTGAAAGTGAAGCCAAAAAGTTGGCCGGGGCTGGCATCAATTATGGTACCATGTGGAACTCAAACTATGAATTTATGCAAGAAAACCAGGATGATGGGCGGTGGGCAAAGGCTGTGAGTCCCCCTGTGAGAGAGGAAAATGAAGATGCTTTTTCAGCCAGAATCCAAAAAATGTTGGGTACCTGTGTGTCTCATACAGCCTTTGATGACAACCTTCCTGGGGTAGGCAACCTTAGTGAATTTAAAAAGCTCCCTGAGACTATCAGGCCTCATACTGCTGCAGTCAGCCTTGGAATGAGGTCCCCTGCTGCTAACAGGCATGAGGGGATACTAGGACATTTATCTAAGAGACAGACTGACTCCCCAGGGCGTGAAAACCAAGCTTACGCTCCAAACAAAGCTGTGATTCCTCACGAGTCCAGCATTGACTCCATCAGCGAAGGGCCTCTCCTGAGTGACGGAAACCTCTCTGAAGAGGAAGGAGGCCACCACAGACAGTTGCCGCTGAAGATGCTGGAGACATTAAAGGAGAAGGATTTCTGCATTCGGGAGAGAAATGCTTTTGAGCCCATAAAGGAGTTTCAGAAAGATGCTGACAAGTATTTACCACTTTTCACTCAGACAAGTGGTGCGCACAGCAAAGGGCCATGGGAGGAACTGGCAAAGGGAAGTCCCCACAGTGTCATCAACATCTTTGCGAAAAGTTACCAATTTCATGGAAAAGGTAAAAATGGAAAAATTTCTTGAAGCTCTTGTGAATTACTCTTCTTCCAGTCTTACTACTCTTTATGCTTCATATTTCACAGATAAGGAAATGTGCTTTTAGCCGCCTCAAACATGAATATCTGTAAGGCTTTCTCACTTTCCTTTTGGATGATAAATTATTTGCTCTGCCTTCTTTTGCCTTCTTGTCTAAGGAAAAAAAAGAAGGAAAAAAACCCCAAACCCACACTTTTGGGCTGGAGAAGATTATTTTGTATTAGATTGTTTTGTATTTCTAGATCAGTAACTAATTCATATGCTGGGTTTCATGTATTAAGAACATCCATAATCACAGAATTGTGAATATAAAGCTTACATTTATGGAATCCAAAATTGCATACTAAATGTAAATTGCCCAGAGTGCTTTTGGCAATGATTCTCTCCACCATGGAGAACAGCCCCTCTGGATTGGAATGTGCATCTTCCTACTACATATGCACTCCAGATCATCTGTAATAACACATTGTTCCTGGTTCAGTTAAGGCAGAAAGATGAATTTCATGCTTTATGCAGCACTTACTTCATGGCATAAACATGAGTGCTTGCATGTATCCTGAGTACTTCCTACACAAGAACAATACAGCTTTACTATATTATTAGAAACACATAACTTCAGTGGATGAGTGATGTGGAGTTCCCTTTGTATCTTTACTCATATGAGTTTTTTGATAATGTCTCAAAGTAGTGTGACAATTAAAACTCTGGTAACAGTATTTGATTTTGAGAAAGGTAGGTTTTGGCGTATCAGTAGGAAAACTTTTCCTTAAACAAGCCCATTTCAAGTGTCAGTGTCTTAGGACATGCATTACAAGTGACTCTGGCAGGATGCTTCATTTGATTTTCATTTTTTGTACAAATTTATTCTTCATTTTATGAGTATTGTTGCTCTTGCCTTGAGTTCCTCGTTTTGAGAAGGAATGTTTTCTGAGTAGTTGATTTTTAACTTGTGGTTTTTCTTGATTCTTTTTCCCTTTATCTTTAAAGGTGATGGCATTTACATTTTCTGCAGATGGCTCCAGTCTCAAGCATTGTGTTCTTCAAGAATGTTTTAGCTGGGGTGTGTTAATGAAGTAGAGTATCCAATAATTAACAAAAAAGGGAAGACTGTGCTTGTTGTGTCATGTTAAAACTGATGTGGGATGGCTATATTTTTGTTTTCCTGATGGTTTTCTGTTTGAAAGGAAGTTTTTGTAACTTGTGTTTGGGAGCATTTTAATTCCTGCAGCTTTATTAGCTGTTTGATCCACATTTGCATTTGGTATCATTTTTGTCCTTTCCCTTTTTGTCTGCACTTTAGTGTTTGATGAAATGTCGAATGGAGGGTCTACCCTTCTGCGCCCTTTACTCCCTGCCACAAGCCCTCCAGAGAGCGTGTTTTCTTACGAAGATGATTTTGCCTCGTCGCAGGGAAGTGGCACTTTAACAGACAAAAAAATTGCACGTGACCTCAGGTAACTGTGTGTGTTAGACTTCTCGTAAAAATCAAAATGCAGGATTCGACAGAAAATAGTTAATGCAAAATTTGCTTCATACTAAGGCGGATATCTTTTCTGTTATGCTGTATTGTAATACCAATCAAAGTGATGAGGTGTTTCCCTAGGACCTTGTGTTTAATAGAACAACCAGTATGGTTAAGAAATAAAGATTAGAGTCACGTATTCCTGCTCTCTGTCTAATTTTTGTCCTTATTTAGTCTGGCCAGTAGCTTTAGGCAAGGTTCTCAGCCTTTGTAGTCAGGTGAAAATTAGTTCTCCAACTTGTGTGGCTGCTATAATGCTCAATTGGTTAGTCTTTGTAATTTAGAAAAAATAAAATATATTTGAAAGTGTTAAAATGCCTTCAGTACTTCAAAATTTTGTAAAAAGCCTATAATTGCTTTCCGTGAGGATTCAGTAATGCTTAGTAATGGATACATAAATTGTCTGTAAGAACTTTTAAAACCTTTTGTTCAGACTAAAATTTGAAGACTGTAAATCCTAGACTCTCCATGTTAGTACTGAATTCATGTAGTTTCCTGAATTTCCTAAGACCCCTTTCTTGTAATGAGATACATTTATATCTTTTGGGCACCGCCACGAGTACTTTGATTATATTAGTGGTACTTTACCTCGGAAGAAAGGAAGGTTAAAAGGCACACTGAAAACGTTAGGTGCAAAATAATGCTCTCTTTCTGATTAAACTTCTTGATAGGTCTTATGTTGGTATTATTTAGTATATGATGCATTACCCCCTTATTTACAAATCTTTTGTAATCCTTTCTTGAAAGTCACTCCTATTTCTGTTAATTTATTGATGATATCTCTGTGCCCAGAGATTATCTAAAACGCAGTGATATTTGGAGTCATCCTTATCTTGTTCAAGCTTGTAGTCAAATAGTTCTTCAGAGTTAGCATTGGAAAGGTTGGTTGTTACCCATCTTTTACTGTTTCTTTTTGTCGGAAGTATGTTTCGATATGCTCAATATCATGTCAAACTTCCTACTGTTCTAGCTGTCATAGTTTTTAATCTCAAAATCAGTGCTTTTCAAGATGGGCTAATTAGTGCAGTTTTAGCCATCTGTCTTTAATTTAAATCACTGTCAATGTGCTCCTTTTTAGTGTTGCTGGCAGCAGTAATTCAAGCATTCAGGAAGAAGTTCCTAGCAGGAAGTCTCCCCATGAACCTCGATCTGTAGAGCTTGCGTCTCAGCATTCATCTGGACCACGGTCTGCAGCATCTTCTCGCTCATCCGCTTCCTCTAAAAAGAGAGGGAAAAAGGAACGTAAGTGCACTACTGTACTGTAGGGTATTTGTTTGGAAGGAGTTTTTAGGGTTTTCTTGTTATGAAAATTGCAGTCTTTCTACATATCTAGAAACTGTAATCTAATACTGATAGGAGGATTTATGTATTCCTCCAGTGATCCCTTCGTAAATTCTTTTTGATTCTGATTATTCTCTGGCCTTAAAATGCAGTCATCTGAAATTAAATAGGCGAGAGGTTATTGGCAGTATTGAAAATGTTTCCTTTCCTAAACCAGCCTTTTAACAAATTAGTTAATTTTAATCTTGTGGGGGAACTATCCTCAGAATCTGTGCTGAGGAAACTCCAATAGGCTGCTGAGAAATCTGAGTAATGGCCACATTTATGAAGGCAACAGAGTACGTTTGCTTTGTATATGCTTCATCTTTGGATCACAGACAGTTTTCGATAGTGCACGAATTAATGAATACACTTCTTCCTACAGTAACTTGTACATGACAAAAACATGAAGAAACTTGATGTTTGGTACACTCTTACTATGTAAGCAATAGAATACATAAGGAAAAGCTGTTTTTGAAGTCAATAAAAGTATGAGAAAAATGAGATTGGTCATTCCAGATTATCTCTCCTTATTTTTTTCAAAATTCTTCATCTTACCCAAAGAAAGCTAGGCTTTATTCTAATTATCAGTATTGAAGAGTCTAATGCTCGTTTTCTTTAGATAGCGTGCTGAAATGAAAGCTGAGTTGACAGTTGTGTTGACAGTGGACACTATGCAGAAAAGAACTTAATCTCCTGTAGAAAGCTGCCAAATTTACATTTCTCACTTGTTGAATTTATAGGCGTCAACTGAAAGGCATCTTTAGGTGGGGAAGAAAGTTCTCGATTATTTGTTTTGGGGCTCCTGATGGCTGAGATATTCATACTTAGAATACCAAATGTAATCTTTTTGCAATGTTGTTGCTTCTTAGGGTTGGACTCGTCTTTCAGTGGAAGTTCTCACCACTTGCCTGTGGAAGAAGATAAAATGCTATCTGAATTAGAATGGGCATCCCCACAGACAAAGAAGTCCTTATCAAGTAGCAGAATTTCTAGTAAAGATCATGAGCAGAACCTAGATACAGACAGCACGTTAGAAAATCTGTCTGGACACTCCCTAATGAGGTAACATGAACCTTATAAGACTGTATGCAAATATAACTAAGCTTCGTAGTGTTATGGCATGTTATCAAAAATGGTTCTGTCTTTGGATACGCAAAAGGAAAATAACAGAAATGATCAAATGTTAGTAAGATGGGCATGCAGAAAATGTTTTTACCCCTGTATTTTAAATATGAAAGCCCGAAGTAGATGGCTGTAGTAAGAGAAAAAACAAAACAGTGATTCCTCCCCCAAATGACCCCTCTGGTTTTGTAAGGATAACTGTCCAATATCAGTCTCCTGTCAGGTTCAGTACCTGAAGCATTGAAATACATTTTTTGCTTTCCACTTCTACACATGGTATGTAAGAAGGAGGGGAGGCGCGGGGGGAATAGCTAGTCAGCCTGTGCACTCATCTTGCTCTTTTCAGTAGGATCCACAGACATTTTTGGCTAGACTTGTGTTCAGCTATAACCCTATCCAGCTCTGTGAGTTGATGCTTCTTTAGAGATTAACTGATTCTCAGAAAAGAGTGTAGAAAAAGAGGAAAAAGTACTATTTTTCTGTTGCATCCTCTGCATGTCTGGCTATGAATGTAGTTTTTCTTATAATTGTGCAATGAAGATGGCTATGAAATATTCACTTTAGTTTTCATTGCACTTTTTTCTAAAAAGCAACAAATAACACGCATGGTCTGTCGCTCATTCTGTGTCAGTGTAGAGCGGTTCTAAGGTATTGACTTATATTGGTGACTTTCACTGATATCCAGTACTGGGTTTGAAAGGTCCTGTGACTTCCGAAGATGTGCCAAGTAAAGCGTAATGTCTTCCTAAGGGAGTTAAGCAGCCTCTTTGGCTTAATAAAATTGGAATAGTAAATTTAAAAGTGTCTGCATCATTTTCTGTATGTTTGCAAAGCAGTGTCTTCAACAGTCACTTAAGAAGAAATGTTTCTGTAGTATTTTACTGTTTAAGTCAAGTTTGGGCCTCCAAGCATTTCATTGCATTTTGATGGAAGAGATTGAGTCTGTGGCAATGATTGATCACATTCAGTTGCATCCATATGCTGATAGTAACCTGTTTGCTTTTTAAAAATACTGTTCATCGTATTCTGATATCAAAATACTGCCCTAATTCCCGTTGAGGGAAACAAAGCTCTTCACTCAGACTCTCAAAACAGATGTGTTTTGACACATGCAGGTGATTGCATCCTGCAATGCCAGGTTGCTAACAGGAGGCATTGAAACTGCTTGTCTGGCCGTGTAGAATACGTGGATACTACGTTAATTTTTTTTTTGTGTGTGTGCATGTGCGCTAACTAAGTTTAATACTTGAGGGATAAATAGGGTGCTCTAGAAACTTAAACTGGGATGTAGGTACAAAACTCATTTCGTGGAGCCATTCCTAAAGGCAGACTGAGCCTGTGCAAGCCATAAAAGACACTGCCTTTTGCATGGTTCTGTTTGGTGTATATAAATGGAAGAACTAGGTTATTGCTTTGTCTTCTCAAGTGGCTGGACATAGGAGAATATTGACTCCTTTCTTTTTTTGTTTCACTATCAGTTTCTCAGACAAGGGAAGATCCCAGAAGACGCCAACTTCTTCCCCGTCTGGTTCCCAAAAAATGTTGCAGTTTGATTCTGTAGGCAATACAGCAGAAAGAGTCAAGTCACCTGCTGGCTCTTCTGGAAGTACAGCATCAGGGCTGAAGGCTAACGTAGCCTTCCCTGACCTGAGTCTGGGAACTAGCAGGTCTGTAGCAGGAGCAGCCTCAGCAAGCGGTGAGTTGTTCTGTTAAAACCATACTTACCCTGGGGCAGTTTCAGGGTTTTTTTTCTTTATTTGTGATGTGGGGCACTAAAGTCTGTGGAGGTTGACTAGTAAATCTTGCCCTGCAGGATGTATGCACTTCTCCCCTGCTGGTCTTCAGCATCGTTTATCAGCAGAATTGAACTACCTTAATGCTATTGAGGAGTCTGTGCGACAGCTTTCAGATGTGGAGCGAGTACGAGGCATATCACTTGCCCAGCAAGAGAGCGTTTCTTTGGCTCAGATTCTAAAGGTAATGGAAAAATACTTCCCTGTCTTGACCTTCTCTTTTTTTTTTTTTTATTTATTTTGCAAGAAGATTAATCAAATTAGGATAAATTGTGCTTTTGTTAGCAATGCGGAGAAATCATAATGGACATGATGGAGGATCTCTGATAATGTTCAATTTTTAGGATTACTGTCTATTATCTTCCTTATTTTAAATTGATAATAAGGAACTGGTGACTCTAGAATGTGTGTCATTAATATACCGTTAGCTGGAATCAGTACTTCTGTTGAGTATTTCTGTAAAATAAAAACTTGATTATTTACTGGGTTTGATGTTGAGTCCCGATGCTATGCAGTGTAGTCGTTCAGACTGAATCATTTGTCTTATTCCATGAAAAGGATATTTTGGGTTGAAATTTCCTTCTGGTGACAAGATTTCTTGTTCTAGTGTGTTGAATTAATTGGTCTCCTAACTCCCCTTTCTTTCTACACTGTGGTGTCTCCATAAAAAGGGAGAGGGTCAGTCAGTAGGCTGAAAATTTCACTTTAGCAGAAAGAGGCACCACTAATAGAGTAGGTCTAGATCTTTTGAAGGTAGTGGCTAAGGCAGAAAAGGTCTTTACATTTAACTTGCATGATTAAAACTTGTTTTCCTGATCTGTAGGCACAGCAGCAGCGCCATGAACGGGATTTGGCTCTTTTGAAAATCAAGGCTGAACAAGAAGCTTTAGAAAGTCAGAGGCAACTGGACGAGGCAAGGCAGAAGGCAGCTCAGGTAATGCTGCCCTTCAAAAAATGTGGAGTGTGTAAGAGGCAAAATGCTGTAAGTAAATCCGTGCCTATGAGTATTTTTAATTTGAAGCTGTGAACATGTGGAAGTGGTGAAAGGGTTTAATATAGCTGAAAAAAAGCTCTTCTCTTAAGGGCCAATTTCAAACTTCCCCCTCCCCAGATTTTGAGAAAGAAAACTGTAGTTATTATAGCCAGAAAATTTGGAAGAGCTGAACTGGCTGTGTTTTCTGCGTAGGTCCATGCTGAGTCACTGCAGCATCTGGTCCAGTCACGGCAGGAGGCTGTACAAGAGAGCCCGTGCAAAGCTGCGGCCAAACAGGTGGAAGCCGCACTTCTCGCTACAGATGCGGCTCACCAGATCCGGGAGGTGAGGCCCTGAGTGAAAGGAAAAAGCTGTTCTAATTTCGCTGTTATTTTGAATACTTTTTTGCCTCTAGGTTGTTCGCTGTTCAGTGTCATTCTCAGTGCAACTTCTTACCTTCGTAATGTGACAAAAGATAGGACTTTAAAGGAGCTTTTCTGGCATCCTTACTTAGAAGTCATTCAGCAGTCTTAAATCCCTGTTCACTGTTCTTATGATCTTCCAGTTAATGAACTGTTCAGAAGTTTGTTCTTACAGGAGAGATTGATGATGATAGTGGACACAACATCTTTAATTTGTAAGAGTTGCACTCCATCAGGGATCAATCCTGTATCTGTTTCATGAGCAAATTAAATTAGAAAAGCAGGGAAACTGCAATCTTGATTACTTTTGAAGGTAGGAGATCAACAAATAAATTAAAAAAAAGAGTGGGGAGAATCTTCAGCAGAGCTTTTACCTTGGTTCAGAGTTTGAAGTTTTCTTTTTTTTGAGTGTCTTCATTCTTCTTGTGGCATACAGAATATTTATTACTTTTCAGTTTTATAGATCAGTTTATCAGTTTTTATGCTTGTTGTTTCTAACATGTAGCAGCTGCTTCACACATAGATAAGAAACACAGTAACCAAAAAATGCTTTTGCTTCTTCATAGTTTAGCAATCGCAATAACTGTGGATTAATGTTATGGTATGGAGTGCAGAAGGCTGATGGATACGAACATAACTGTTTCTTCACAGCTTACGCACGTGCTGGTGCTCATACCTGTTTTTATGATAGGTAATGGGATTGCAGAATAATGCTGATGTACTTGTTCTGGGCTTTGCCAAATACGTGAATATTTTTGAATAGACAAGAATGAATTACATTAAAGGAGCAGAAAAGGTCAGGCATCTGAGATACATGCAGGGGCTGTTGATAGCAGGTAGTGAAGTCTTTTTTTTTGTAGAGCCGAAGTGGCTGGAAACCAATTAAGAAACGAGGTAAGAAGAAACAGCGGCGCTTTTATTTGGTGTAAGATTTTAACCTCTTGTCTTGCTTTAAGTTTGAGATCCAAGAGTAAGAGGTGCCAGTGGAGAGGTTGGTGGGGATGACCTGCTCAGTGATGATGGGCTAGCAGAGTAGCTTTTCCATCTGTGTTCACAGTGACTCCTGATATTCAGTTGAATAACCATTTATTCTAACAGCAGTGGAAATGCTGGTCACCAATGTGCTGGGATATTTTTGGAAGCACACTGTAATTTCCAATGTATAAAGGAATGGAGTTAATTTTCAGCATTGCTTTCAATTAGAAGTTTGTCTTATGCAAAAGAGATAATATAGCATGCTACTACATAAGTTTTTTTGCTTAGAGTTGACTGTCATACTAATGAAGGATAAAAAAGGGGCGATGTATACAAACAATCCAATTTTTAAAAAAATCACTTGTTTTTATTAAATTTTATGCATTATAATTAATTTATACACTAGTTGACGAATTAATGGAGAAACTCAGTATGTTTATTGGAAGTTATTGAAATACAGCTTATTCCTACCTTCCAAACCCACCAGAGTTCCTTGCTCTGCGAGAAGCAGAGCTTTGAACAAGAAGAACAATATTAAATTCTAAAGCTTCTAAAAATCAGTGTTCTCTGCTGTGATTCCTGAAGAAGTTCTTATTTCTAGTCAGGTACACAGTAACTACTGTACATTAAAAAGGAGAAATTTATGGCTGTTTGTTGATTTAATGCTGCCAGTTTTAGACCTGGCAGTTTGCATGGTATTGGAATTTAAACCTGTTGCTTCCTTTAGAATGGAAATAATATTTCTTGCTCTTTGGTCAGGATGCATTTTCAAGTGAAAAAGAGAACACTATTTCTGTTATTTGTTGGTTTTTTTTGTTTTTTGTGGGTTGTTTGGTTTTTTTTTTTTTTAAATTAATTGTAATGGTAAGTCCATAATGTTTTATTATGTGGGGATGATTCTATTGATCAGAGTTTGGTTAAGTTGATTAGAACGATACAATAAGTAGTATCTTGCATGTCTGCAGTTTCATATCAATAATTCCACTCTGAATAAATTAAGGAGTATGTATTTACAGAGCAGTATGCACCTCCTACAACCAAAATTGACATGTACGTAATTACAAACCATTGCAAAAACATGTCTTACACATTTGTTCTATAAATCAGTAAATTGCCTGCGAGGATGACTATTTTCTCTTTCAAAATCATTTTGATGCTGATAAGCACACTGTATTCCTTTGATTTTTGTTGCACTCAGATGACAGAGTTAGCACGAACACAGATCTTGGATACTGTCAGCGCTCCAGCTGCTCCAGTCACCACCTTGTTTGACGACCAGCGGCAGCATCATTCAGAGTTCATGAAACAACTGAGAGCCCGAACTGATACAAACAGGTTTTGCCTAATGTTTCACATCTAAAGAAGGGGGAAGTAGAATTTGTTAGGTTTTACTTCACCTATTCTTGAAGAAAATTTTAAGATGTCGTAATGAGTGAGCATTTAAGAAGACGACTTTAGATTCCATTTTTATGACCTTAATAGCGTACACCAAAGGTGATATTAACTGGTTCTCTGAAGCTCTGTATTAATAGAAAAAGATGCTCTAAACATTTTGTGGGATGATATAACTAGTCTGAGCCTTAAGTGATCTCTTCAGACATTTTAGCTGTTACTGCTTCTAGTAAACTGATGAAAGCTTGTGCAAACTGTATTATTGTTTAAGACAATGCAGATTTACTCAAAACTCTTCCTTTCTCAGGAAATGTGAGTCTGGTGCCATATCGCAAGGCAAAGAGGAGAGAGGTGACTCAAAACAGACATACTCACCTATGTTTGATAGTTATTCAGAGTCCTCAAGATCAAAGGTTCATGATCAGAGGTAAGAAGGGTTTAGATTACACAGGGGTTTTTTTGCTATAAATAAGAACTGAAGTACAACAGAATATAAAGATAATTCCTTCGGTGTATGTTTTAAAAAGAGGTAGTCAGTATTAAACTTTCAATGAATAACCCTGTCTTATATTCATGAGCTTGAAGGTTTACTTGCCTACCAGAATTTGCTTTGTCTTTAGAGTAAAAATCCTACTACATTGTGGTCCACAGTGTAATAGTATGTTGCGTGTTAAGATCTTCAGTTTTGAATTTGCTGTATTTGTCCTAATTGGACACTTTTCTCTTTTGTAACTTAAGAATAATTGAGTTCCACATCTGCTTTCTCATTAGCAAGAGTCTAGCAAGCAGGTGAAGGGAAATGGTTATTCCCCCTGTTTAGCTCTTGCTAGACTGTATGTGGAATGCAGTGTCCAGTTTTAGGCTCTTTGGTAAAGAGAAGATATTAACGTACTGACACAAGTCTGGTGGTCAGCCACCAAGACGATTAGGAGACTGGTTTGTATGATGTAAAAGAGAGGCTGAAGAGGTGTTCAGAACTTGGATGTGGCCTTGACTTTGGTTGGATGAAACACCTTCAGAAATTGTTGAGCTGAGATTATTCTGATTTCTGTGCTGTGGCCTACTTGCATACTTCTATCGCATCACCTTTGTAACCTAAAAGTCACTTTAAGTCTCTGTTTATCTGAGTCTTTTTCCTTGTCCTACACATTTGCATTTTGTGCCTTTCTCATTTTGCTCTGTGTTGTTTTGAAATGGACTAGAACATGACTGGAACATATATTCTGAAAATACAATGCAGAGACCTGTAGAAGTGCCTACTCTGTAACGTGCATTATTTTTTTTCTGTTCTCTGTGTATCTGGCCGTTTTGTTCAGGTTTTTGTATTCGCTGCTGTTTTGCACTGGCTTGAGATTTTACATGAAGTGCCTGGAATGCTGCTTGCCCGAGGTTTTGAATAATTTCTGGTGTTACTTTTTCAGTATCTTCCCTGTGTTTAATACTGCATTTTAGGTTTTTGTTTCCTGTTCGCTTACCTGATCTAGTTAGGTCCCATGAAGTTTCTCACAGCCCTTCTCTGATCTTGACCATCTGGAATGATTTTGTCCTCTGTAGTTCTTCTAATATAAAACAGTATTGCTACCTAGTTTAAAATCATCCATTTAGAAATTGTAAAGGGAGATGTTTGCAGTGGTTTATCATCATACTCATTGCCAGGTAGAGGGTATGCATACCTACAAACAACTTGCATTTTAAGGTAGAATAAAAATAACAAGTTCTGCTGTCAGTCAGCAGCTTGATGAGGCTTGGAATTTTAAGGTAGCCAAGCTGCATTTTTAAAAACAAAACCAAAGCCTCTGCATGTGGATTATTGCTAGGATGTTAATCATGGCATTTACCGTAGTAATGCAATATAAATATTTTGAAAAGTGCAAAGTAATTTAAAAAAAAAATATCTCTTGATAACACAGTAGTACCAGCAGCCGCCAAGAGAGTCCTTCAGTTCCATCTTCTAAGGAGAATGAGAAAAAACTTTCCCGTCGTGAAAAGACAACTAGCAGTATTGAAGAGCAGGCTCATACTGGTGTGGATGATTCCTTGCCGAGTGATAGTATTTTATCACTGCCAGATGAAAAAGGTTAGCTGTTTTGTTTGTATGTGATGAATCTGAAGGTAAGGGGGGAGGGAGGTGCCGTTACAGAATTAATTTCTGGAATAAATGAGGGAGTATGTGTGAAGGAAGCTGAGCCCCAGGTGAATTGGTAGCTTCTGAAGAGGTAACAGGGGATGGGACCCTTTGAAATTCTACACTTCAGTGTGATGGCGCCTGTGGGCCATTCTACTTTCTGCTGTGCTAGCTGGAGACAAATGTTCACTTGCTGAATATGCAGGCTCAATGCCAAATGTTTTAGCAGCCCCAGAATTGTGGTTATACCTGAGTATGGAAGTCTGTTACGTCTCTTGAAGCTAGACAACAGTTTTTCATGATGTCCTCGATCTCAAGGTCACTCTTCTAAACATCCATTTTTACGCATTAGAGNTTACTGAGATGAGACAGAGTAAAACTGCATTCATGGTACATACCTGAGCGTAAAAACACTTTCCTGGTTTCTCCCTCAGATTCTGCTTCTGTTGCAACAGAGTATTCCCTGAAATTTGATGAGTCCATGACAGAGGATGAAATTGAGGAAAAGTCTTTTCGGTCTTTGCTGCCCTCTGAGAGTCATCGCAGAAATAATTTGGAGAAGAAACGGGGTAATCGTGATGATTCTGATGAGGAAGTCTCCCCAGAAAAAACAGCTCTGTCCTCTATCAAGGTAGGTCAAGCAACCATAGTTAAGGTAAATTAATTGAACTGAAATGGTTGAGCTCATGAGGTTCAAATGAGCTATTCTTAGTTGTGTTTGCAAACTTTAGGGTTCTTTTCCTCACTGTGGTTCTTTGAGCATCTCACAACATTGAGTTGTAGGAATCATGCTGTATGTTACTGTTATACAAGTGTAATGACTGACTTATGGAACAGTCCGTCCTGGCCTCTACCTGTTCTCATGTGGCTTTGGAGAAGGGGAGTGACTTTGAGGTAGATTATAAAAGCCCAGTGAATTAAGTCTTCCTACTATGCGTAAGCACAGCTTAGAAGTACATGAGGATGCTTCATCTCTCTGGCCCAAGAGGGGATGGTCCAAAACCGTCACGCAGCCCAAGGCAGAAAAAGCTGGTCTTCACAAAGCTCAGAGAAAAAACATCTTTCCTTCTTGTTTTTATGTGTGCGTATATACACACACACACTTCGTAATTGGAAAAAGCCTTGGAATTTATGTATTATCAAATCATGCCAAATTTGTCTTGCCTTCTAGGAGCTAAGCATGCCATTCTCAGGGGGGCAAGACAGTTTCTCTAAATTTACCATGGAGATGGTAAGACAGTACATGAAAGAGGAGGAAATGCGAGCAGCTCATCAGTCCTCACTGCTTCGGCTCCGGGAGAAGGCTCTGAAAGAGAAGACCAAGGCAGAATTAGCTTGGCTGGAACACCAGAAAAAGTAAGGCAGCTCTAAATATACACTGCTGCTGACTGACTGTTTTCCTGGACTTCTACTTGAATTTTTTTTGTTAGATTTTGCTTCCACCCCTCCCTTATTGAGTATAATGGTTGAGCTAATCTTCTGATGGTTGAACTAGTCTTCTGATGTCAGTAATCTGTACAAATGTTACTGTCACTTGGAAAGAGCAGAACCCAGTTTGTAAGTGTGTTTTGATGTTTACACTGAATGCAGTTTGATAACAGAGAATTTCATTGAAACAGTAGAACACTGGATGTTTGTTGTGAATCAGGGAAGGTAGTTCCCAACCATTACTCAACAAATCTTAACTCAAGAAGGTATAAAACTGTCAAACAGTTCTACCTTTATTTGCTTGATGTCTGTCTGAGGTCATTTTAGTTGAGTCGGGCCAAATTTTGTGAATCTGGATGTGTGTTGTACTTGATGATTTGTTTCCCACCTAACATACGCTTTGTCCTGGAATGCCACTTGAAGTACCCAGTGAAGTACCTGCCCACCATTAAGCAGTGGTGGCCCGATTTAATCAATGATGCTTTTCCATGGTCACTCTCTGCATGAGAGTACCATTGTTCACCAGACGTTTTCTTCCAATTTCTTGTCACTGTGGGTTTGACATAGGATGGTGAGGTAGTGACCCAAGTGTCCTTCCTTTTGACTTTCCCAAATGGTGGGCATGAGCACCTGCAGAGCTTCTGCCCATTCATGTGAGATCTCGTATTACCTGCACTGGCCTTTTCAATGTGTATGGCTGTCTAAACACTACAAAATATTCCGCTATAGAGCATGCCAATGATGCAGTACAGGCATATACTCTTCTGCAGGTTAGGAAAAGTAAACTTTTTTTTTTTTACTTTATTGAGTAAAAGGCTCATTGTTTTGCACTTTTTTCTTATTTAAGTCTTTCTGACAATCTATTTGCAGGCATTTGCGAGACAAGGGAGAGGATGATAAGATGCCTCCCATTCGAAAGAGGCAGCGTGGTCTGCTGCTGAGATTACAGCAGGAAAAGGTAACTGATGCCCTCTAGGAAAATCCTCTTGAAACCCCTGTGTAGCCATTAAATGTTACAGACCCTGTAAAAGCTAAGAATTGAGAAAACTCCATACCAGGCTTTTGGATAGGAAGCTGGCAGTATTTCTTACCAATAATTTTTATGTGCATTTCAGTAGTATTTAACACGTTGTTTTAAAGGGTCCTTCTATATTCAGTAGTCTCACTGCTTGAGACTTAGATCTTCTGTTCTTTGCTGCTGAAGTTCAGGCTGGTTACTTCATCATATAATTGCAGTAATTTTAAGCACATAGCAAGGACACTGTGGCAGCTTTAGACTGTGTTCTTGAGAGCTGTCTGTCAGAGTTCTTATGCTTAATCTTTTATATCTAAAAGGCAGAAATTAAGCGTCTTCAAGAGGCTAACAAGGCTGCTCGGAAGGAGAGACAGCTGATCCTTAAACAGCAGGCGGAAATAGAACGAATCCGTCAGACTACAATGAAACTGCAGGAAAAACTAAAATCTGCAGGAGAAAACAAGCTGGTGAGTGTTCAGTACAGAAGCTGGAGTCTTCCCTCGTGGGCTGTGCTGCTGGTATTAGACTTCAGTCTGTGTAGGAATGGGACGCTACTAGATCGGACCTATCGCTTGGAAGTTTTGTCTGCCTCAAACGATCTCATCCTCTTTACCTTAGCAATTTTATGTTTAATTTCTTTAAAGCATTGTTTAAGGAAATGCATTTGGAGGAGTTACAGAATGTTTTAACTGGGCAGTAGGTGATGTTTGTTGATGTTCAGGCTTAACTAATGACCTTGTAAATATCAGGGTTTTGATGCTTAGATCTCTCAGACTCTCATTTTGTTTGATTGTATGTCAGACCCCGAAATAGTAAATGTAAGTGCGAAACCCAAAACTTTCTGCTTTGCTGCTGTGCATTAGTGTCATTACAACTAAGTTGCCTGCATCTGCTTTATGAGATAGCAAGGTGGGATTTTGGTAATGGTCTCTGCCTCCTTACCAAATTTTGAGGAGTCAGAAGTTTAATAATAGTAGTATAGAAAAAAATTGGTTTTCTGTCTGGGTAACTGAATTCTGGTGGGGTTTTTTTTGTTCTAGATAGAGTTAGGGGAGAACTTAAATTATGGAGAAACGGGGTGTACTAACAAACTTTGTGTCAAATAAAAACAAAGTTGGAAAATGTCCACCTGCAGGTAGACAGACTTATCTGAAGTATTTGATATATTCTGGGGAGAAGTAAGTTAAATTAACCTGATTTTTAAAAAGATGGTAGAGGAGCTTTTCCTACTTTCAATGTTGATTATGTTTTTTTAACACTTAATTGCAGGAACTTCACAGTGAGGATGACATCAAGCAGAGCAATGGTTCTAGCCCGCTTCCAACTGATGCAGAGACACGCAGCCCTTCCCCAATCTCAATCTCCAGCAGCGAGACTAGCAGCATTATGCAGAAGCTTAAAAAAATGCGCAGCAGAATGGATGAAAAGTAACTAATTTTCTTTTTTCTTATACAAAAATTGATGATTTTAATAGGACAAGTAGGTTTGGACAGTATCTGCACTAACAATGGCCATCAGAAAAATCACAGAGGTATTGATATCACATACACTTTGATCTGAGTTACCTGAAAAATAGTTGATTAGAAGCAGTAATAGCAGTAATATTAATCTTTGAATATAATATTTTAAAGGCTACAGTTCTCACATGAATACTGAGATGCAAACATTGTTAGCTGGCAGGCTGCGTGGTTGAGGTTTTATTGTAGAAGATTGGTTTTAAAAGCACATCAGTTTACAAGATTTTGATGTTTGTACGTACAAGGAACTTGAACAGGCTCCAGCTTGATGGTACATCTTGTCAGAGCTCCTCTTGCAATGGGAGCCCCGAAGTCAAATGGTCAAAGTGGTGCCTGTATTTTCTATCTCCCCTTTTATTTTAAAGGGAGAAACTATAGAGAGTGAGACTGCAGTATTACAGTACCAATTTTTGTCTTTAAAAGCATAAGTTAACAAATAGCAATAGTCTAATGCAAAACTGACTAACTGATTTTGAGGTCTGGCTCACAGAAAGTCATTGAGCTTGTTGGGCATGTGATTTCTAACAGCTGTGGAACTGCATTTCTAACTGCGTTAGAATCAGCTAGGGATGAATTCTCTAAGTATTTTCATAATTAACGGAGGTGGTATGTGTGTGACTGAGCAGACAGGCAGTTAATAAGAACTTTCTTTTCCCCCTATTTGCTCCACGGGTTGGAAAAAAAGTTGAAAACAGTTAGTCTTCAGAGGAAGTAATGGAGTATATGTGCGGTTCCTGGGTCTGAAAACTAAGACTGAATGTGTTGATTTCACCTGTTAAATTGTTTTGAATCAAAAATTGTTTCTGCATCTTTTCAGTGTAGGAATTACTTTGTCTGAACTAAACATCCCAAGTGCCTTAAATTCTCATTTGAGACTAATCCATTAAAAGTCTGGCCACTGCCAGTTACTGCAAGGAATAGTCTTTGCTTAAACAATTTTTTTGAACTTATAACCAAGGTAGGTCACTGTATTTTAGTCCATATGTACTTGTATACAATGAAGGTAAAAAACAGTAGTAGTAATAAGTAAGGATTTGGTGTAACTAGAATAAAAGCAAAACCATGTTCTAGTTACGTGATCTTCATGTGCTAGCCTGAATTGATTGCTATTATTCAGATTCTTCTGATAGGATCTGGTAAACTCAAAAACAAAAATAACAAATTATTTCAAGTTTATGAGGCATCATATTACCAAAACTTGGCATGCCAAGTCATGTGAAAACCACCGCATCGTTCTAGCAGCCAGCTCTTTCTCAAAGTATATTTTGAGGTTGGTAAATGGCATAAGATGGGGACTTGAAAAGGGTGTGCTCTGTAGGCCGTATTGACTTCTAGGGTTTCAAGAAAAAAAGATTTTTCTTCTGATCGTATTTTTTTTTTTTTTTTTGTTAAAAAAGGGTCTTTATCTTGTTTTTTTCCACCCAAGATTCAGCATACAGAATTTCAAATGGTGATATAGTGTTACAAAACCAAGTCACAGCTTATGAATTTTGACATTGTATTAATACTATAAGAAATGACAAATACACTTTCATATTCAAGACTTCCTATGCTTTTTTTACCAAGTAGTGTTTTTGTCAATATTCTTTTTTTTAAGTCTTTTTTTTCCAAGTGTCTTCATTTTTAAGCAACACTTAATGATTGCAGAAAGAATTACATATTAATAAATAATTGTTTTTACTCTTAGAAGGGACAGCAGTAGATATGAAGCATGTTCTGCTCTTAAAGGTATTTTAATTGTTAGTCCAAAATATTGCTCACCTGGAGAATACTTTTCAAAACGTGGATTTAATTGTCAGTCTAAAATATTACTCGCCTGGAGAATACTTTTCAAAAGGTGGATAGCAGGATTTGGGCCGAAACAATTGCTTTTAGGAGAAACAAGTGGAAATTGTGTGTGATGTAAAGTATGTGGTCCTGTATTTTTGTTTCTATTGTTTTATCTTGGATTGCTGTATATGTTCATAGAAAGTAGCATTTCGTGTAAACACAAATGGTTCTCTAGAAATAGATCTTCCTGATTGACTTGTTTTGGCACACCTTTTGCAGGTATTTTGATAGCGATAGCAGTGCTTATTGATTGACAAACAGTGCCAACTTGATACCTTTTTTCCTAACGTCCTTATTTGTAACAAAGCATAAGAATTACTATTAATAGAGTAAGACGTTTGGTTTGGGGTGTAATGATAGGAAGCTGCCGTTTGACGGGAATCGGTCAGGCTGTGAGATACGGTATAAGGAAAGAAGCTGAATGACGAGTACAAAGCAACTAGAGGAAGGAATATGGAAAGCCTGCTGTGCTGGATTTGCTGTACTCCATGGCAATGTGGAAATCCTTTGGTTTTTTTACTTATGAGACAGCTGTAGTATTTCTCTAAAAGGGGAGTGAAAGAGTAGTTCTGTTTTAATTAATTGATCTGTGTAGCCTGCATGTGAACAGGAGCATGCTCTGTCAAAGAGAATTAACCACTTCCCCTTGCTTTCCTTGCATATGCAATTTTAATGATAATCTGAGCAATAGAAGAACTGACTAAATGCTCGTTTTCTTTTGCTTTTTCTTAATATGCTTCTTAGCTTGCATTGTAGTTAATAGAGCTATATGGAGCATGCTATTTTTCTCTAAATACGATAATTCATTAGGAATTAGCTTAAAATGGTAATTCTTTGGGAAATACCGTTTTAAGTGAGAGCTGTAAGTTTTTGTAGATTTAAAAAAAAAACCCAAAACAACGCACATTATCTTTCTGCAGTTAGTACTACAAATGAAAGAGGCAATACGTGAGTATTCTGAGACCAAGTCTGCACTTTGTTGCAAAAAAAAAAAAAAACCCAACCAAACAAAATAGCAGCTACGAGTTGAAGTGCAGGTATATCTCAGACTTTTCTGGAATAGCTTATGTTTTAAAAATACGTTATTTAGTATCTTTTTTTTTTTTTTTTGCCCTTTCACCGGTGCTTACCTTTGGAGAAGTAATTTTACTGAGGTTTCGCCAGGTGAATGAAAATGTGTTTTAAGTTTCAGACTAGCAGAGTTGTTCATACTGCAAAACCAGCATGCTATTTGATGCTAATAATATACTCTTTTGATGATTAGAATAGCAGGAGTTGCAAAAAGATCAGGTTGAGATATATTAACCAGTGCATGTGGAAGTCTGCATCAAAGCAATAAAACTCCTTCCGAAATTTAAAGAAAAATATAGCTGTGTGAAAGTAGCTTGCCTTTAATTAACAGAAAATGAAGTGTTATAAGTGTATGTGTTCTATTACCTTCTGCATAACAGTGTATAGTTTGTCTACTTCAAATGTTGGGTAATAACTATACAATGTTAAATGCAATTAATTTTAAAATTCTTTGCTAGATGCTATCCTTTTCTTGTTCTTTCTGCCTTTTTTGCTATATTAGTTTTAAACTCTTCCTCCTTATTTTGTAGACACTGCTCTCCTGTTCACTACTTCTTCTCTGTCTTTACGTCTCACCACTGGGCTTCTCTCAGTGTCTGTTTTCCCAACCTACACCCCAAATTCCAGCTGTATATCTACAACCAATTGGTCAGGTAACTGTATTTTTCTCAAGTGATAGACTCTTTGATAGAGCATGCTCTGTTCAGTCCTAGAAAGTCAAGAGGTTCTTCATCAGGGAACGTTTCCTCACTGTTTCCAGATCTTTATTAATGATGACGTAGACAGTGGGATTGGGTGCACCCTCAACGAGTTTGCAGGTGACACCAAGCTGAGTGGTGCAGTTGATTCGTTAGAGGGAAGGGATGCCATCCAGAAGGCCCTTGACAGGCTTGAGGAGTGTGCCAGTGTGAACCTCATGAAGGTCAATGAAGACAAATGCAAGGTCCTGCACCTGGATCGGGGCAATCCTCAGTATCCGTACAGACTGGGTGATGAATTAATTGAGAGCAGTCCTGCAGAGAAGCTCTTTAGGGAATGCTGGTGGACAAAAAAAATTGGATATGAACTGGCAATGTGCACTTGCAGCCCAGAAAGCCAACTGTATCCTGGGCTGTATCAGAATAGCATGGCCAACAGGTCAAGGGAGGTGATGCTCCCCTCCTACTCTGCTCTCATGAGACTTCCGTGTGGAGTACTGCATCCAGTTCTGGGGGTCCCAATACAAGACAGACATGGACCTGTTCAAGTGGGTCTGGAGGAGGACCACAAAAATGATCAGAGGATTGGAACACCTCTGCTATGAGGACAGGCTGAGAGTTGGGGTTGTTCAGCCTCGAGAAAAGGTGACTCCCAGGAGACCTTATTACAGCTTTTCAAGATATAAAGTGGGCTTTTAAGAAAAATGGAGAGAGACCTTTTTACCAGGGCCTGTAGTGATAGGACAAAGGTAACAGTTTTAAACTGAAAGAGGGTCGGTCTGCGTTAAATATAAGGAAGAATTTTTTTACAGAGGGTGGTGAGGCACTGGCCCAGGTTGCCCAGGGAAGCTGTGGCTGCCCCATCCCTGGAGGGGTTCAAGGCCAGGCTGGATGGGGCTTGGAGCAGCCTGGGCTGGTGGGAGGTGTCCCTGCCCAGGGCAGGGGCGTTGCACTGGGTGATCTTTAAGGACCCTTCTGAGCCGAACCATTCTGTGATTCTAATCTCTTACTCCCACTGTATTCTGAGTGGCAGACAGATGGTTCGCTTTGCTTCCGCTGTCTGGTTGCTACTTACAGCTGCTGAAACTGTAGTTCAGGCTTTAAGTCAGTATACCTTGATGTACAAGTACAGGTTAGAGCAGCAGGTTACTGCTCCCGGGTTAATATTTGGAATGGATAAATAAAATGTGTGATGTTAGCACCAGAGAAAGAGTTAGACTTTGAAATCATACTGGGGTAATCTGAGTGCTGCTGCTTCCTCTTTGCTCCCCATTTCCAGCTTCATAGATGCCAGATGTGGGTTTGCATTTTTATTTATTTTCTGTGAAGCTGCCCCTGCTTTTGAGGATAAACGATGTACCCTTGGTGTTGCAACTGGAACCCTCTAGACAGTAGTAAAGATTTGGGCAGTATGTGTGCTACCTTGTGGCTCTGACCTTTTAAACCCCAGGCTTATAAAAGGGTCTGCACCTTTAGCCTTGCTGCTTTAATCATCGTCCTCTTCTAGGTTGAATGTTGGAACCCCCTTTCTCTCCTATCACTTTTGTTGACTTATCTTTCTTATTAAGTAGTCTTTGTGTGCTGATTATTTTCATGGTCATTTAGTTAATTCTCCTCCTGTTTGTGGTCTTCTCAGTTAATTCATTTGACATCTGCTTTTAAGGAGTCCTCTTTTGAATCCATTTATTTCAGTCTTTCTCTTGTATTTTATTTCAACTGGACTTGCCTCCCTTAAGATCCAGCCATTCTGATGAAATCAAACAGTGGGTGAAGGAAGAAGAAAAAGTTGCTTTTGCATTGAGATCGTTGTAATGATGACCTCCATAATGAGTTACGAATACATGATCTGCTAGACTAATTAGAACTGATGTGTGTCTGAAAGTAAAAGTTGATAAATCTGATAATGCTGGTGAAAGACACAATATAAACATGACCATCCATGTCATGTCTGTAATGCTGTTAATGGTGGTAGTCTAGTTTCTTAATGGTACTAATCTGTTGGTTTTGCCTAAGAGTAGACAACTTTGATGTTTGTCTATGGAAAGTGATAAAGTAATGCATAAAATCCTAGAATCTGTCGGCTTGAAGGTGGCAGGTGTTCCAGAGACTCTGAGGTGCTCCCAGTTTTCTCCTGCTCTTGTTTTGACTATAGGAAAGAAGATTGTGGGCATGTCTTACTGGCTTTTGAAACTTTTATCTTCACATCATAACTTCTCTACCTTACCTGAATTTCTTAGAGGAGGATTTACCTGAATCTTAACCTTTCTGACCAGCTGCCGGCTCGCTTTTCAGCGAATAGAGTGAATGCTGAATGCGCAAAGAAGAAATGTCCCTTAGCAGGCGAGACCTGCAGATTAGCCAGTTGGTCACTCCAGTCTCTGTAAATAAAAGGTCTTTTGAAACATGAGAGATTAAAAAGCACAGATTACATTATTCATTCTCTGCTTTGCAGCTTAAAAACTTCGATGCTGAGTGTTTGGGGTGGCTTGAAACTTATAAATTAAAGGCATTTGCATAGCAAAATATCACAAGTCTTTGAAGACTGCCTTTTTAAGCACCACACCTGTACCAATGACAAACTTGCGCTCTAGCTGGTAAACCATGTATTTTCTACCGAGTGATTCTGTGACATCTTAAAAATTTCAGTGTAGGAGATGAATGGATTGATGTACAATCTTCTCTATACTTGGCATGTCAGAGGAAGCGTGTGCAATTGATGTTGGACTTGCTCCCATTTACTATCTTAAAGGCTAAAAGCTATGGTCTTGGTTACTTCAATGTTTAGACATAAGACCAGCGATTCTGTTGTTCAGGAACTGGCAAAGAGAACTAGTGTATGCGTGTATGAACAAACCTGTTTGTACCTACAAAGTTATCAAAGAATTTCCCCGTTTCTGCGGCTTCGTGGATCACTTAAGAAATCTTTGTCAGAAAGGAAAAAAGTTGCAAATATGCAGTGTGATCTTTATTTTTTATCTACTCTTAAACTAGCAGCCAAATCTGTTAGTAGCTAGCAAAAACAGTCCTGCATCCTTATTCTCTTAATGCTGTCGTCTGACAACATTCCAAGGGTGGCAATCCATACAGGTGATGCTTAAAGGAAGAAGGATAAAAGTTCAAATAATTCAGGAGAACTATTAATACAGGATCCACCTTCTCTTATAATTATGTATTTGGAAAGAACTGTGGGGCAACTGGGGTTACGATTTTTCTGTCATTGGGATTAGCAAAAAGAAAGATCCATTTTTCAAACAGTTACTGCTTTCTTGAGGGTTCCAGTTTAACATCACAGGTACTTTCTACATCCTGACATTGGGGACTTACCCTGTTCATGTTAGTGAATGATTAGTAGCACCTTTAATGATTTTGAAGATCCTCAAAGTGTAAGCAGTGTGTTTACAGTATGTTGTAGACTTAACTGCAAAGGAAAAAAGGATTTCTTGTCTGCTTGTTTGGGGTTTTTTACAGCAGCACATCAGAAGTCTAGGAGATAGTAGTTAGTGTGAATATTATTCTAGAAAATAATTTGAAAAGCTAAAATTCTGGGAATTGTGGCAATAGAGCGTCTGGCTGTTGGGACCTTTGAGGGTGGTTGGCTGTTTTCCCACTGTCTTCTGCTCTGTCAGGTTCCTAACTAAGCGAGAACAGAAGCTGATGCAGCGTCGACAACATGCTGAAGAATTGCTGGAGTGGAAACGCCGCCTGGATGCAGAGGAAGCAGAAATACGGCAGATAGAAAAGCAGGCTCTAGCTGCCTGGGACAAAGAGCTGCTCAAAACCAAAATAGTCAAGAAAGACCTGGGGGATCAGAGAACCGAACCCAAAGGTAGCAGGAAATGGGGGGAACTGTTGCAAATGACAAGAGTAAAATATAATTTGACACAATGGTTGCTTAGGTTTTTACTTCCTTTCTTATAAAACCATTTTCCCCTGGAGTGCTGTTTGAATGTCTGTCCTGTTAGCCTTATTACTGTTGGTGAGGATGGCTCTTATCAAGGGCTGCTTTCCCCTCGTCTGCATTTGCAAAAAATTGGAAATATTTTTTTTCTTCCCTCTGTTGTTTATGTAGTACAACTGTTTGAAATCTGCAACTGTGCTAAAGTGTGCTAGGATGTAATTAGTATAAATTATGCTATTGTGAGGAAAAATAAGTTCCCAGATGTTGGGAGCTACAGCTTTACTGTTCTATCTTAAGCGGACCATACTTTCAGCATGAAGCACAGAGAACTTAGAAGAACAGAGAAGTGGGAGAAAATAATGAAACTTCAGGGAGTGTTCTAGAAAATATCTGTTTTCCTTTTTTTCTCACTTTGCTGGAAGCGGGCACCACGTCCTTTGAATGTACAAAGGGAATTCAGAATTATTCCCTATTACACTTGTTGCTGAAAAGTCATGTGGATTTTAGGCATCGTAAGACATTTTAAAGATGCTATGTGTATGAGTCAGTAAGTTGGAATGAACAAAAATTCAGCATGAACGCTGAATTCTCATCAACAGATGAGAAAATACACTTGCTTTCTATTAATTTTATCTGCCAGTAAGCATTGGAGCACAGCCCTGCTTCGAAGTGCCTCTCCCTCCCCAGCCTTTGCTCAAATATTGAATAGTTCTCCATGGCTGCTTCAGTAATGCTGTGACTCCTGCGGAATTTAGTAAACAGGAATATTGAAAACCCAGCTTATTATTTTACTTGTTGCCAGTTGAGAGACTCATGATGAAATCATAACATTAAAATGTTTTCTGTAGCTACTGTAAAGGAAGCAATCAATTCTAAATTCAAGATCTGGCTTGCAGATTATATGCTCCTCCATGACTTCTTCAGACTAATGGTGACTCTTGGTGGGGTATGGTCAACTGGAAGGACAGGTTTCCCTAATGATCTTTTTGGAGTGTGTTGTCTGGAAAATGTTAGAATATCTTGAAAACCTCTTTATTTTAGACATTCAGCAATCACTAGGAACGTTTGGCAGTCTTAAACCATAGTTCTCTGGTAAACGTGTTTGTTCTTGCTAAATATTCCACCCTCGGTGTCTAGGTCAGTGAAATAACACTTACAATTTGATGTGTAATGGTAGCAGTTGCCACTTTATATGCAGGCAGCAGTATCTCTGAAAGCATGTAAGTCAGTGCAAGTTCTTACACACTTTGGTTTTTCTCTCATTATTCAATCTCAGAAACGGCTAGTGAAGAAGAGTCTCCGGTGCCTTCTTGCTCTCATCTAAACAGTGAAAGCTCTATCCCAGAAGATCTTGGGAGCCTAGCTGCTGAGTCTGTCCCATCAGAGATTATGGGCCATGAACAGCCAGAAAGCCCAGATCAGAGTACAGCTAATGAAGAAATGGTTTATTCTGAAGAGTTCAAGTCCTCTACATCACCTGGCAAACTTGTGAGTGAGCTTTTTATGCTGTATGTATTCTTACATCTGTAAAAGGCTATCAGAAAAATAGTTACGTATAGCTATCCCAGCTGTCAAAGGTGAGATTAAACTATTCTCTGTGTTTGCAATGCCATTTTACGTCACTGGGAATAAATATTGTGATCAGATATGTTCATTGAAGTCTTGAGGAAAAATGGCTTCAGCACAGAGTTTAGATATTTTTAAACTTGTGGGCAGTCTTGCAAAATGTTTTACGTATGTCACATAGGTATGCAGTATGAAGTTGTGGTACACTGACCCAGTTTACCTGTGTGAATTAGCTGTAGGCTAGCTTGTTACCATTGTATAAATTCTTTGAGGCCATGGAAACTATGCTCTGTTTTTCCGCTTTGCTTTATTTGCAAGTAATGTATCCCAGCGTATAGCTAGAGGCTGTAGAAGCAAAGCTGTAACCTCATGTATAATCCTTTGGGTTTCAGATTATGTCTGCTTGCTAGGTGATTCTGCCGTCTTGTTCCGTTCTGTTCTTTCTGCTTGGTTGATAATTTTGTTAAGTTTCATCGTGATAACTTTGTCCTATGCTCAATGAAACAGAAAAAACAGCATCTGTGGGGTTAAAAGAACTGCTCATCCAGACTTATTACACATGCTTCTTTTGCTGGCAAGTTTGCTGAGAAGATAGTGAGGTAAAATGCCTAATACGTGCCAGAGGTTATGTTCAAGGTGTGTAAAAGGTTTGTGGTATAATGTCGAAGCAGTAAGCAGCATTTTGGAAGAATATTTGCACTTAGAACTTTTTGCTTGGCCTCAGAGCAATAGCGCTGTGTTGTTTTACCGATTTAGAATGTCATCTTGCACCCTCTACATGAAGTGGTCCTTTTGATTTCACACATATATTTACTAGGAGTTCCTATTGCCGTGGTTGTTAGCAAATAAGATTACATAAACTGTATTGAACGCCTGTGAGTCAGAATCCTGTCAGTTCACTTTGGTGGGAACAGAGTAGTCTAAGCACATTTACTGAAATCTAGGCTCAACGCAAGCAGTTAGCTATTGCTGCTCTTGGTATTTTTGTTTTATTGTCTAGCAAACTAAGATTAAATTCTTCTTAAGATAGCTGGGTAGGGTACCACTGCTTATGAGATGTTCTCTAGTCGTGCTGTTCTTTCCTTGTAACTGGCTCCTGATGACAGTGATCTCCTACTTTCAAACTGAGCTTTACAAGCTTTACATATTTGTCCTTTTCTCCCGTAGTCTCCTCCCAAAAGCAGTATATCCATATCAAAGCACGATTCCAGCAAAGGTAGCCATAGAACTGGAGGACAGCTACGTTCACCCATGAAGTCTCATCAGATGTCTCACAACTGGTCTGATGAATCTTTATCTATGACACAGTCAGGTAAGTGTTAACGCCTGCTTGGGTTTAAATTGCTTTTTCAAAGCTTTTCCGTTTAAAGAGTAAACTTGAAATGAAGGCATAGATGTGGGGAGGCAGGCAAAAATTCCTGGAAATTGCCAAGGTGTGGGGTTTTGAGAGAGTATTTTCTCATAATGTAATTTGATCGCTTCAGCTTAAGAAGGTCTTAATGTTAGAAGGTCTATATATGGTCTATATATTATCTCTTCTTTTAGAAAGCAATGCTGGTTCCTGCAAACAGGTGTGAAGAAGATAAGAGTCAATAGTTGAGATAGTCCTAGAATTTAACTAAACTAAAAATACCAAGGTTAGCTGTACTTTTAACAGGTGACACTTCTCCACCCTGCGTGTTGTAAGAAAGCAAAATATGGTTCAGCAGTATATGAACATGATCATAGTCTTTCTGAACACAGCCTGGCTCCAGAAGCAGTATAGCTCTGATACCGTGGCAGAGCCTGTTGGACCTGCACTGGCCTGTGCAGAACAAATGGATGCTTCAGGACATACGTTTTTTATTTTTGGAGGAGGGTTTGAACTATGCACAGTAAAATAGGGCCTAAGATTGCATTTTGAGCTATAAAATACAAGATCTACTGTATGGACTCTTTATCACAAGTCTTTTATCCAGTATCCAATCTCACTACACACTAAATGCTGAGAGAATATTAGAAGTGAACTGGTACCGAGCGGTCCTTTCCCTGGTGTGCTCTCACTGCCCATTAGTCATGTGGATTGCAGGGCTTCTGAGACATCATTCAGTGGGTCACCATCATCAGCTCTGTTAAGCTGTGGAATCTGTTTTCACCCTTTCTACGCTTTTAATCTCTGAAATGTTTTGTATTCCACAGTGCAGTTGATACAGCATCATAAAATGCTTCTTAGCAGATGGGATACCATTTTCCTGCTTGCTTTTTTTTAATTCCCTAAATGATCAATAAGTCTTTATCAACAAAAGAACTTGGTGGTTCTATATTGTATGTAGTGGTTGTTGTTTGTGATAGGTGGATAACTTACTGGCATGCTTACATATTCAGTCTTCATGGTGCTTGATGTAGCAAGCTTAATAATCTTTTATATTGGGGTTTTTTTTGGTTAATGTGTACGTAAGTGCCATAGAAACACAGTAATTTTGAGGCAGCTGTTCTCCTACTGGATAGAGAAGTGAATACGTAACACCTAGATATTTGCATTGAGTAATTTGTATGGGGATTGTGTCTGGAGAGCAGTTTGCAACACAGTGAAGCATTCAGCAACTTGATAAAGTTATTTTCAAGTTCTGACTGAGAAACCACATAAGGAAGCCATCATGAAAAGTAGAGCAGGCAACAGTGATTATGAAAATAAACTTTTTAGAACTGAAGTATTTGATTTCAAATGCTGAAGAAAGGTATAAGAGGTGGGAAGTCACATCAAGATGGTGCTGGTTACACAATAAATCATTCCATTGTAAAGAGACAAATCTTCCAAGCTGCTGAGTAGTCATTAAGTCATTGCTGTGTCAGTCCGATGCATGCGTAGACAACATCGTCAAAGATGAAAAAGCATGTGCAGATCTTTCCCTTATGAGTTGATCAAGAAAAGCTATAATTACATAGTGGTCACTTACTATTCGGGAGGAGTTGTTAATTACAGTGGCATCATAAAGTACTCCTGATTAGCAAGTGAGATTCCATTGTTTCTGTGCTGTGTTGTTGTGGTGGTGTGTGTGATGTTTTTTTTTTTAATTCTCTAAATGGTTAACAACAGTTGTTAATGGAAAAAGAATACAGTAGTTTGATTTTATTTACTGGCTGTTGTTGATGGTGAAATCCTTCAATAAAGTGGTTTGTTGTCTTGAGAAGTGAGATTGATTAGCACAATGTCTAGCTGTTCCTACCAGCTGACTAAATAATACTGGTGACTTACTTTCTAGGATGTTCAGTAAAGCAACTGGCGTTTGTGAGCATCTGAGCGTTTTAGTCCAGAAAACATTATAGGTAATACTGAGCACTAGAAAAGCCAACCAGCCAAGATCCTTCTCATAAGAGCTGCAGCTGCTGCTGTAGAAGAGGAAGGGGGACATGAGCCACAGGGAGGAGCTCCAGAAAGACTATGTCAGATAAATATTTCAAAGAGGTTTTCATACTTAGTTGTGGTAGCACCCGTCTGAGACAAGGATCTTGTTCTGCACTATTTTGGTATACATTTAAAATAAGAAACAAGTGGATATAATCAGGTGGGTGGAAAAGAATAAGTAATGAGATGCCGAGGCAGTCTCTCTGTAGTCTGAGAGACTAAGAGTTTGTTACAGCAGTAATAATGAAAGTAGCAGAGTTACTGGTAGAATGGGGTTATCATGCAGAGAATGGATCTAAGCATCTGGGGACAGTGTCCCAAGGGAAAAGAGGTAGAACGTTATCAGAAGGTGGTAGGAAATCTAAATGGGCCAGAAACCTAAACTGCTTTTGCAAGTGAAATTCTCATCAATGAAGTGTACCTTGTAGTTTGAAACTGTATATCACGATTATAAACAAATATTTCAATATATTATATGTTCATCTTTGAGTTGTCATATTTTTAAATGCGTCAGGAAAAAAAAATTAATTTCTGCAACAGCTGACGTAAGTGGTTAATGAGGTAGCAGCGTGAACATCGGCGGTTGATGTGAACAAGTTTGGCAACAAGTTACTGTATGTATCCGAGCCTTTCTCTTCTAAATTAAATAAGATGCAACACTTTTTCATATGTATGTAGTAGTGCTGTGAATCTGAGATCCCACTTTAAGAGTCATCTTATATTTAGATTAAAGCGTTGACATTAAATTCTTTAATATTTCGCTTGGGCCGTATTTTGTATTTACTAAATGACTGTTCATTTCTTTGCATACAGCTGTTTGGTGAGATGCAAGCTTGTAAAGACTAAAACTAACCTTTTTCAGAAACCACATCTGATCAAAGTGACATTGAAGGACGGATCAGGGCCCTGAAGGATGAACTACGGAAAAGGAAGTCTGTGGTTTACCAGCTGAAAAAAGAACAGAAGAAGAGACAAAAGGAGAGACTGAAGGCCCAGGAAGCCAGTCTGATCAAACAGCTGGAGGTTAGCAACAGGAGGAAGATGGGCAAAGTAAAAGATCGCTAGCCTTGAATAAATCATTATAGTATGGACGTTGTTGGCAGAATATTTTATCAACAGCTGTGAAAGACACATTATTGCGATAGAGTGGGACTGGGATAGAAGTGTTCTAGCTATTTAATTGCTTTCAATAATGAACTAGAACCTTGAGACAAAAATGCCATTCCCTTTTAAAATGTGCATCTATAATGGGTTACTAGCAGCGTTCAGGGGACTTAGGTATGTTTGTACACATTAGTACCCTAGCTTGGATTAGAGTGATGCTTATGTACTATGTTTTTGAAAGTAAAGTATTACAATTTCTAGGATTCAAAACTGTGGAGCTTTTGGAAGTTAAATAGATTGCTTTACAGAGAACCCGAATGTATCATTTATTCATTTAGTAGGTTTTGATTGCTGAATTGTAGTTATAGTTTAGCAGACTAATGGCCATAACTGTTTTCCATGTGCAGTCGTATGATGAGTTTATCAAGAAGACTGAAGCAGAACTGAGCCAAGATCTGGAGGCATCACCCACAGCCAAACCTCAGATTAAAACCCCATCCTCAGCTGCTGCTGAAAAACCGAAGATCAAGGCACCACCGCTTCATAGGTAACTGGGATTTCTTCTTTTTGAGTTTATTGAAACTGCAGTAAATGCTATTTTAGCAGAAACCATGAGTGCAAGGAAAGCTGGTAACTGCTCTTCCTCAAAGCACTGGACAGTGGCAGTATCCTGTTGACCTATTTGCTGGTCTCATCGGACCCAAAACAGATAAAATGATCTGTCCTTGTAATCATTTGCATCTCGCTTTTGTCCTGCCCAGCCTTTCAGGTCCTGTTTTCAAGTTGTTTCTGAACAATAATTTTCAATTGTGCAAGAATTGTGCCAAATCATTGTATGGGATTACAGACCTGAAGGAATTTTTTCCTATTTTGGTCGCTCATTATGTCTGCCATTCGTCTTTGCAAATTAAATCTGGTTTCAGTCTTAGGTTTTAAAGTGTAGAGAATTCAACTGATTTCTGCACTTTCTACTGTGTCTTTAAGTGTTTGATTTTCTCCAGCAGATGGTGCAATTTTAGCACATTTAAGTAAAAAAAAAAAATTTCTTTTTCTTTTTTTTGGCTGCAAAAAAAGCTAAAGTTTGATTAGTCTTTTTAAAAACGACTTTCTAGGACTTGTCAAACTCTTCTCTCCGTCCCCGTTCCTATTTTCTAATGTCACAGTGTGTTGACAAAGCAAGCTGTTTATGTTATCTTTGGTGTGGTACTGTAGTTATACATGCTTGTGTTTCCATTTTTATCTATTAAAAAAACAAAAACAAAACAAAACACACTGTGGTGTAACCACGATTCATGCAATTTTGATTTTTCAAATTTAGGCCTGAGACGGCTAAAAACTGGAAATCACTGGCTGAATCAGAGCGATCCAGAGCATCTTTGGAATCCATTTCAGAACATGGAGGTATGTAACTGGAAGAATATGACTGCAGAAGAAAATCTTGAAGACTGACTGTGTTAAAATTCTTTAATCTTTTCCTTCTTGAATCAAGAAGAGGTTTTAAGAAAGGATGCAAACTTCATAAAACTGTAATGATCAAGCTGTATTTTTTACTATTGTTATTTAGTAGGCTTCTGTTTTTGCTGTTTCCCGTATAATCAGTATTTAGTTCTACTCTTGCTGAGGTTCATTTGAAACCATAATTAAGCGACACCCTTTTTCCTTTCTTTTGTTTCTTGTTCCCTTATCTCCTGAGGAAAGTAAGGAAACCAAAAACGATGAAGAATTTAGGATTGGGGGTTTTTTTAGATACTTCTCAATGTTTTGCTGTTGATCATTATCTAATCACTATCTACCATTATAATCTTTGGTTGTACTTGCGGCTTGCAAACAAATAACTGAGCCCTTACCTGGGGCTCAGTATTGCATGGCGTTATGAAATACTGGTACAAGGAACAGAATCCAAAAGAAAGCTGTAGAACGCTGGAACTGAAAGAACATTGCTCATGTTCATAGGACAAGTAGAAATACATGTTTCCAAGGAGCCAGTTTGTATCTTCTTTTAGCATAGAAACTTCGATGTTGCCTGTGGTTGCAGTTTTCAATAAAGCAATGCAGGCTATACAATCTGCTGTAATTCACTTTTTATTTTCCTTCAAGGTGCTGTGTCATCAAGAACTGAGAGATCTGTGTCTGTGCACACCAAGAAGGTGACAGATGTTCATGCAGAAGGACCTTCTGGAACATCTTCTGTTTTAATATCACCAAGGAGTTCCAGAGCAGGATCTGGTGATTTCTTAGATAACGTACCCTCATCATCTCTTCTCAAAGACATGAAAGACATTAGCAGGATATTCCATGGGTCAATGAACAATGTGGTAAAAGCATCCAATGACGAGGCTGCCTTCAGTCATAAATCTGAGATACAGGAAGACTTGGAATACATAAAGTCCGAGGAATATGAGACTGAAGGTTCTCATGTTCAGCCTTTGGAGAGTTCTGATGTCTTGTTGACATTAGATAAAGAAGAGGAGAGCTCATTTGACATCCTTCCAAAGAAAGTCCTCCATTCTGAAAACGAACACTCTCAGAAGGACCTCTTTGGTTTAGCTGTGGCGAGTCTTCATGGTACGGAAGAAATCTTAGAACAGAGACCGGTAGATAAAGATGCTGTAACTGCCCCAAGTGCAGAAAAGTATTCTCACAAATCAGCAGAGGAAAAAGGTTATCTGCTTTCAGAACAACTCTTTAGTCAAAAGGAGCCATCATACCTTGAAGACTTTGAAGGATCTTCCTCCAGAAAACGAGCATCAGTTGAAGAAACACTTCCTGGGCAACATTACAAAGATGACTTTGAAGCATCTCTTCTCTCTCCTAATGGGGATGCTCAGTCACTGACAGAGCACTCGCAGCACACACAAACCAGCAGAAGTAGGTCCACCAGCCTTGGCAGTGATGGCGAAATTAGTGAATACCTCAGTGACAGGTCTTTTTCTCTCTCTGGTAGCATGCATTCAGAGAGGTTGTTAGAACTTAAGTCCCCAACAGAACTTACAAAAAATACTGAGCGCAGAGATGTCGAACAAGAACGGGCCCCTACCGAATCACTGCTGTGGGCCCCTGTTTCGATCACAGAAGAAACAGATAGTTTGCCAAACTTCAACATTGGTGATAGAGTACTTGTGAGTAAAGTCCAACCTGGAACATTGCGATTCAAAGGTCTGACTAAGTTTGCCAAAGGGTTTTGGGCTGGCGTGGAGTTGGATAAACCTGAAGGGAACAATAATGGAACTTACGATGGTATTAAATATTTTGATTGCAAAGAAAAGCATGGTATTTTTGCTCCTCCTCAAAAAATCTCTCACATTACAGAAAGTATTGATAGCCATTTAGACACAAATAAGGATGAAGACTCATTCTTCGATGATAAACTGGAGAAGCAACACAAAGCTGAGCAGAAAGACAGAGAAAGTTCCAAACCTGGCAAAGAAGATGAAAGCCAGAGCAGAGATGCAACAGAAAACTACTCCCAGGATAAAGCTCCTGCAGACACAGCTGTTTCAGAAGCCTCAGCTGGGGAAAGGGTTGATGAGGAGTTGTCTTCTAAAGTAAACAGCATAAAGGAGATTTCTGTAGCTACTGAATCACTTGCCCCAGAACAGTCAGTGGTGGATTATCTGAAGCATGCTGTAAAAGAGGAGGCCAGACTTGCTCCTCTCATTTCTGGTTTTGAGGGTGAGATTTCCACTGTTCAGTTGGATGACATCTCAGATTTCCTTTCTGAAAAACTTGAGAGGCAGAAGACACTAGGGGAAGAATGTGCGGAAAAGTTGGACGATCTCTCTCCTGGAGTTGTGGAGAAGCCTGCAACTCCACTTCTGGATTTGCTGACAAAAGAAAAGAGCCAGTTAGAAGCCCAGCTTAGACTACCACTTAGAAAGGAAGAAAAGTCAAAAGACCAACTGGAAAAGGTCAGTTTGCTGACAGACAGTCTACTTAGGGATTTTGTGAAAGACACGGTCAATCAGTTGCAGCAAATAAAGAAGGTCAGGAATGAGAAAATCCAGCTCAGCAACCAGGAGCTCTGTGAAGTGAAGGAGGAATCCAGTGCCCCATCCAAGCAGGTAGAAAACCAGATTCCCGATGGAATGAGTAACTTTTTTCTAAGTTCTGATTTGGAAGATGAAAGAGAAGAACTTTCCTCTCCAGACTTGTGTCCTCGACCAGTAAGTAACACGCATCTTGCACTGATTTTAAGAGCTGATCGTTCCTTTGATGGTGATTCAATCTGAGGAATGCTGTGTGGCACCAGTTTGTTTTCTCACGAGTTCTGTCTGGTGATTGGAGGTTGCCTGTATGTATGTCTCTTACCTGTGTGTTCTTGCCTATCCCGGTTCCCAGCTCATTTTGGTCGCCTTACAGGCTGAAGGACACATTTTGGCACATGAAAGTGAAAAATACTTCATTTAGGTTGCATCTTGCCTACATATTCAACTTGTATCTAAACCTTACCCTCAGTTTTTATTCTAAAAATGGCAAAATACAATAAACTGGAAACTTACCACTGTCTACTCTTGGTATAAAATAATTATCCTCGAACATAATTAGTTGCTGTGGAGGTCATTAAGGTGTCAGACTGCTCTATCCACTGAACTAATATATCATGAGTGGTGGAATTTCAAGCTTCCTCAGAACAGCCATTAATGATACAGATACAGGACTGGGCCTTTCTGCTGAAGATCCCAATAAACCTGTCTGATTTGCCATTGATGTCAATATATTATCATCACAGAAAGCTTCAGCCCATTTCATCAGTGTGAGCACCGCTCAGTCACTAAAACGGCCCTCATCTGCTAAAAGCTTTTAGGCTGCTGATTTAGCTCTGAGACTGCTGGTAAGTGAAGTGAAAAGTTGTACTGTCACATTATCAGTATTTTAACCACTCGGCCTTTCATAAACAGTTGAACGTTAGGAACAGACAGTGGGCAGGTCACAGCCTTTTAAGATCTGTAGGAACCCTCTAAAAGCATTCATCAGTAGTGGTAGAAACCCCATGTATTTGAAGCAAAATATTTCTAATTTTACTGTGGGCTACTTATTATTTTTCTGAGTATTTGTGGATATATTGCCAGGTACATCAGTAAAGCATTCCAAAATATAAGTTGAGTTAGACAACAGTGTGACATCCTTTTTGTATTTACTCTGTGGCTCTTAATTCACAGGAGAGTCCAGTGTTTGGTGTCAGTGGTCAGGAAGAGCTTGCAAAGAGACTGGCAGAGCTGGAGCTCAATCGGGAGTTCCTGAGTGTGCTGGGAGATGATCAAGACTGGTTTGATGAGGACTATGGCCTAAGTTCCCATAAGGTCCAGCACAAGCAAGCTGAGGAACCAGCAGTGCCACCCAAGGTAGAACCACAGAAAGTGCCAACAAAGCTGTGTGAGGAGCCTTTGGCCGTCCCTCATACTGCGGTGGAGGTGGAAGGAATGGTCCACGCAGCAGCTGAGGAACTCTGGAAACTGAAAGAGCTGGGTCATGATCTTCAAAGTTTCGGCCTTCATACAGATCTTAGCAGTACCCTCAAAGAGCAGGACACAGACACAATAAACAAGCAGGTTTATAAAAAGGTACGGTCTTTCAGGCATTTAGTTCTTGCCCTTTGAATGTTTACCATGAACAGCAGCAGCCTTAACTTTTACTTCTTTGTTTGTTAAGGTGGTATTTGATTTAACAAGAGAAATCTTTGGGGAAATCTTTGCTGAGGATCCTAACCTAAATCAGCCTATTTGGATGAAACCGTGTAGGATCGCATCTGCTTACTTTCGCCGAGTGAAAGATCCAAATGATCTAGGTGAAATCAAGGTAGGAAGAAATCTTTATCATGCAGGGAAAGTGAGATGAAAAATGCTGTACTGGGATTTTGCCTGAGTGTTAGAAGATCATAACAGGTGTATCCAGCAAGAGATGAGTTGAAAAGAGAAATGAAATTACAAACCCGGAAGGGAGTTGGTCGAAATGTTCCTTTTTTACTTGACAGATTTGCCTCCCTCTCCTTTTTTGCTGGTACTGGTTGCATTTAAACCTTAGTCCTCTGCGCAGAACTACCAGGATGACCTTGATTTTATAAAATTGGTATGCTGACAGACTGCTGCTTTAGCAGATTTCAGCGGAACTCTGTATTGGGTGTATTGGCAAGGATCCAACTTCAGGCTTTGGGCCAAATGGGACAGGCTGGATTTTTTTTACTCGGACACACCTATGCCAGTTGTACTGAGGACAGCAGGAGTTGCCCAGAGGTACACAAAATTTGACTGGTGAGAGCATTCTTGTATTTGGCAAGTGAGGTGAGGTCTCCTGTTATTGGTGGTAGTGCTCAAGAACGGAAACAACCCCATGAATCTGGAACCTGACTGGACCTAGGCTAAACTTGCACATTTGGAAAAAAACTGTCTCGACAAAGAACGTTCCATACAGTTCATCAGGATGCAATGAAGATTTCCACCTGTATTGTTTCTTCTGAAATTGGGAGGGCTTTAACTGTATTTTGATTAACCTGCTGAAGATACAGCACGTTAACTGTATAGAAAAGACAGAAATAGTACCTAGATCGCTCTGTTAGTTGAGAAGACTTTCAAAAGCATGTGGCAGGGGAGAGCAGGGGCACAGGACAAGGACACCAAACTCCCACCCTGCTTTTCTTGAATTTAATCCTATAAAATGAATTGTCATAATCTCCTGTTTGCTGTACGGTTTAATTGAAAGTTTCTGTTCTCAAGATTGTTACAGCAGTGGGTGTCATGTTTTTTATTCCCTCCCACCCCCCTTCTGGATTTAATAATTGTTCTGCCTGTGTAATGCTGCCTCAAAGACTTTCAGCGTAGCTTTCTTGCATACACCGTATGTCTCTTAGCTAAGCAGAAAGCTGTTACACGTTCTATAATGTGACTTTTGAGAGTAGGTGCTTTGTGCGTGTGTTTCATTTCTTAGCTCAAGTGTACTAAATCTCACCTTTGCTGTTCTGTAGAACTTCATTGCAGCTGAAGTACTGAAGTTGTTCAGCCTGAGGAAGGAGCCTAATCACAAAACAGACTGGCAGAAGATGATGAAATTTGGGCGGAAGAAACGAGACCGAGTGGATCATATACTGGTGAGCGGATGAAAACGAGCAATCATGTCAGATACTGCCCACTGAAGTGTGACGTGTGATTGTATTTTTCAGTATTCAGTCATGCTGTTTAAAGAATACAAAGTGCGCGTGAGATCTTGATAGAAAGTGTTTAATTTTGGAGAGCACTTTATTGACGAAAACTGAAGTCCAGTGTCAGTGAAGTAAGGTGACTTGAGTGAATTCTCTGTTTGTGGCTACTGATTTGACTGGAGTATAAATTTGCCCACTCCCAGAAGTTTAAAGCATGAATTTACAGAAGGAAACACTGAAATATTTGACTGAAAGGAGAGTAAACTTTTTCTTTGTGAAGGGAATATATTCTCCTTCTTTAATTTAAATTTTGAAGTAACATTAACTTGGAGACAGTGATTCTGAGAACTTCATAGGCCAGACTGCTAACCAGACTCAACTGAAAGGTTGCAAAAGTCATTGAGATGGGACTCAACAGTATGGGAGATGATGACCCCCGGTACAAGGTAACCAGTCTGCCAGATGGTAGCCACAGCTAAGCATTTCCTCAAAGCTAAGCAACAAGCAGGACTTCTGCTCTTCTAGTGCTTGTCATGAGCTACTGAATGCAGGTGCTGCCGGGGCAAAGGCAGTTCAGTCTTAAAACTGCGTAAGATAGAGCGTGTCTGGCTGTGTACTAGTTTTTGTAAGTTACTTGTTGGCTTCTATTGCAGGATGATTAACATCTTTATTGGCTATAATGATAGTGAAGGTTCTGCTTGGGAATATGAGTCATCATTAGCACTATGCTTCACTTAATTATACCTGAAATTGATTCCACACACGCACCCGTATAAGTAACTTCGAGTCATGGGTTGTGTGGTCTTTTAATGGCCCATCAGTGGAAGTTTTCCAACACAGGCTTTTTCCCAGGGGTTTAATTTTAACTGTATGTAAATAGAATATCTATGTTTGGGACCTGCATATCCTAGTACACTTGGTTCTGGGATATAGAGGCTGTTCAAGTATGCACGAAGAAGTCCTACGTTTAGATCCCTGAGAGAACGAATAGTACAACTATTCTGCTTGTGTACCCATTTCCTCATTTCTTTGAACCATACCTGGAAAGAGAGATTCCTGACTGGAAAAATTGTTCTAGTTGAAGGCATTCGAAGTGCTTTAGGTGGAGTAAGTTCAGACGATCTGGTCTGTGATTTACATGCGACCCCAGACATTAAAGATTAATGGAGCTCTGAGAAGCTTGGCTTAATAAATAATGTGTTTAATTTTATTTTGTTCTTCCAAGAACATGGTAATAAAATTTTAGCTGAAGACTGGGAATAACTCTGTGAAGATAGCAGTATGCCATGCTTTATGAATAAGGTAGTCTCAGTGACATTTGCTAACAAATTTATACTGTAATGTGACACTATCAGAGAAACTTCTTACCGAAAACTAAGGAGGAGGTGTTCAATTTCTCTTAACCTTGTTTTATTAAAATCTGTAGAAAGCATGACGTATCTGGGTAGCTTTCTCTGTCTCCTAGTTAGTCTCCAACTTGAACTTAAGGTCATGAGCTCAGTGATAATGTAAATCCAAGGTCATAAGTGGATACACAAGTCTGTGCAAGATCTGCTGCCTGTCCGCTGGTAACTCACGGTGTAGCCCTGAGAGGTCAGTTTGTGAGTTTTCCAAATTTTGTTTAAAGTATATTCAAGCAGTACAACATAGCAATTTCCTGAAAGAGGAATCAAGACTTATTTGGTAGGTTTAGGTGCTCTGGAAGCTTCTTTAGAAATCTCAGTTGAAAGTGCTTTGTTCAAGTTTTCGTGAAGATTTAGCCAATATACTCTTCTCGCAATGTGCAGGGGATGTGATGTGAGTACGTATGTGAGCTGTTTGATTCTCTGCATCCTTTTGCTGCTTATAAAGACAAAGACTGTTAAAAGAAAACACGATCTTCTTGAAGCAGAGGTAAACATTCTTAAGCTCCTGTTATTTGCATTTAAGTAACAGGTCCTTCTAAGCTTCTTCATTTCCCCTCCAAGTAAAACTAACCTTCAAATGAAAACCATCCTTTGATACTTTTCTATTGAGACAACTATGTAATTTTAGTGACTTTGAGAGGATTGAACACATCTGACTGTCCAATACTCTCTGACCCGGGAGCTAGGCATGACGAAGGGTGAGAGGGGTTTTGACAGAAAGGAAGGGGAGTCTGTCATATGCTGCCTTCTCCAGCACACTATTAGCGACTGTCAAGTAGTGGCATCGTCTGCCTGGGTGGTCGGACGGCTCTAAAACCAGGAGCCATGGCTGACGGCTGAATTTCCTTTTATATCTTCTGAAGGCCCAGAAGCAAGTGCCAAGCTATTCTTCCCAGCTTAATCTCTCCCTCATTTAGCCCTGGATGTGTCCTTCTGGGTTTATCATACTAAACCCAATTCCCAGTTGTTCTTGTCTCCGCCAAAGGTTCAGCCTTGTGGGGAAGAGGCACGGCAGTAGAAGCAGCCCGTGCTGCACTCGTGCTCTCTGTGATGCTGGATCCTGTGGGTGACTGCAGTCAGCCATCAAACCTGCTGGGAATTAAGGGAAGAACAGAATGGATTAGTGCTTCACCTCCTTGCTCTGCCTTGATCTTTGCTACTTTCCCCCGTCACTGCATCTTTAGTTGCATTTTCACTTTTGGCTGTGCTTTCCCAGCATTGATGCCACAGAATCACATAATCTTCAGAGCTGGAAGGGACCTCTAGAGATCATCTAGTCCAACTCCCCTGCTAAAGCAGGATCGCCTAGAGCACATCACTCAGGACTTGCATCCAGGCGAGTCTTGAAAGTCTCCAGAGAAGGGGACTCCACACCGTCCCTGGGCAGCCTGTTCCAGGGCTCTGTCACCCTCACCATAAAGAAGTTTTTCCGTGTTATTTGAACGGAACTTCCTGTGTTCTAACTTGTGCCCATTGCCCCTCGTCCTGTCACTGGGAACCACTGAAAAGAGCCTGGCACCATCCTCCTTCAGCCCACCCTTTAGATACTTGAATGGCATGATAAGGTCTCCCCTCAGCCTTCTCTTCTCCAGGCTAAAGAGTCCCAGCTCCTTCAGCCTTTCCTCATAAGGGAGATGCTCCACTCCCTCAATCATCCTCGTTGCCCTTCGCTGGACTCACTCCAGCAGTTCCCTGTCCCTCTTGAACTGGGGACCCCAAAACTGGACACAGTATTCCAGTTGTGGCCTCACCAGTGCAGAGTAGAGGTGCAGAATGACCTCCTTCGACCTGCTGGCCATACTCTTCCCTATACAGCCCCCGATTCCGTTGGCCTTTTTGGCAACAAGGGCACATTGCTGGCTCATGGATAATTTACTGTCTACCAGGACCCCCCCAGATCCTTCTCCTCAGAACTACTTCCCAGCAGGTCCACCCCTAACCTACACTGGTGCTTTGCATTCTTCCTCCCCAGGTACAGGACCTTGCACTTGCTTTTGTTGAACCTCATTAGGTTCAACAATATAGTTACTCAGGGTTTTCTGCCAGCGACAGAAACTGCCTCTTCTCCTTTTTTTTTGCAGCTCTGTCAACATTGATCAGGCATCTCTGTCAACATTGATCAGGCATCTCTGTCCTCAGAAAGCAATTGTATTGGGATTTCTTGAGAAAGCTCTGATCTGCTGGATGGTTGCTGCAGTTATTTACAGTAAATCTTGGCTTTCAGTAAACGAGTACAGGAGGTTCACATTTATAAAAAGCTGGTTTGTTTAAAATCAAGTTAAAGGAATGTTTAGGTCTTTGTTTTCTTCGCAAGTCCCTTCATGTTGCCATCTTTATCACATGCATGGTGTCTGTGCTTTGTGGGAGAATCTCAGTGGTACACGTAGACTGAGGTGCCACATTGTGGTACATCAGGCCTGCCAGCACCTTTCAACACCTCTTTTTAAACTACGGCAAGAACCTTCCTATTTCCTTATTTAAGTTCAGGTGCTAACAATAGACTGTTTCCATTACTTTGTTTTTTTCACTTGGGTCTTCAGCCAAAAATCCTTGTGCTGATCTGTTTGCACAAACTCTGCCATTGCTTTCTCTGCCACCCCCCCTTCCCTTTTAGCCAGACCTTGAGAAAGCAAAGCTCACATGATACTGCCAACCCTCTGTGTTTATCTTTCACACCCAAGAAGCCTGCCAAAAGAGTGCTGGAAAGTACTTGATCTTCTGACCTGTTGACTTAATGGCTAGAGTGTTCCTCTCCGTGCAGTTTGGAACTCTGCAACAAAGCAAAGCTGTTCCTATCAAGCCATCTTAATTGGAAGGCTCACTTCTCTGGTGCCCGAGATCCAAACCCAAAAGAGGAGTGCAACAATAAGAAGAGAATCGAAGCCCGCTCGTATGCACAGTCGTGCATCTTAAGATTTCCAGGCGCTCTGAGAGCGAAGGGCTGTGAGAATGCACCTGCCTCCCTTTCTCCTACTGGCATTCCTCCAAGGCAGTAGTTTATTTCTGGATTTTTGTACTTTTCAGTCTCCAAATGATCTCCTTACTCCTTAAATGTGGCTTATTTTGCAGATAATTCATGGTTTTGAATGGGAACCTTCAGAAATCACACCTTACTAATTTCTTTCTAAAGTTTCCTTCAGGTTATATTCTTTTAAGTGTTATTTTTTGGCTACTGTGGCATTTATTAGATGGCCAGCAAGATCATGCTACCTCATCGTCTCCTGACTTTTTTTTTTCCTTTTGTGTGCATGCTGCCTTCTTTCTTGGAGTCCTTAAAAAAAAAAA
>VXBH01009928.1:421093-444254 GCA_013400035.1 Rynchops niger | reverse complement strand
TCACAAGAGTGGAGTAGAGGGGATCAATGCAACAAAGTGAAATCCAGGCTCGGGGTCAGTAGCAGACACTCACCGGTAGGTTTACAGCAAGCCTTCTGTAACCTATAGTCCACCAGTTTTGGTGCCTTCTCTAAGGGATGGAATAAAATACAGAAACCTAAATTAATTAGCAAAACTCTTACAGACTTCCAACAGGCTACAATTTTACTCATATCACTGATATCCTTCTCAAAAGGTGCATGATGACAGCAGGCACCTGGGCCATGGCTCTGCACTGCTGGAGCCAGCAACTCTGGTTGGGCTCACCGCAGGCTGGGCTGTCTGCAAGGGGAGCACAATAATTAGCAGAGCTCCCCACAGGCTTCTGTTGGACTTTCGATGCAGAACTGTCCCCTCCAGGCACAACTGAATCAAGGAAAACCACTGCTGAGGAACATGCTATTTTCCCATGTTAGCTCTTAGACTCCCTAAATGCATCTCACATCTGGAAGGAAATGACACTTGGATTGCAGAGGAGTTTACATGATTTTGAGAGTACTACGTTGTTAATCCCTTTCCTACAAAGAACGGAAAAAAAAGAAAAAGGATGTTAATTGCGGACTACTCCCCAAGCTTTTGGATCTCATCAACTGCTAAAGAGAAGTTCTCATGATTAAAATAAAGGAAAGATCCTTAATGTCCTATGGATCCTGAGTAAACCTTCAGGCAGGCAGCTCTCCGGCAATTAATGGCATGCTGTGCAAGCGGGAAGTGCCCGGGCAATGCAGAATAGAGTTAATGAGAAGCTATCACCACAAACATCGTTTAACTGGAATTGCCTCCGTGCAAGAAATAGGTTTGGGGCCATAGGGGCATACCAGTAGTATTTTGTTCCTCTTATTTTACTTTTCCCAGAGGAACCTTTGTTGAGCTCCTGGGTCATTTCTGCTTGGCTTCCTTTCAATGTAGCTCAACGACTGGTGTTTACTTGATTAACATTCACCTTCCAAGAATTTTTATTTTTACAGTCTTTGCTTAACAAAATTACTCCATACACACACCCCCTTTTTTTTTTTTTTTTTTTTTAAAGATTTCCCACAGTTTTATTTCAATGTTAATGCTTCTTCGAGGATGTTTTGGGCATCACTAACTCTCTGGCAAGAAAGGATGCCACTTATACCCAATGGAGAGAAGCATGGCTCTGAAATCTACCAGAGACGTGTTAACACACATACATACACTGCCACACCATCCTAAACGTAATCGAAACACGATTTGTACTTCTTAGTTTTTATGTTTTAGGCACCATATCATTGCAAATCTTCCTTCTAATTCAGTGTATTTTGGTAAATCTTTAACTTTCTCACCAAAAAGTCATCCTAGGAAACTGTTTAACTGTGGTGGGGAAGAATAAACATTTCTTGACATTTATGCACTAAAAGACAATCATCCACTGCTTATATACACACGTTCAGACTGATAATCCCTATCTCATCTTTGAGAGCGAATGAGTGTCATCACCAGATCAAAATAAATAAATGAACCACCACAACTGATTATTCAGGATTACATTTACTGACAGTGCCAAGAGAAGGCCTGTTGGGTGTGTTTCGAATAATGGTGCCCTGAACATACGTGCCACAGCACATATGCTACCGACCACACGCTTGTACCATGTTTTCTGGGTAACAAAATCAGAGGAATACATCACTCCTAGCATCCACTTGCTTTATTCTGGAAAAAAAAAAAAAACAAACCACACATTCAAATCATCCATAAACACTGAACGACTGTATTGATTTTCTGCTGAGACTGGACTATATGAGTAACGATTACTAACTGCTTTCACCTCTACTATTCCATGGCAACTGTTACAGTTGCCCCTTTCCTCTCCCCAGAACCAAACCATACTTTTTTCTTTAATAACTGAGCATCAGACAGACCAGCAACGAGATACACATTCTTTCATTTGGGTTTGAACCTAGACCTAGAATGGATATTGTGCCTCAGGATTTTGACCCTTTAAGATTACTCTATCTGCATGAGAAGTTGATGGCTTTACTGCTACTTCTAACGAAGGGGTTTCAAAATCGGTTCTAGACAATTTGAAGACCAAATATTAATTTCTTCAACTTATGAAAACCACCCCTCCAGTACCATAGCCAGTACGCGGCTATGCTGTATATACAGGAGGCCAAACCCACAAATGCAGCAAGCTCTTTGCAATACTCGCTGATTTGTGTTACAGAAATAGCTAATAGGTAACACAAGGATTTCCTTTTTGAAATCATGGCACATCTATTTTGCATCTGTTGCAAGCACTGTTTTGCGAAGCTTGTTGTGGTAGTTGGATGGCGCAGAAGTGGGAAGATGGGTTTGCTTTCCGGCCCAGTCTCAGCCTCTGCGCTCCCACCACCTGGGCACCATCTGACGCGCAACGCAGCTGCTCGACTGAACGCACACTTTAGATGGGTTGGAAGAAAAACCTCAACAGTTATCCAAGTTAGGCATGTTTGCACGTTGGCTCCTGAGCACAAGAAGTGGCACTGTACGCAGGGATACCAAAAACCAGATTTCTCACCATGGTCCCAAACGTGCAGAGTTCACGGAAACATCGACTACTTCTCACTGCACTTGCAAAAGCTCCTCTGTGGCAAATGGAGGACTGGCCACCACTGGCATCACAATAAACAGAATGCACAAGCTTCAAAAGCAGTGGCAGGCTGATTTGACATTACATAGGAAGCTCGAGCATCCAAAAGCAGACTTCTGAAATGCACAAGTACATATTTTTTCTACTTTATTTTTTCCCCTTAATCTATAAACATGGACATTTCAAGTAGGGCCATTACACTGATCTGAACCTCATCTCTATGAAAAGCTAAAGCATTTGATGAAAATGCTCCACCCTTCAGGGGATGCAGATTTGTGTTTGCCAAAGGTGCCACGCGCTCTGCTGACCAGACCTCTCACTAGTTCTTCGTTTCCTCACCAGTTGGAGGGAAAGTCAACTTGGTTGTCGAACAGGAGCGGAGAAGGAGTGAGATGAGCTACTCTGAAGCAGCCCATGCAAGGGAAAGGTGTTCAGGGATTTTTAACCATAATTTCTGTTCATTGCATTAAGAATGGCTAGTTTTCTCCCTCTGCAGTATGCAGCAATTTTTATTTATTTTTTTTATTAAGAGGCGATGGGGATAGACTTGTCCTCATATACACATACTGATGCATGATCAGTCAGTAGACTGACTATTTTAAGAGTCAACAGCAAAGGCAATTTCTGAAAGTCTCTATACCCAATTTATTCCCAGAAGCAATTTTACTTCATTGTTTGAAAGAAATATAGCACCACTTCAAAAGCCTTACAAAATCAAACCAGTTGGCCATTCTTTAGAAAGCAAGTTCTTGTTAACACTCGAAGTTTCTCATCACACTAACTTCCGTTTCTGCATCTGCAATGTTAATTTTTGAAGATGCCAGCATAAAACCATTCTGCATCATCCACTGACCATTTTTACCATGATTACAAAGCATCGCACTGGCTATTTTTACTGGATTTCTTAAGTTTCTTAAAGAACACTAAGATACAGCTGAGAATATAATGAAGTTATGTGATATATTTGCACAGAGTTTACCCTAAGTTTTTTTCTTACGATTTGTAAAATATTTAAAGTGAAAATACATGTTCCCCCTCTCACACATGCATCTATATTAAGTTCCTTCTTTCCTGCTGTTAAAATTTAGAATGATTTTGGAAATACTTATCTCTGATGATATTCAAAAGATTCAGAGCAACCGAAAGTCAGATGACAGCAGTCTTACAAGAGACCTTAGAATAGTAATTACTTATATGGAAAAATTTCACCTTTTAGTTATGTTCGTCCTTCATAAAAGGCTATTTTTAATATATTGAAAATACAAGGTAAAGATAATCAAGTTAGTAACAGACTACTAAATTTAATCTTAAAAGGAACCCCAGGCTAGAGAAAACATTTCTTACCAATACAGTTTGCAATTAGAAACCATGAGTAGCTAAAGGAAAAGTTGCATTTTTCATTTATTCAGCTTCACGCTATTTTGATGTACAGAGAGCTTGATTCTTGGCAACTGTCAACATACCAGGATTTAACTGAGCACAGACAATTAGTTCTCAAAACGATTAAACACAACTAAACCTAATTGCGCTGACAGGCATTCTCAATCCCCAGATTTTCGGAGGTCCTCTATTCTTCTGTCAACAGTACGCCCACATACTCCAGAACCCACAATTGCAAGGACGACATGCCACTGCCACATAAACAGTATTTTAACACAGTTTGAAAATGTACTGCAGCAGAGTGTGTTAAAGTATAACATCTATCCTTGTTAAACAAAACAGAAAATAAAATTAAAGGTATTAAAGGTATAAATGGGATATCCCAGAGAATACAGAGCTGACAAAACTAATGAGTATCCAGAATGGACGGTTCTTGATGTCCGCGGGTTTTTAATAATATTTTATAACTTAAGGAACAGCTTCCATCCCTGGAATGAAACAATCCTCTGTGGCTCTTCTAATTCACCTGTTAGCTCTCAGATGAAAGACAAACACACAACTATCCTAAATTCATTCATTTCTCGGACTACAAAAAAATGAATGAACGCACGTGTGAATGAATACATGTTTGAATGTAGCAGACATGCAACAAAAGACTTATGCCTTGGGGATTACAAGGCACTCCTGAAATGTCTCGCTGTACATTCAGTTAAGACGATGCTTACCCTTAGCTTGGTATGATATGAAGAAAATAGTGAAAAGCAACCAAACAAAAATGCTCCAAACGAGAAAAACAAAATCTAGAAATCAGACATGCAACCATTAAATCCAAAGCTTTATGACTGTTTTTCATTTACTTACATGTTATGGGACAAAAATCAACCAGACTTCAAAGGAGTCTGCTCCCTCAGAGCCAAGTAATTGCATCTACAGTTGCTGTCACCTGGGAAGTGAGCATCTCTAGCTGTCTCTCCCCTGAAATATTCCCAAACTGCTTGTTGTTCCAGGCTGTGCTCAGAACCTCTTAGCGCCACCAACGTCTTCTCCACAGAGCTGTGCCTGCAGGTCTTCTCTCCCCCATACCCCTGCAACATCGCCTAATGCTGGGATGTCTGCGCTACTGCTCTCCGGCAGGCGTGGGTCATGTTAGCACACGCAGGAAACAGAAGGCAAAGGGGGGGGAAAAACCAAACCCAAATCCAGATGCTATGCTTTTTTTGAGGCTGCACAATTTCCTCAAAGTAGCTTTTATTAGCAATAGCTATTGTTCATCTGGCGTGCAGAACCGAATCACAGCTATAAAAACAGAAATCGTTTTAATTCCTTTTATACCCAATCACAAAAGCACATACAATATACACTACCTAAATTTACTGTGAGGTTTGATTTTATTCTTCTTTTTAATTCTACGTCTATTTGAGAAATCAAGAGGGTCAGACAAAAAGCTCTGACAGTAATAGGCACCCTCCAACAGAAAGACAGCAATCAATTACAAACCATTTGCAGAAATTGTAGAGTTGTCACAGGCTACAGGTCGAGTCAGACTCTGATTGCCAAGCCATTTCCCCGCCTTGTACCTACAAAACTAGGACAGCTTCAGATAATTTTTCAAATGACACTAGCAGACCTGCATGCCGACCCAAGAAGCAAACTGCAATATGGTGTGGGCAGTTACTTCAGCAAATTGTGCACGAGCCATTAATGCTGCTAGACGTGACAGATTTGAGGCTGGAGAGAGGGCAGGGAGCAGACCTGCCTGTTTTCCCCTCTGTTTTTTTTCTTAGCGTCAATTGTAGCACGTAATTTGGAGAATTAGAGCAAGTTTAGTGTGCTCAGAGCAATAACTAGTGCACATGAATCGTTCTCTGTGTATTTAAATCCTGATGAACTCTCCCAAATTTTCTGTCATCTGGTGTGTTTGACACACGACGTTCAGGAGCGGCTTTGTTTTTCTGCTAAAGCCCCAGAATCTCCTCCCCTCCTGCAGGGTGGGAACTTAGTTGCGTAGGTCCACAGAGTGCCTGGGGGGCAGCTCGTAACCTGGGCGAGAGGGCACCCCAAGATGCGTACCCCGGGTGAGCAGGGCACCCCAAGGTGCATACGCAGGGTGAGCAGGGCACCCAGGGAAACGCGGCCAAGCGCCAGCCTGCTCATGCAGCCAGCCACTGGGACATCCCATGCCTTGGGGTCACCTCCCACAAGGATCCCTGCCCCTAAAACACTGCAGAAGCCCTCAAACAGGACAGCGGAGAAATCTGCATTACCCCTTCCAAAGGAATTATGTGTCCTAGGGGGAGACAAATCCGGTTTATTCTTGTCTGGTTGCAAAGACTTTTGGGAGCATAAGCAATGTGTTACACAGGATATAGATTATCTCTGTGGGAATCCCCTGTGCAGCGGGAGATGGGCTAAAGACCCACAATCACTGGGCTGCTTCTTACTCTCAAGGAAAACTGCATAACGTTACCTATAATAGACTAAAGCAGACTACAAAGTAATACAAAACGTAAGAGAGGATCAGCTCCCCTGGCTAGGTATGCCTAGGGGCACAACCTGTCTTCCCTGTTCTGGTCTCCCAAGTTTTTACGTTCTGCCTTATCTCTACCAATTTTTCATACAACCTAGTATGAGAGAGTGATATATTCCAGAACCATAAAAATTCTAAGTTCATTTCTCTTATGCAAAAGCATAACACAAGTGTTATCACAAATTTGCTTGGAGATACAACCAACTCATCAACAGAAATAAGAAAACATTTCTGTTGTCAGAATGGCAATGCCTAGTAAAATCACAGCCACCGACACAAAAACACTACCCAGGCTAGCAGGTGAGGGGTTCAAAACAATACGCACGTCCACACACAGGTTGGAATTTGACTGACTTTGAGCAAAATGGATGAAAAATCGCTCTTTGAAGACCAACGTGTTCGAAGGTGGACACTAATTCTGAGGGTCCCTGCCTCAGCCTCCCAAGTCCTGACTGAGAGAAGGTCTGAGCATTCGTTATTCCAGCTGAAGTCAAATAGTAACTGCAGATGCATAAAGGGTCTCCAGATTAGAGACTGGGAATCACTGGCTCTCAAACACTGCACCTCTCCAAGTCTGCAGTCCAGTCTGAAACTATTGACGGTAAGCGAGTGTTGCTATGGTCACTGCAATCTCAAAAACAAGCCCTAGAATTATCAGCAAAAAGAAAACATGAACCAAACTGAATCAGTCAGAAAACCGTGGCAGTTTTACTGTTCTCTGCAGAACTGGGTTCAAGCAACACAGAAAGATGAATTCGACCAGTCTCCGCCTGTTTGCCATTTGCCCCCATCACACCGCTTTTGGAGATGCAGCAGCTGTGCCATAGATGCAGACCTGCCAGGGTGACCTCAAGATAATAAAACACTAAGCACAGTGAATACGGATAAAATAATTTCCAAATTGGTGCCATACATTAAACTCTTTCCCACAAAATGCAGAGCGTTAACTACAATGCTGTCTTTTTGTTCATAAGGATTGTTAAGTCAAGCATCTTCTTACCCTGAAAGGTGGATCAGTCTTCTCCCTGTGTGGCACTTGGTCCAGAGTGCCATCAGTACTGCTCCTTTTCAAGCTGGATGTGACATCAGGCACGTTACTAAAATCTGCATTCGAAAGAAACAAAACAAAACAAAAAAGAAAATTACAGGGTTATAGGACAGGAACAGGAAAAGTATTTATCTGCAAATACTTTCAGTGTCTACTGGAATTACTATGGGGGGAGAGAAGGAATACAACATTTTTAATCCACCCAACCCCCCAGAAAATAACATTAAGAGGTCAAAGCAAGGAGCAACTATGCCTGGAAACTCTGCCTTCAAAACAGCAGCTGGACATCTAAGACCGTCTGAAGCAACGCACATATCTGACCTACCAAAATAAACCTAACACTCTTGCTAAAAGCCTGCTTTTGAAGGCAGCATTATCTATAATCAGCACACTCTGTGCTGAGACAACCAGTGAGGATAATTAAACACACTCAGTAGCTCTCCTTGGATGAGCACACTATTGTTAGACACGACTTAGTCCTAAATCCCTTAAAGATTTAAGAAGAATGGAGAATTTTGCCTTGGAACAAACACCACATTTTGCAATACGGACAAAATGCCTTCTTGTTACTAATAGTTCACCAATTTTACTAAGTTTGGAGTCCACGTAATATAGTAGCTGGCACAATACTTATTGACAGACTGTAGCTTTCAATAATTTTCATGTATAAACTCAAGATCTATCCAACAATGCTGAACATTCATATAAAAATTAAGCTTTTTCTCTTCACATTTACACCATTGGCTGCTTAAAATCTGCAGACACATTTTACATGGAAATTCTAATTAAAACTCTTAGAAGTGAAGAAGTTATTTTTGATCTGCAGCATTATCAATCTGAGTAGCTGAAAATCATAAAGCTCCCACCAAAAAATAATGAGGATTTATAGCAACCTCAGACGGTAGAATAGTAATAAAATTAAGGTTGTTTTGGGTTTTTGTTAATTTGCTGCTTTGTTTCCTAGACTTTAAACCTCTAGGGTATAATTCACGCCACATTGCCACATTTTCGAACTCTTTCTCAACACCTACAAACGCTGGAGATCTATTTTTAAGTGAAAGCTGAGATTCTCATTTAATCACTGACTCCAGCAACCGAGGTGGTAATTAAAACAAGTATCACTCATCTTGCAGTAGAATTATGAGAGTTATCACTAACGAAATTGTGAAGGACAACGGTATCTCCCCCCCGGGTGTTGCTGTTGCCCTGTCCCTGTGGAGTAGGACCAGCTCCTCAGCGGGAATTGAGAAACGCGGTCTGAAGCAGGAAAGGAAATTGTAGTTTTAGGCCCAAAAGAGCACCTTATAGCCCACGAGGAGCCTTCCTGCGAAGAAAACCTGGCAGACGGACTCCACAGGAAAGCCAGAGAGAAACATGCAAATAACTCAGCACAATGTCATCTTGATACTTTATTTTACCACACCTTATTAAGGTGCCTATGCCAGGCTTAGCACCGAAGCTGACACTTTCTACTCGGATGCCAAAGACTTGACTACTCTGTCATTTCCCTGTCCTTGCAGAAACAAGGTCCCATCGCTTTTCTCCCCTTTTTTTTTTTTAACCTTTTCATCCTGGAGTCCATTGTGGCTCCTGGTATCTCAGAGCCTACACAACACGCAATATCTCAAGAGTTACTGCTTTTGTGGAAAAAACGTTTTACACAACTCTATCAAACAGCCACCCATCGTCTTCAAGAACTTAACAAGAAGTCTGCCTTGTCTGTTTATCTTATTATGCTTTTACCCCTCTACCCGCCCCTGAGCCTGAATAAGTTTTTCCTTCCCTCGGGACTTTTAAAGTAATTTTGAGGGTCTTTTTTCTGTATATGGGCACACATGAATGCCTATTGACTTCCACCATTGTCAGCTCCTGGGTAGAAAAAATTAAGCCAACACCTAAAACTTGAACTGACTTAAATAACATTTTCTTGGGGCTGAGGCAATGCCAAGGATGTTATTTCCCATTGTTTCCCAGTTTTGTTCTTTTTAGTTGCCTTACGTGTTTTAATGCGATTTGCCTCCATACCTTCAAACAACAGGCACCCGAGACAGATGATGCAGTGGCATAAAGGATCTAGAGTTTGATCTCAGGTAGCTACTCAATGAGAAAAAAAATTCTGTCCTTTCCCTGATTTTACAAAGTGATCACTACACATATTTTTTCTTTACAAAACAGGAAGTAAAATTAACCCACGCAAGCAATGAAGAGAAGGCATAAATGTAGGACGAGAAAAATAAGGTAAAACAATCAGCAGGCAACATGAACAGAAGAAATCACGACAACAACACCCAAAGTAGGCAAACAGAATATTATATCACTTTGTCCAGATGATCTACTGTTTCCTCCCTTCACCCTCATCTTTATTTTTCCTTTGTAGTCTACAGGACTGTCAGAGGTAGGTCTATACAGTCTTGCCCATTTTTATAGCATTTGCTATTGGCAGAATGTGTTGCTAATGGTAGTTAGGGTAAGCAACGCTAAATGTTATTTTAAATAGTAAAACTAAAAAAAGTTACACGGAAAGGATCCAAGGTGAAAAAGGACATCCTACTGCATGTTGTATGCCAAACTAACAGGGGGAGGGAAGGAAGGACGGACGTATGGTGTGTTGATCAGTTTAGCATCCATATCCTGTCTCCCTTTCCTTCTTTTACTGTGGAAGCAGACTTCCTTTGGATCTGCTCCTACAAACCATCAGACTATTCCCAAAGAGAACAGAAGCATCAACATCATCTGCATAGCTAAAAAAAAAAATAAAAAATCAAAGGGCAAAGAAAATGAGTACTACTTTAGCGAATGGGTAATTTCAAATGCAAAGCGTAAGGACATAAACACAGCAGCAAGTTTAATATTGAAATTCTCTCTACTTCTAGTACTAAACGGAAGGGGAGCAACAAGCCAAACTATACAAACTGTATTTTTTTTAAATGTTCAAATTTGGATTTAGCTCTGCAGTGGGATTCATATCAATAAAGATGCTTAAAAGTAATAATGTAAAACTCTTATCTTAACAGGCTAGGTAACTACTAACCTTTCAGACAAAACCAGCAATAAAGCTGTAGAGAGTATGCACAGAATTAGGGGAAATATTCCAGCTGTGTGAGTATGAAATCATTCCAGTATATAACAACCTGGATCTTTGCTGGGAACAAGCACAGAAAAGCATGCAAGGAGATATACAATTCCTAAAAATCATCCAAATGCGAGGTCAAATCAGCATTTCCCGGAAATTTATTTTTTAATTAATATTATTACTTTTAAATTTTTGTCTCTAATGCTATATACCTTAATACACCAGATTACTGACTAGTTAAAGAAAACACAGACTACTTTGCTGTAAACATTGCTTGAGAGGCTTTCCAGCATAGTAACGGTGAGTACACCATGACCAGGTCTGCCTATACAGCTCCATTACAGTCGTACATTTGATTTTTTTTCTATTGACATTACTTGTGATAAACCAGTCTGGAAGAAAAAAAAAAAGGGACTGGTAATACTGGGTTGAACAAAACTCAAGTTTAAATCTTTTAACATAACTTTTCTCTACTGATCTGATATTAGGAAAAATTTCTACACCGAAAGTGTTATCAAGCATTAGAACCGGCTGCCCAGGGAAGCGGTGGAATCGTTACCCTTGGAGGTATTTAAAAGACGGGCAGGCATAATGCTTAGACACATGGTTTAGTGATGGGTTTTGTCGGTATTAGGTTGATACTTGGACTCGATCTGAAACGTCCCTTTCAACCTATTCTATTCTATTCCTCTCTTTCCTGTTTACACACACACACTCAATGCATGGTGAGCTGAAACGTGCATCGCTTCCACCTGGGAAGGACAGGAATCTCTTAAGCAGATAGCTTCTTCTGATCTAGCAAACATCAGTGTCTCCAGACACTAAAATACGAAGTCAGTGTGGTGGGCTGACCCTGGCTGGATGCCAGGTGCCCAGCAAAGCCGCTCTATCACTCCCCCTCCTCAGCTGGACAGGGAAGAGAAAATACAGCAAGAGGCTCGTGGCTTGAGATAAAGAGAGGGAGAGATCACTCACCAATTACCACCACGGGCAAAACAGACTCGACGTGGGGAAATTAGTTTAATTTATTAGCAAGCAAAATCAGAGTAGGATAATGAGAAATAAAACTAAATCTTAAAAACACCTTCTCCCCACCCCTCTCTTCTTCCCAGGCTCAACTTCACTCCTGATTTCCTCTACCTCCTTTCCCCAAGCGGTGCAGGGGGGACGGGGAATGGGGGTTGTGGTCACTTCATCACATGTTGTTTCTGCCACTTCTTCCTCCTCCCTCAGAGGGAGAACTCCTCACTTTCTTCCCCTGCTCCAGGGTGGGGTCCCTCCCACTGGAGACAGTCCTCCATGAACTCCTCCAATGTGAGTCCTTCCCACAGGCTGCAGTTCTTCACAAACTGCTCCAGCGTGGGTCCCTTCCATGGGGTGCAGTCCTTCAGGAACAGACTGCTCCAGTGTGGGTCCCCTGCAGGGCCACAAGTCCTGCCAGAAAACCTGCTCCAGCATGGGCTCCTCTGTCTCCACGGGGCCACAGGTCCTTCCAGGAGCCTGCTCCAAGGCAGGCTCCCCATAGAATCACAGCCTCCTTTGGGCATTCAACTGCTCTGGCGTGGGGTCCTCTACGGGCTGCAGGTGGATATCTGCTCCACCATTAACTTCCACAGGCTGCAAGGGGACAGCCAGCCTCACCATGGTCTTCATGGGCTGCAGAGGAATCTCTGCTCCAGCACTTGGAGCACTTCCTCCTCCTCCTCCTCCTCCTTCTTCTTCACTGACCTGGGTGTCTGTAGAGCTGTTTCTCTTACATATTCTCACACCTCTCTCTGGCTGCAACTGCGCAGGTGTTTTCCCCCCTTCTGACATACGTTATCCCAGAGGGGCTACCACCATCACTGATTGGGCTCAGCCTTGGCCAGTGGTGGGTCCATCTTGGAGGCGGCTGACACAGGGGAAACTTTTAGCAGCTTCTCACAGAATCCACCCCTGTAGCCCCCCTGCTACCAAAACCTTGACACACAAAACCCAATACAGTCAGTTTGTTGCAAAGATGAAGAGTAGCAACCTCAGATAAATGTAAAATTCTCAGAAAAGCACAGGGGAAAAAATGCCATTACATGAAAAGCTTAACTACATCATAAGAAGTGCATACTTTTTTTTTTTTATTATTTTTGCTCGGTTTCTAGCAATGTACTAGCAATATAACCTCGTACTAAGAACTTGCTCAGCACCTTCAGCTACCAACAGCATCGCTAAAGAAGAATGGCATTACTCCTGCAGTGTTGCGTCTTGTTGGCAGGCAGATCCATGACTCAAAATCATTCAAGAGAAATTACAACATAACCACTAAAAACTGAAAGGAAGCACACTTCCTAAGTCATGCTCCTCACCATTCAATTGGAAGTAGGCACAGAGCACACAGATGGGACAGTCGGTGAGAGAAACAAACACATACAGCATATCCAAGAGCTCTGTGCGCCTACAGGAACGTCTGTTCCCACGTCGCTGTCGTGATACACATACAAGTGGTCAATATGGAAGTTATTCACATGTTTGTGAGCAGTGAGGTACAAGGGAAACACATCCTCTAGCAGATGTGAGAGACAATAATAATCTGTGCTACAATCCCAGCCAAGAAACCGAAGGAAATCAACTGGAAAGCATCAACATCAACCATCCGGCAATTCATTTACCATAAAGAAGCCATCAACAAACCCAAATGTCACTTATCTCCCTTTTTTCCGTTTAATTAACGAAGAAGCCTTAATTACTTTCTAGTCAGCGCTGCTCTTACTCCTTTAGCCACTCACTGCAAAGGCAAAATTACCACGACGAAAAAGTAGGAACTGAGGATCCTGTTTCTTTTATAAGTCTTTTTCTCATAATACTTCAGAACTACTTCAGTTTTAGATTTTTCTCACCAATTTCAAAAAATGACAAAAAATCATCACAAGCACGTCAAGTGTTATCAAATGTCAAGCACTATGTAGGTGGTGTAACCACCCCCTTTTGTTCAAACTACAGCAAGAGGGTGTGTTTCCACTTGCCACTCTGCTGAAAATGATAAATTGAACAAGAAATTCCTTCTAGCTCTACACGAGAAGACAACACAGCAAAATTAAACATACTCAGTCTCTGACTCCAAGACAAACTAAGGCCACTGCAGGGCATCATTTTCGGATCCAGCAGGAGCAGCAGCTCTGTGCAACACTTGATAACTATGCTCAGCAAGTAAAGAAGCGCTACGACAGGCACAGGCAGTCCTGCCCGTGGTAAAAATATAGTGACTACACCAACATGGGAAATCTGTCTTCCTTTCTACATCATTTCCGAGATTGCAAGAACGGTTTGCTTTGTATCAGAATGAAGCCACGTCCTTGTACATTATGCTATTTTATTTTTGCCAAAATGCTGAGAAAGAGATACCACAGAGCAAAACGAAGTAGCTTGAGAGTAGGGTATTCATCCACGATGTTGGAGAGAGTCTCCTGCTCTGTCAGACTCAGGCGAGGAAGCTGAACCTGGGTCTGGCTTGGCTAAGGTAAGATGCTATATTAACAGCTAGTAGCTGGGAGTCTTCCCTGGTATTCCCAACTCCACTTGATCCACTCATCACATCACCAAACAATCACTACAGCAAATAGATTCAGACTCTAAAGCCCATGGTAAAGCTGGTCCCACAGGACGCAACTGACCCAGGCTGAAATCCGTCTGTCCTGAACAGGGAGGAGGCAGGGTAGCAACTAATGACTTGAAAATGACCGTGTCCGAGGTGGGTGCAAACCACGGTGCACTCACGCCATTTAGCAGAGGATTAAACTTTCTTTAGCTCTCAACATTTAAAACCTGGCATATGAAATTGAAACTCAAGAGCAAGGATTTTAATAAATGATTCGACTGATGATGCGGAAAAGAGGATGATGGTGAATAACTACGGCTATAGCTATGCTTAAAGAAGGAATGAGAATATTGGGGAAATCTAACGTAGGAAACTACAGATCTGTGGCTGATTTTGTAACCTAAGGCTTTCACAATCAATTCATAGAAATAAAAATCAAAAATGTGGATATATAATGGAAAATTATATACAAACAGTAAGGGTAAACACACTGTGTCTAACATCTGCCTGATGTATGCCTTGGATAAAACATGTTTTTAAAGACAAAGAACACAGCATAAATCCAACCTGCTAGAAACTTAGTTGTAAATAATTAAAAACAAAAAGAAAAAAAAGAAAAAAATAAACCTTTATAATATCCCAAGGGAAATTATTAGCTAAAATTGAAAGGATAGGAATTAAAACAAGCCAGAACTGGCTAGCAGGTAAGATAACAATAGATTGGTCTGAATGAATTTCTAGGACTGGGATAGGCTAATGGTAGATTTTGTCCAAGATGGGTTTGGGGACCAATTTTACTTGATATTTTCATTATTTGTCTCAGCAAAGAAAGTACAATAGGAAATACCCTGATTAAATAACTCTAATCATTCAAAGTTAATACACTGCATGAATTAAAAGCATGACTGGAGGTGCATAAAGGAGATGCAGGATGACCTCGAAGATGGAGCTGCAGTCCCAGAATGAAATCACATAGAACCAAGTTTCAGGGACCAGTAAGAACAATTCCTTCCAGAAGCTGTGGCTCATCAGTTGGAAACACGAAAGGATGAAAAGTGTGGAATTGTGGAGAACGGGTTAACATGTAGTTGTGAGCTAGAGCTACTTAAGCAATAGTCAAGACCAGCAGATACTGGTCAGTGATAACACTGGCCAGGAATGTGTCTATGCTGGCAAGCAGAAGACTGGCTTTCAACCACCACGTGAATGAATTCCTGGAACAGGCTTACCTGGGAGCAAAGAAGGCAAACAGTCTATTTTGGAATATTTAGCACATTCCAAACGTGCAATATGATAAATGTATCGATAGGGTTGTTGAAAGCCTCGACTAGCAGAGGACTGGACTCACCGTGTCTGGAAATTCCTTCCCATCCTAGGCTCCTCTGTCACCAACGTAACACAAATATTACACAGATGCCTAAATACAGCTGCACAGGCAAATAGATGGCTAGAAGCCTCCCTCTGTTTTGTAGAGCACAAAAAATACTTTAAGTTTCATTAGTGCTGGTGTGTGAAGTTCCTGGCAAAGAGTGTCTATGACTAAGAGAAAACTTATATCACAAGTGCACATTGGTGAAGAAGCCCCAACAGTTTTCCAACACTCAGTCGCTTGCTGATTCCAGCTCAGATGTTCATTACAAACTGATAGTTGTCTTGTCTGTAGTTCTCTGGCACTTGAAAGGGAAATGGGGCTCTCATTTCCTGTCTTCTCTGCTGCAGTTTTTAATCTGCAGCTGTTAGACACTTCGGATACAGACACACACACACACCCCCCGAGCTTCAGCTATGAAGCGCTTGGTCTAGTCTGTAAAAGACAGATGCCCCGATCTCAGCTCAGAGCAATTGACAGCATTTTTAAACACTGGTACCGTCCAGCGATTTCAGATAGATGTTGCAAAGCAGCAGTAAAGTGGGCATCAACTTATTTCTGAGAATACTAATATGAATTTTAGCTCGAAAAAAAAAAAAAGGATCCAAAATTACAAGGAATTACAGGAGGTCCAGTCTATCTAGTAGGAAAGAACGTATTCAATATTTCCCCTAATTCCCAAATGTTTTAGAAACTGCCAATAAAACACAACACAGCCAATCTTCAGCATGTACAATATTCTCCCTCTCCCCGTTACAGAGAGTTTCCACAACACGCTGCATGGTTTAGATGGAAATGAGATATTACATTTGGGTAATAAAGTTAAGCCAGGTGTATGGAAAGCTGCGTTTTTCATTGTTGTGTGAATTCTTCAGACTGATCAGTTAATTACGATAAGCTTGCAGTTCCCATATTCTTCTAGCCAATGTTACTATCAAGAGAAAAGCAAGCTTCCAAGAGAAGCTAAGAAATATTTCCAAAAATCCCTGTTGCAAATAATACTAAAGTCTGAGCCAACTCTCAGAAAGGCACAAAGCCTTGGTGGTCTCAATGCCTTCAGACTCACTGGAAAACAGGGAGTGGTAGGTGAAGCATTCCAGCATTGCCTGGAGAAGCGAACTATTAGTGCGGTGAACTCTAAAAATGCTCCCTTGGAGACCAGTGCTCGTAACTTCAGTTAAACGGTTCAGCCTGGCAGGTAGCACGCACGTGCTTATTTCTTTTGGTTCGATACAACTCAATATATTTCAGGTTTTCAACAGTATATTTACTTTTTTGTAATGAAGTTAAAAAATAGGTATGTAAGCATTTCCTTGTGCCTCCTTTTCCTTTCTGAAAGGCTTCAAGAAATAGCTTTCAAAAAGTAACAGTTGATCCAAAGGAATTTACTGAATGGCTTTCAAGAGACTTTCTCACAACCTCTGTTAAAGAAGGCATCCAAGTTTCACCAAAGAGATATGAAGGGTTCTGGGTTCACTAGTTCAGTTATTCATAACTCTTATGTCTTGCTTATGCGAGGATCAGGCCTTTCAGTTCTCTGGCTCATGTTATCCCCCGGGATCAGCATGGAAGGGGCACCCAGCAGCTAGCATCCAGGACAGGGCCCATGCAATCTCTGCAGCCCTTTCGAGTTCTGTCTGGGTTGCAAAGATCACATTAACTGTGGTCAGGAAAGAGAAAAGCAAGAGATTTTGGAAGGAGAAGACAAACTCCCATGAATGATTCATTAACTGTGCCACAACAGCCATTTGTACTGGAGAAATTACTTGTAAAAGTGAGGAGGGTCTAGAAGACAAGGTGTGGGGATAAAGCTAGGTAGGTTTAGCAAAGCTGCGATACAAGAGGACGCTGGAGGTGCTCCTGGGTTTCTGTCATGAAGCCCCAGGTCTGGAAACATCAGGAGATATTTGGAGGCATACAGTTCTTTAAGACCTCCACGGAAAAGCAGGTCTTTTCCTCTGAACCCTCTTCGGACAGAGAAGGAGGATTATAAATTTAGTGATGTCAGTTGAAAAAAATTCAGAGCACATAACACAGGAATGGTGAATCTCAAGTGACATGTGGAGAGCTAATTTTCACCTAGGAAAAGTGCACTGAAAGGTCCTGCTTTACCTCAGGCTGTTGATCTATTTCCTCTGCGCGTCACAGCAGCAAATAAATAAACATAAATAAATACATATTTTGCACTCTTATGTCCTACCAGTACAAGCCTCAACAGATGAAAAACGGCTGCTACAGACAGAGTTTATTCACGGGGAGTATTACAGCTACATTTGATTTCCAGACCAAAAAGTTGTCCCCAGGTAGCATCTGCACTAAGGAAACAGATCTAAGAGAAGGCAGGTAGGCTGCAGCCACAGATGAGAAATATCCATTGAAACACGTCATATCCGCCACCACTTCAAGCTGAAAGCCAAAGCAATTTGATTCACCTCTCACCTTCCTTGGGGTTCTCTCTGAATCTGGGCGAACTGAGGTACCACGGACCCTAAGAGCAGATTCTTCTTAATCTCCAGTGAATTTTTCCAAAATTATGGGGGTGCTCGTGTTAGCTCAATTCAGTAATTTGAAAGAGAATTTATGCAAGTTTTAAACTATTGCACAGTGCCAGTTCAGTTGTTTCCCCCCAGCTGGTACTCACAGGCATTACTACTTAAGCATTCACACTCCAATGCTGGAGTAAATTCAAAACAATTCGCGGGCAGTAACTGTGGTTATTAACAGTACATTGATTTACAGCTTTCATGCTGCTTAAACCAACGGTTATTAGAAGATAGTGAAATACTAAACTTATTACCAATTCAAAACCCCCTTCCTCTTTTTGCCTAGGAAATTTTCAAGTTCTTCTGAAAGCCTCTGACCTAACTTCGGGTACCAGCTAGCTCAAATTCTCATTACTAAATTAACACAACCTGAGTCTACTAATACAAGTAACTTCAGTTTCTAGAAAACTAAAGTTAAGCCTATTAGAGACACACAAACAAAATGCACTGGATATTAATAATTCAGAATTTTTTTTAATCTCGGCAAGATATTTTGGCTTTTATCACTTGTTGTTTTCCTAGGCGTTTTGTAGCCTACTTTGGGACTGGCTGGAAGGTACATTCTCAGCTTAGCTTCAAGGCTGTAACAACGAACTCTTTGGCGTAGCTAGAAACTTCATTCAGGAATTCATTCAAGATGTTAAATCTGGAAAGAAAATTAGCATACAGCTGTCATAACATCAGTCTTCCTAGATAGGGTTCTTAAACAGAGAATTAATAGATGCCTGTCACTGACAAGACTAATTGTTACCAAACAAGACACGCAATTACAGGCCAGACAAGAAGGTTCTTCCCTTCATGGCCTCTCTCATCCATATGTTTTGGCTTCAGGGAGCAAACTAGGAAACATCAGAAGGTTCTCTACATGCTTCCTGAAGGACAATGCAACCAGGCTGCTTCTTTTTGCAGATCTGACACTGCCTAGACAAAGAGAAACTCATACTCCTGGCCAGGGCCTGAAATAGTCAAGCAGGACAAGTCTCTCTCCTTTGTTCTCATCCTTCAGTGAGGAAAGTGACGCTTCTCTTCCTTAAACACTCAACATTTTCATGTTGAGAAAAAGCCAGGGTGTTCATGAAAATATTCTTGCACCGTACAGCTTGCTTAAGACATGTCGGGCCACATGCTGAACAGTGGCTTAGCTCCAGCCAGCCACCTACTTCTGCAAGTGTGACTTTCTGTAGGCTGCTTTGTGCTTCTTTTCTTTTTCCTAAATATCTGCAGAAACGTTCATTTGGAAGCTGGAGCATAGTCCTTTACATCCCTTGGGAGTTCCTTTGTCAGTTAACCGTTCATCGTGAAGCAAAGTAATTTGACTCATTTGCTAATTTAGTAATCAATAGGAGATACAAATTAGCAACATAACAGGAAATAGCTGCCTGCGCTTCTGTAGCAACGCCTGATTAGCCCCTGCACACCAATGGTGTGTTTTTACAGGGTAATTAAACTTTCTAAACTTTCTCTGTCCATGGATCTGCCAGTCAGACAACTGTTCAGGCTTTTCAGTTTTAAGCTTAACACTTCACACTGGCTTCTCAAATTGCTACCTAAATACTTTCATTCCTTAAGCGCACAACAAACGCCTTCTCAGAGACAGTCTCACCGGGGGCCAGCGTTAACCGTAGCTAGCGTGCCACCCTTCTGTTCCAGTTCAACAACTGGAGATGTGTGGCTGCGGTACGGAGCAGAAAACACACAGCAGAGCCCACGTTGGGTGGCCACTGTCCTCTGCAAGTGTCAGCAAAGGCTGCAGCCCACTGCTGCCCTTGGGTCTTCCAAGCCTGGGCTGCCGGACACGCAGAGGTGCTGTCAGTAGCTCCTCTCCTGGTTTCTGCTGCTACTGCAGGATTGCTTACGTAGGACAGCTTTGGCCGTTCTCAAAGGTCACTTGCACTGAGGAGAGTTGGAAAGCAAGCGGAGCTGACCCTGCCCAGGTATCAGTTGTACCACCTTAGTGATTCATTTTCTCCTCCATCTCAGATTTGTAGGCACAGAAGTAATGAAAACAGAAAGGAAACGGCGGTGGGGGGGAGGAGGGGAAGAAGTTACTTAATAGTTTAGTAAGAATTTGTGGATAGCTTAGACAGTTTGGTTTTATAATTACTCAACGTACCTTACCTCTGTGGAACACAGAGCATCTCCTGTTTGATGTGTGTGAAGTTATGCCTAAGGCACTGGCCTATACGTCGATGTCTCTAACTTTGTCATCATTAATAAATCTCCTTGCTGTCTATATGGTCACTTTACAGAATTCAGTAGGACAGGCAATGCCTACATATTGTCACTGAGCCAGAAGGTGCAGCTCCACAGGGTTTAATGGAGTTTACACCAGGAAAAAAAAGAAAAACTATTTGGCCCACTGACTTCACAGGGATTAAAACATCACATCACTTAGCAAAGCAGAACAGAATGCTCTTTCAGTAGAAAAGCACAATGAAGAGCATTTAAGGCTGTCCCATTTTACAGCATAAACAATCTCTTAATTTGCAGCATACGCATCTAGCAGGAAGCTAACAGGACAGTTTGTCAAGTGCCAGCAAGAGCTCATTAAACCACCACTCTTGGGAAACACTCTGTATTGCAAAACATGCAGGAGGCAATGAGTGCTCCGATGGATCCAGCTTCTGAAGAGGCAAACGCTTTCTTTGAGTTAACCTCTACGCTGCTGCGGTCCCAGGTATTGTCACAGGCCAGACCCAGTCTTTTCCCAGTGATTCACAGGAGCACAGGACAAAGACACTTGTGTTAATGGCACAAACGGCTGGAGCGGGAGCCGACCTAGCGCGGTTGTCCAAGATTACTGTAAACACACACCTCACCTCTGAGCTTGCTTTGATGAGCAGCCACTGCCTGTCTTATCACATCTACGTGGTTTCCTGCTGAAGTAAATTGGGTAATGAGTTAAAAAAAAAAAAAAAAGAAAACCCAGCAGAGCTATCGATCTTCAGGCTGATAAGCAGTCACGCTGCATAGCCAACGACACGTCGACGTTAAAAAAGAGGCACTGCTTTTCTAGCGTGCTGCCTCCCACCACACGGAACTGCCAGGTATCTGGTATTTGGTCCACCAGGGCAAGAGGGAGCCCTGTGTGCAGAGCTGCACAAGGAACACAGATCAGCGCCTAACTCGAACAGGACTGGGGGTGTCCTCAGGACCTCGGAAGCTAAGAAGCAATGCTCACCTCTTCTAAGCTTAACAGACTTTCCTGTGAAAGAACAAAAATAAATTTCTTTCATTCCTCACACACGCAGTGCAACGAAGGCCATGCCCTACAGCACGATGAAGAGAGTTTAAACGTCGAAACAGCTGCTAGGCAAAAAACCAGGACCTGATTTGGGAAGAACTAAAAGTAGGAGCTATTAGAAATGTTTTTCATTTAAGTTTTAGCTTTACTTTTGTTTACAAAATGCTTTGAATGTAACATTAGAAGACGCTTACGAAATGCTTTAAAAAATGATGGGCAAACAGCGACAAGACGAGCAGTCCGAGTCCAGACACAGACCCCAGCTGCTGGAGGCCACAAGGCCACCACGTCCTCCTGACTCTATCTCTTTTCTTAAGGGAGACACACAGGTCTTCCTGATATTCAGGCTGGGCTGGGGCTGGAAGAGGGTGCAGTGAGTGCTATCTGGAGAGGTGTGCGCAGCGACGTTGCATACAGCCAGCCAGCTGCAAGGCCAACCTCTGCCTCCCATTTTCTCCCTCAACTTGGTGGTATCTGGTGAAGCTGAATGGAGCAGAGTGTTTTGGAGAAGCTGTGAGTTGCAATTACACTTTACAGAGGCATCTAAACCATCTAGCGAAGTGTACTTGAGACAGAAAGTACCTTAGAATTGAATCCAAACCAATTATTACGACCACATTTTTAGAAAGAATTTAGTCGTATCAGAATTAAACTTGTGGCTGGCTGATGTGCTCTGCTTCTGTGTGCGCTTACCAAGATTAAAACCAGAAGCAGCTCATGTCTTGGGAAACAGAAGAGCCACTTCCCACATGAAGGTTCAAACCACTGATCCTCCTCCTGAAACAGTTACGTTTTGCAAAAATATCTCAACGTTTAGCAGATCAGGAGCTGCAGTGTCATTGCTCCTCTCCAGCACACGTCCCAGCTACTTGTCCAACAGCATGAAGCCTGACCCTCTCTCTCTGATTCTAGCTACGCTTTATACATGAAATTGCTTTATCAGGAATGACTCAAACAGGCATGTCCCAGCCTACGCTGCTGCCTGGGGATCAGCGCAAGAGGTGGGAAAGCAGAGGGCAAAACCCATGCTCCAAGATGGCTAGAGAAGTGCTCTGCAGGAAGGTTGGCTGAAAGAGAGCTTGCTGCCTCTCACAGTAACTCTCCTTGCAGCCGGCTCTCCCGGGGCACCTTGCTGCTCCCCACTCCTCCTCCTCCTGCTTACCTGGCTCTGACCCTTCTCAGACCTCTGCACCCGCCGGATCAACTCACTGAGTTTGCAGGGAGGAGGAAAAAAGACCGTTTTCTCCTTAATTAGCTTCATCAAGGGCTCCAGCAAGTGCTGCTGCCAGCACAGGGGCGGGACAAATGCTATGGGGCTGGAAGGGAGGGCTAAGGCAGTGCAGGGGAGGAGGAGGAGGAGCAAGCCTCCCCCTTGTCAGCAGCACCCAAGCCTTCCTCACTGCTCCTGGGACCACACCTCTAGAAAGATGGGCCAGACAGGAACCAGACTCCGCACAGGAGGTGAGCGCCCTACCCCAGAGATGAGGAGTACACAATGGGGAGCAAAGGAACAGCACATCCATCTTTATTTTTTTTTTTTTTTCATTTGCCATTTTTTTTAATGGTTTCTTTCCCACTTAGCTCTCTAACCCTCCCAGGTGAAAGCATTCCTTCACAGAAACTTGCTAAAGCATATCTAAACTGCCATCCTCCACTTTTTTCTTTTTTCCCTTCTTTTAATCAGAGAGATCTGTTTACAAATTAGGGTTGATTTCAACAGCATCAGCTAACCAGAAATTACAGGTTTTTTGACAAAACCCCACTTGCTGGGGAGGGG
>VXBH01009928.1:373095-421064 GCA_013400035.1 Rynchops niger | reverse complement strand
GCGGGGAGATTGCCCAACTCTGACAGCAACTCACATACTGCAACGGGTTTTCACACCTACTAATGCCTTCTACCTCCTGCCTCAGCACTCTATAGATATACCATTAACCCACACAGCGTTGCCCTAAGTATACAGTTTTCAATTATCGTGCCTTCTCTGTTGTTTATTCCTCAAATATCCACGCCATCTTAAAATGAGGCATTTTTTTCCTCCACAGTTGTAAGAATTCCAGTCCAATTCCCTCATTTTTTAATTCTACACAAACATTTGTTTAATTTCCTTAGCACTGAAGCTTGGAGCAAATTTAGTTGGTCTGCTATTTGCTTTTCCACATTTATGAGTGCATTTTTTAAAAGTATTTCATCTCATTTCTTTTCCAGGATAAGCTTATTACTAGCCAAGCAGCTAAGCAGCAAGCACATAGCGTTGCCACGTGGGAGATCAAATGATATGACCACAGCAGGACCAAAATACAGCTACAAAGGTATAGCAACCTCTTGGAGAAAATGAATCACTGTCAAAGAAAATTCCCTGGGAATGATTTTTAGGAGTGGCAGAGTTAGCAGCTTTGGAGAAAGTCAATCACTTCCCTTCTGAACAGAAAAGGCTGCCAAAGTTTGCCATGAGGTATAACTGGGTATCCTCAACACAGCAGAATACATAGGAAAAGGCATTCATCAGAGTTACGCTAAGCAGCTACAAAACTGTAAACAAATGTGGACAAACTATTACCACCCAAGTAATATGAAGCCAGTGATTTAAAAGTAAATTTTGTTTTGCTCTCGCCTGGTGGTTGTCACCAAGCACCAGGCAGGGTATTACAGCGTGACTCAGTGTGTTTTCCAAGCACTTTGTTATTAACTCATTAATCCTCACAGCACTCCAGAAAGATAAATAGAGTAAGTTAATTTTTTTTTAAAAGGGAGGCAACAGGAGAAACATTAAGGTTTTTAACCGCAGGTATGTACCTTGAGCCAAATTGTGCTTGATTTTTTGAAGGAGTCCCCCTCTGCCGGCACTAACTGACTTTTAAAGGCGCTGCCTTGGAAGAACAGGCTCAACATGGGCAAGCAAATGTCAGAAATTATTTTTGAAAACTGTGGTCTTAAGAGTGACTCACTCAACTCTACCAAAGGAGACAGAACAGTATTGAACACTGGATGTCAATTTAAGAATCTCTGGCCTCCAAAATCCCTGCTTGGAACGCTAAATACCCCTTCTTCTTATGTAAAATTTTATTCAGTTCTTGAGTGAGTAACAGGACATAGAACAGTTAAACCCTTTATGATTATCTATTAATTCAAAGTAATGCCGTTTTCTTGTTTCCATTTGAACTCGAACAGATGATCAGACACTAAACACTGAATTCAATAAACATGAAAGTACTTCCCCCGAAGCTTAATTTAGAACTATTTGTTCCCTTTCAGAATAAAATAAATCTTCCTTAGCTGCTTTAAAGCAGAAAAGCAAACATACTATGTCCCTTTATCCACTAGTGCTTAGAATATAATACATACTCCAGTAATTTCCTGTTATAATGGAATATTTGCACAGGTTGCAGATTTATCCCAATGGAATGAGGAATCTAGTGAATGGACACATACATTTATTATACGGAATACTCCAGGTAATGCTGGCCTATGATATCAAGCCAACAAGCTGAATGATAGGCCTGGTATAATTATGTAATTAATTAGCTCTATCATAATTTTTGTTTTATGACACTAACTTTTATGTGCCACTAGTCAATTTAATGGCATTTTAAATTGAAATAAGGCCCCTGAGAGAGATGCTACTTACTGTATCACAAATCTCGTGTTCGGATTTCTTTTAATTTCAAAAGATGACCTAATAAAATTGCTTTATAATTGAATCCCTTCTAACAACTTCTCCTGTGCGATTCCTTTTCTTCTCCCATTTTTAATTACGAAAAAAATTCCAATCAGAAAACACTTGCCACCGTAATTACATGCAAAAATCAGCGGTCCCTTTTTGCCCCTCTTGCTGCTCTCCCGGCAGAGCAGGGCGCCCTGGCTCGCTTTCCTGCGGAGCTTTACTAGCACCCCCCAGAGGTGCAGTAAGGAAACTGCATCTTGTACACTCCAGAAACCAGAGTTCAATTTGCTCCGATCTTCTTTGAAACACAGTCAAGGCGTGGGAAGGAAGGGGAGCAAATCCCCCCCGGACTTTCTATTTCAGACAGGCATTTACAAGTGTTCTGGTATCACAAGATGTATTTCTCGTGTGAAGTAAGATCGACTAAAGGAAGGGAAGGGTGACCACGGCTCTCCTCCACCCAGCTACGGCAGTGCCCCTCGACGTGCCACCTCCTATTTCCAGCTGAAAAGGCAACCCAGCAGTGAGCACTGGCACCTTCTTTGGGGCCAAGGGGCCGTGGTGTCATCCAGGAGCAGTCCTTACCACGGAGGCTTTTGGCATCTTCCCTGCCTGGCGCTCCTCATATGGAAACCCATCAGGACCTCACCCGGACACAGCACTGTTAGGATACATCCTCCATTCGTTACTCAATACAGTGGTATTACACTGAGTAAGAAATATGAGCAGATAGTAGCCGGTTTTTTGATAGGCTTTCTTCTACACAGTGAGCAACTGTATCCAACGGGAACACATTAATATCATCGGGTGGAAACAGAGCTAAATGACTCCTTTCTGAGATGATGAGGATTACTGTATTTAAGGTACTCTTAATGGATGTGGTACTTTACCATAGGTAAGGCACAGTAAACAGAACAATACTTCTGCCTCTGAAAGCCATCACATCATTTCAACCACCGATGCCTGGGAAATGGATGTATTGGAGGTACCCGAGATGACACAGAACAGTTAAGAGAGAGCTTGATAATGCTGGATGGTATAATCAAACAGATGAAAAGAATATAGTTTCCCAGCAGAAATGATCATATTCTGTTCCATTTCTACTTTCTAGAAAATAATAAGATAACAGACAGATATGGAGCATAAATGGAACTTAAACAGTTTGCACTTGGGTTTCTTACTGAAGCAAGCACAGAATTTTCAACATAATTGAGTTTTAAAAACCAGTGCTATTGAAAGCGAGGTGAAAGTAATGGAACTACTGTCAACCTCTTACCATTTGCTGTGTTCTTTTTGAAGTTATCTAGAAACTCTTCCAGGAGCTGTGACTGGTTTGGAGGAGGCAACAAAGTCTTTGGGTCCCTGGAAATGTCACCATCTGACCAGGATGCACATAAGGGTTGCTGGGTCCCATAATGGTTCATTCTCAGAGACAGCATTACGGTCCTCTCCGAAAACAATAACTCCATCTGCCTGAGCTCAAGATCAGACACAGCCTCCCCATTTATACTCAGGATTTCATTGCCTACTCGAAGCCCTGGGAGCACAGGAAAGGAAAGAAGAAGGAGGAAAAAAAGAAAGAGGGAATATAAAATGTAAAGGGTCACAAACCAAACCTTATGCTGATTCACCTTTTATTTTTGTGGTTTTAATTCAAATAGCCTAATCCTACCACAAAGCCATTAGAATCAATTGGAGCTTTATTTGTGCTACAATTATGCAGATCGACCTCACGCTTACTTTGATAGATGTTACACAGAGTACAGCAATCAAGTTGTTGCTAAAGATGCTACAGAATTTGGTGGGTGGGAGGGCAGCACAACTTTCAAGATTAGAATAGAGACACCTCTCACAACTCAAATACCCCCAGTGTACAGCCCCATAACACATATTTCATTATCTGTGAAGAACAAGGAGCTAGTCACGCAGATCAAATCATTCATGCAAAACTGGAAAAACAGCGGATGGAGTCTTTATCAGCTTTGGTATAAATCTAAACGGTGGCAACCGCTGCCTTTCAAGGTCAACAACCACCAAGTGGTCATTACCCTCAGGTAGCAAATGAAACTGTCTCCATTTCTCTGGGTTCGTCTCTGTTTTTCAGAGAGCAGAACACATGTGATCCTGCTGCGCCGATGAAGAGAAGCACGGTTTCTGAGCAGCGCAGTAGAGAAGGCGCTCACAGAAACATATGCAGAAAACTATTTTGGGGAGGGAGGCTACTCTTCGTACTTGTCATTGCCGGCAGAAGTGGGAGTGATGGGTCCTGGAGACTGACCAAGTCGGTGAGGTTCACCAGTGAGAGACAAACTCTTTCTCCAGCCTGTTCCTCTGTGCTAAAGCACTTGGTCGGATGGCTGAACACAGACTTTGTCTCCAAGGGCAAACAAGAACTCTCCCCGTTATATTGAAAGGATAATTCAGTACTTTGTGTACATTATTTTTCCCAGTATCACATACTTTCCATGGTCTTCAGGAAAGAAAACTATGAACAGCAAAAGCCAAGAACCATTTCAGTCAGCAGTACTAAAGCTCCTTCATGTTTTGGGACTTTAAAAAGATAATGAAGTACAGTATTAAACATAAATACGATACAATACCTTCCTTGTATGCCAGTCCGTCAGGGAGAACATCACTTACAAATATACGGGTGAGATGCTGATTTTCATCAACTTGTGCTGTGACAGCAAAGCCTGAAGCAAAAGAGGTTTAAATCAAATAAAATATCTCGGAAACATTTCCCTTTTATTTTGTGTATTTGGTAGACTCTACACAACCAGAGCGAGGATACTTCTCATGAGAACACACCCACAGAGCATAGAGAAATTATCACATCGTTTCTCAAGTCATTGTGAAGCCTGGTAAAGTTAATAGGATTTTTCAACTTCCTGGAAGTGCCATGCTGTGTGCCATAAAAAAAAAAAAAAATTACATTTAAAAAAAAATATTTTCTACCTCAGTCCCATATGACATTTTACTAACACAGCCCATTGTTATGGTAAGAGTTCTGCAGCGTGTCTCTCAGACACAGAGGTGTTTTAAACAGATCCAAAAACTGGAAAACCCAAAATATAAAGCAGTAAAACCATCTAGAACAGTGAGTGAGACAGCCCAGAAAGGAGTAATTTATAAACCAACAGACTTGCAACTAAAGAACAGCAGAGATGCCTTACAAAGGTATCTTTGCAAGATATTTAAGTATTCCTAGGCATAATGGCCTCCCATGGACAAAAGCCCGTCAGAATTTGTACCAAAGGACACTCTGTTGATACTGTGCCAACAGAGGATCCCACGACCAAAAAACAAAAGGGCAGACCTTGACCATGGCCTGACAGACTGCTTGTATGAACCCTGGCAAAGAACATTTGTCTTCTGACAATTCCATGCTTCAATTATTTGGCAAGTCCAGCAGAACTGGAAAGTGGACCCTTTCCAAACATAAGAAATGTGCTTGTCAGTGTAAAACAACCAGTTTGGGTCTGTGCTATAATGCCTCGAGTCCTTTGCAGACTCAATGAGCTATCAAGGATGGCTCTATCCGCTCTCAGAGACAGTAAAGTCACGAAGCGAGAAAGTAAGCAATGAGAAGAATAAGAAGAAAAATTCCTGAGAGCTTACCAAAATCACTTATGTTTTCAGTCTTTGTAAGACGAACGTGATAAACATTTAATGGACAAATTTCTATTTCATCATACACCTGTTAGGAAAAAAAAAAAAAAACAACAGAAGTCATGAAATTATGAAATTGCAAGCATCAAAACTCAAAGGTACATCATGAGAAATAAGCACAGTATTCTTTGCATCAATAAAGAGCCAAAACTTGCTGTCTTCACACAGATAACTCTGTTACTCTGCAAGCGGCACCGATATCAGGGGGAATAAATGCCACGTAAGCTGAAGATAGAAAACCCATCCTGGAGTATAGACTGACGCTTCACTTTCGTATCAGAAGCCCCACTTAAATCTTCAAATGGTTCTTGAGAGGGTGTTTGCAGTGCCTAGCCACCCAAACGTCTGCAAGGGCATGGACTGTGTGAATGAGGATGGCAGAATGCAAACCAGGAACAGCTTTAAAACCTTATTTTAGATCTAAATCACACATATGCGTAGGTGATAATTCAACTGTAGCTATAGACATCACGGAGCTTTATCTAAAAGGAGTCACACTTTCCTGGTCTACTATGTATTCATATGGTTCAGGAGCACAATACTCGGTATTGTCATCAACCAGTCTTCTGAGTTGTAGGCCATAGTGTCTTGGCTCCAGCTGTTTCATCTAAGAAATAAAGAGAATGGGGTTTGGAATTTGTTACTTATTTCCAGAATCCCAAAAGACAAAGAAGTGACACGCACGCACAAAAAGCTCTTTAGAAATCATGCAAAAGCAATCCCCAACAAGTCATCTTCTACATATTGTTGTAGCCAAAACAAAACTAGCTGCATTGCTTAGAAGATAAGGTTCAAGCGCAATTTCCATTTTCCCTCACAAATCCTTTCATAAACACTCTATCTTGGCTATTAGATTACCTGAGTACTGCTATCTGTTTCCAAAGATATCGCAACTGTTTTCTGTCCTTTTGAACTTAGACTCACAACCATCTTTTTCTGTGACTACGTTTAATGACTCAATTCTGTTCAGCAACTTTTTCTTCCGATGTTGAAAAAGTATATGCATGTATGGGCTGTTAGGAGAGGAGAGGGGATGGGAAGCAGGTTCCCTAAGGGTTTGCCTTTATTGGGTTTCATTTTTATTGCCGGGTTTCATCTATGATCAGAGAGTTTCACCTATTTTTTTTCACCGTGTGAGGCCAAAGCAAAAATCCTGCCTCCACAGGAATTCAAAGGGAAATAGGAATATTCCCAAAGGATATTAGCCTGAAAGTGTCAAGCCCCTGACGGGAGTCTTTCTGACAATCAGGAAGCTGGTGAGACTGCTACACAAAACATTTCATTTTAGCATATTAATACAGCAGCATTTCTAGAAGAGGAGGAAGTAACATTTCTAAATGAGGAGGAATGAGGGTTATTTAACCTCTTTAACACATCTCTGCAGCTTACAAAATCTAAATCAACTGAGTAACTAGTAATTACCTTAACATTTTATTATGTGTAACAGTTTACGAGTTGCATGTGTTCTGAATACTGAACAATTGTATTCAAAGGCACATTTTTTTCTATATGTGCTATCCAAAAGCCTCAGATGGAAAACAGAAATGAGGAAAGTATAAACCCCATAAAGCATGAGTGAAGGGGAAAAAAAAAAAAAAACAACAAAACAATAACCTCTTTGAACTTTACCCTTATACACGTAACATTCAAACATGTTCTGTTAAGAAGAAAGATTCCTTACACTCACCAGAGCAGAATGAAAATGTAAGAAGGAAAAGAACCAGGACAGATGAGCAGAAAGTATTCAGCATTACAGAATGCTTATGAAAAGCTTTACACACAGAATAGAAAGAAAAAATAAAACAGAAAAACATTTAAGAAAAAAAAAATCAAATAATTTAAAACTAAATTTTCATGCGAAACAGTGAAAATTAAATGTCAGCTTTAAAATTACAAATATTTTGGAATGATGGAGTAAGAGAGGTAAGGAATTTCCTTTTCAACTTAATTTTATATTTATAAATTTTATTTCCTCTTTCAGGGGTCTTGTATGTCACCAACTACTTCGAAATGTTTCAGCTCTGCCTTGCCATCTGGTGGTCAAATAATGTCTCAGAAATCCCTCCCTTCAGCCTGACGGTACAGTGAATTTTTAAAAAGTAAAGTCAGGCATTAAACTGTTTATCCATGACTCAGTCTCCACCAGCAAAAGCAACGAGAATATAATTTCTTCTCAGTGATGCATTTCTTCTCAGAGACGCATTGTGACTTGGCTAAATCAGTGTGCTTATTTTGATTTTAAAACTATAGTTCACCCTGGATTTTTAAAAACTTGTGTAACTTAGCAATTTTTTGTTTGTGTACAACATTACCAGGTGCAAAGAGCCATTAAATTGGATCCTTTTGTTCACTTAGAAGCCTCAAAATTCGTTAACTTCAAGCCAGTTGAATGAGCTCACCTGAAAGTTCAAACTAACCTATGCCCAAATACAGAATGACCCGCTTTTTTTTTCTTCTATTTTTCCCCTTTACTTGTGAAGTAAATAAACTATATTTACCAGTTGTCAGAAAACAGGACTTGGGACTAAAAAGTCAGTTTTACCAAAAAGCTTGTCTGCATCATTTAAGTGACTTGAATCTTGAAGTTAGAGCTAAATTCAGGCGCTGGCACATGTGGAGACAAAGGTGCTAGGTACATCGAGACTTTCTAGAGGTGCTGGTCTTCTGACTGTCGTTAAAATTGGTATTTCTGCTTTATCTTCAGCCTGTGACTCAGTTTTCTGTCCCAAGATCTATAGCAGTTCCTCTCAAATTGCTGGCACTGACTTTCAGAAGGGAATGCACTCTTTGAAATTCACAAGTAGAGCCGGTACTTAATTACAAGCTTAAAAGGGTACTTTAAGAAGCAAACATGTACCATAGCCTTTGTCACAGCAGTCTTAAATGTCTTCATCTCCTGGCATTAACTCCCCCAGTCCCGGCTACTCCTCTGCGATTAACTTGCACAGAACTGAGTTCACTGCAGTGACAAGGTAGAATGGACACGTGCTGAGATGCCTCAGGAGCTGGCTACCTGGCAAACCCTCTGAGTGTTCTCTGAGTATTCACTGTGTGCTGTCTCAAGCAACGCTTCTTGAAAACCCTTCCACAACCCTGCTACCTTGGCTATAATGCATAAATAACACAACTAAAGGAAACACAGCAATGTGTCTTAATGCTTCATAGTGACAGGGAGATGCTGGTGTTATGCTCTCACTATTTAGACGTCCTCTGATCTATTAGATTCCTTCTCGAGCCTACAGTTATTAACAAGGTGCAATCATACATGAAAAATTAGTACCTTGCATGCCAAAGACAAAACATCTTCCACCCTGTGCTCTGGCTTGAGGGTCAGGGCCACCCCTTGGCCGTCACAGAAGTGAACATACGTTTGTGCCTCCCATGCACTCTCCTTCTGGATGCTCTCTGGCACTGAGCAGTAGACATTCAAAAAGTCATCGACTTGCTGCTGGAAACAAGGGAGAAAACGTACAACATATGTGGATGTTGCAAAAACCCCCCAAAGTACAATTAGATTGGCAGGTTGCAGTGGATATGTACTTAAACACGGCACTGTGTATTTCCCCACGACAAGAGAGGGACAAAGTTCTGTTACCAGCTCGTATTCACTATCACGCCGTTATCTCCTATCCTATTAATTGTTGATTTAACTCGAAGAGAGAATACATAGCTATCTGATATTATGTTGCAGTGCAAATAAATTCTTAAGAAGAACTGAGTACTACAATTTCACTTAATTAACAAATGCAAAAAAATTGGAATTACTGTAATTTTGACGAAAAATTATAATACAGTAAACTTCCAGCAGAGAGCACTGTGGAGCAAGGCTTGCCATAACGTACTAGAAGACTAAAGCAGGAATAAAGTGTTCTGTTGTATTTACAGTTTAAGAACATAGTGTTTCATAGGTAGCACAGGGCATCTGCCTGCTTACCATTTTGCTTCACATTCACCCTCGTTCCAAAGCTACTCCACTGGAGCAAATAACAACACCCCCCCTGAATAAATTCCCTGTCGTTTTCTCACCCTTCATTTTCACGCTTTCTTCCGTGCTGCACTTCAGGCTACAGGTTACAAAGGAAGCCACGCAAGGAGAAGGAAAACACTGAGAGCTGTTCAGAATTTGCAGTTTCACCCATCTATTTGGCTTTGCCTAATCGGCACATCACTTGACTCCTCACATCAAGGCGTTTAAGTTTTTGCAGATAGGGTCCCTCAATTCCCCCTACAGTCAATGGAAAGGGACAATAACCTCGTAACGTGGCAGAACTGCCACCCAAGACGTATCTTAAGATACCCTGATCTGTTCTCAGGAGTGCCTACCTCCCTAATGCTTTTTCTTTATATTTTTGTTTGTTTGGGTTGGGGGGTTTTGTTGCCAGCATAAAGCCCCTTGATTACGCAGTTCTTCCTCCTGGCTCCGCAGGGACACAAGCCCAGGGGTGCGCTGCAATTAAAAGCAGCGGTAAAATCACTGCACAGGGACTGCTTCCCTTGCTGCAGGCAGCAAAGATAGTGGCAACAGTCTACCAGCATTAACAGAGACACCAATATTATTTTGTTTTTCCAAATAACAACTGTGGCTGTGAAAATGATGTAGTAAGCAATCCTATTCAGGTAATTACTAAGCAATGCAGAAATTCAGGTTGCTGCTGACCCAGAGTAAGGCACAGTAATAGTTTGATGTCAGAGTAACGCTGGTTTTGGCAGAGTGATATTAATGAATCTTACACCTCTTGCTCAGCTGTCCCTTTTAACTGGTTGAAAATGAAATTTAAATTAACACAGGCCCATCGAAATCCTACTAAAATCCAGCAACTACTATACCTAACAGGAACACTATTATGCAATTAATGGAGCGATGAAATCTATACCAGGTGAAGTTTCACCTCGGTGGCCACGGTTCCAGACTGCTCAGAACACTGGTGGTGTTGAAGAAGATAATTCCCATAGAAGCGTGGTCCTCTCAGAAAGCACTAAACCAAGCACCTGTGAATAAACGCTGACTTCGTTCCACGGTGTAAATAACAGAAAGGAGACAGGGCAATGCAGGCCGGCTGCAAGAGCTGAGCAGGAATGAGTCAGACTGAATTCTCCGGCAGCTTCCTTCAGGGAAAATCAAACCTACGTTGCCCCAGCGAGGGAGATGCTCCCAGCAGCTCGGAGGTTTGTAACTACCCCAATGGTTCATTGCACTGCAACAGTAGTTCTTCAAATCTGTGCAACTGAAATAAATCTCACTATTGCCAGAGATGAAAAAAAAAAACCCACAGCTGGAAACACAGAGGATGAAGGCGATGAGAAACAGGTTTAAGGCCACCTTTTTTCCGGAAGCTTTTATGACAGGACAGAAAGTTCTGCAGCCAATGTGAGATACTTTCCCTTTCCTTGCCACGTACACTGGTGCTCAGGCAGACGCCTTGAGATAAACTCGCCTCTGTTACTAAACATGACTCTGTTCCTTAACTGCAGTCAAGGTACTGTTGCTTCATCCACATTTTCCATCTCAGAAAATCTGACACGAAGAGATATTTTTTTTTTTTCCTGTTATGCCCGCAGTGACTAATTCTACAATAGTTCATTCATTCATTGCCACATAGTTATAACAACCCATCCAATTTTCCAGAAATAGGTGCCAGAATTTGCAGACTGTCACACGTTGTGCCACAGGGCTGCTGCGGGACTAGCAGGTTACTCCGTAATTTCCCCCTAGTATTTGCCTCTGTTTTTATCATCTTTTTCAGGGAAAATAGAGCCTCCCTGGCAGACCTCACTATTCGTCATTCGCTGCACTCCTCAGGTAGCATTTTATAAAAGTTTTGATGCTGTTTTTGTTTTTCATTTGAAAGTAGCCAATGAAACTGAGTTGATGCCAAAGTAACGGTTTTCGGAGTTATGATGAATCACTTCTGAGTTGTCGTGTGACTCACCAAAATGTCAGGATCTTAAAAATGTCCACACTATATTTAATTCCCATTTAAAAAAAAAGGTTTTAGAAATAAGGTTGAGATAATAATAATATTTTTCTAGAAATAAGATTGAGTTCCAGAGCTCTGCTTCAGAGCTCTGGAAGAGCTCCCCTAGGTTGGGGTGAAAACAAACAAACAAACAAATTTACAAACAACCCTTTTTTTTTTTTTTTTTCAGTCTTGAAACACAACCTGGCTAAAGTTTGTAAAAGCCTGGCCCAACATCTGCAGTGACGTTTCCCCCACGCAAGTCCCCTCTACCCGGGGAGCGGAGCTGCAAGCCCCTGCCCAAATTCGGATCTGGCTGCTTTTATCCAGCAGTTGTAGAGAACACATAAACCTTGTTGCGAGAGCTGGGACAAGAAGCCAGACCTTGTCCCTGCCCCGACACGGCACCAAAGGGAGAGGGCTTCATTCCATTTGCTCCTTGACACCTTCAAAACCTTTCTCTGTCTTCTCAAAAAGAGTTCAGGAAGAGCAAATGCACTGATTACTCCCCAGGACAGGAGTTCCACAGCAGACCCCACTGCACAAGGCAGCACCATCGACCTCCCAACCCCGAGAGGGTCGGCGCTAAACCAAGGGACTGGTGACACAGCCCTTCGGAAGAAACATTCATAGGGTGCACCCAAGAATTTCTGCCTCTTCTCAGGTTTGGGAGGGAACAAATCTTCCCATGTTTTAACAGGACCGAACAGGAATGAATTGTGTTCGCTGTCTCTGAGGTGGGAAATGGATGCCATCACACACCACACCCAACGGTACATTCTGGAGGAATTTGTAAGCGTTCTCTACAGGAGATCGTTTCACCCAGAAATCCCTCATAGTTATAATTTATTTTGAAAAGAGAGAAGTGATTTCAAAAAAGGCAAGGAGGACGACCCGGGGAACTACAGACCGGTTAGTCTCACCTCTGTCCCTGGGAAGGTAATGGAGCGACTCATTCTGGATGTCATCTCCAAACACATTGAGGAACAGGAAGTTATTGGAAGTGGTCAACATGGATTTACCAAGGGTAAATCATGCTTGACCAATCTGATAGCTTTCTATGATGTTATAACGGGTTGGCTGGATGAGGGGAGAGCCGTAGATGTCATCTACCTTGACTTTAGCAAGGCTTTTGACACTGTCTCCCATAACATCCTCCTTAGGAAGCTGAGGAAGTACGGGCTGGATGAGGTGACAGTGAGTTGGACTGAGAGCTGGCTGTGTGACAGAACTCAGAGGGTTGTGATCAGCGGCACAGAGTCTAGTTGGAGGCCAGTAACCAGCGGTGTCCCCCAGGGGTCAATACTTGGTCCAATTTTGTTCAATATATTCATTAATGACCTGGATGAGGGGACAGAGTGTATCCTCAGCAAATTTGCTGATGATACCAAACTGGGAGGGGTGGCTGACACTCCAGAGGGCCGTGCCGCCATCCAGCGTGACCTGGACAGGCTGGAGAGCTGGGCAGAGAAGAACCTAATGAGGTTCAACAAAAGCAAGTGCAAGGTCCTGCACCTGGGGAGGAAGAATGCTAAGCACCAGTATAGGTTAGGGGTGGACCTGCTGGGAAGTAGTTCTGAGGAGAAGGATCTGGGGGTCCTGGTAGACAGTAAATTATCCATGAGCCAACAATGTGCCCTTGTTGCCAAAAAGGCCAATGGAATCCTGGGCTGCATAGGGAAGAGTGTGGCCAGTAGGTCGAAGGAGGTCATTCTCCCCCTCTACTCTGCACTGGTGAGGCCACAACTGGAATACTGTGTCCAGTTTTGGGCTCCCCAGTTCAAGAGGGACAGGGAACTGCTGGAGCGAGTCCAGCGAAGGGCAACTAAGATGATTAAGGGATTGGAGCATCTCCCTTATGAGGAAAGGCTGAAGGAGCTGGGACTCTTTAGCCTGGAGAAGAGAAGGTTGAGGGGAGACCTGATTAATGTTTACAAGTATCTAAAGGGTGGGCTGAAGGAGGATGGAGCCAGGCTCTTTTCAGTGGTTCCCAGTGACAGGACGAGGGGCAATGGGCACAAGTTGGAACACAGGAAGTTCCGTTCAAATACACGGAAGAACTTCTTTACGGTGAGGGTGACAGAGCCCTGGAACAGGCTGCCCAGGGAGGGTGTGGAGTCCCTTCTCTGGAGATTTTCAAGACCCGCCTGGATGCATTCCTGAGTGATGTGCTCTGGGCAATCATGCTTTAGCAGGGGAGTGGGACTGGATGATCTCTAGAGGTCCCTTCCAGCTCTAAAGATTCTGTGATTCCGTGATTTGGTTTATATACTTTCCCACCCGCGGACAATAACAAGCAAGTAACTAAGAGAAGTCAGGTGTTTCAACATACGTCTTCAAAGAACAGACAAAACGTGAAGATACTTTCAGGAGACAAAACAGCATTAGCTGCTGTCAGTGGGAGATGCCTCTCTCAGTGGTATAACTCCTGCATAAGTACATCTTTCTTACCTAGCTGTTAAATGAATGCACTTGATGAGAAAATAAACCATGTAGCACATAATGATACAAAATCCAACACAAAAACCTATGAGAAGTTATGAACTTTGTCCAAAGCTTCCTCACGAGATTCATTACAGCTCTTCATTACAGTTAATCATTTGCAAGAACAATATTTCAGTTTAAATGTAGATTTTCAATTTTTGTCTAAAACCTGGTACACAAACCCAGCTGAAAGGGAACAGTATGGCAGTGTGATTTTTAAAGTCCTCTTTCAAGTTTTAGACTGCATCGGGGGAGTATCTGGTTCAGGGAACAAAGGAGGAAAAGGGACGGGGTAGACGGGAAGACAAATACCCCTTTGAGCGTGGCACATGTTACCATCAAAGCCAGCCAGCTACACCACATAGAAAACAAAGTCCAGAAATCCTGTGCCTAAGACTTAATTTGACTTTTTTTATTTGGAGCCTGCACAAGCTTACCGAGGGAAAGGATTCCTTCTGTCTGAGTAAGCCCTACAGCACAACGACAATGCTCAGTGGTCCTAAATGTATTTGATTATGGATTTTGGAGCATCCTGCTTTGCTTCCAGATCAGGGGACGGCGAGGTTATCCCCAGGGAGGCTGCAGGAGCTGAGGGATCACGACTCACACTGGGCAGGGGCCAGCAGTAGCTCCCATCCCCCTGGGCACCGCAGGAAAAAAGACACAGCTGTTTACCGGGTAACAAAGCCGAGGGGATGCCGCTTCCTCTTCCTTCACTTGGGCAGTCTCCAGCTATATATTAACTTACATTTCTCTGCTGGTGTGCTCCACTGACTTTAATTAGACTTTATTTGCCTTTATACTCAAACACGTTCAACTTCGCCTTTATACTTCAACAGGTTCTGCTGAAGTAGGCGAAGGGGAAAAATACACCTTGGGTTTTGCCATACTGTGAAGGATGCTTTCAGACAAGCTCAGTTCCAAATACCTCAGACAGTGTATTTTTTAAAAATTATTATTATTTAAAACAAACAAACAAAAAAACCAGCTACCATACACGTTCAGAAACTTTCATTAAAATGATTTCATTAGACGAATTATAGTCCTGCCATCCAACACTAACTGCATTTTATGAACCTCTGGTGGGGTTTCTGAACCAGCCTTATCATATACTTAGTGAAATATATTCAGGAATTTAAAAACAAGATGGTGCACACTGAGGATAGGCATATCTTACCTCAGCAGAGTTGGCTGAATTCTGGACACCAGCAAATCCATGTCCTCCAGCTGAATCAAAAATCTATTAAAAAAATGACAGATAAATAAATGGTTTAAAACAAAGAAACCCTTTATTTCTTACCTGTGTGAGGTAAATTCTTTGAAAAAATAAAAATGAAAACTAAATGAATAAATATATAGCAACGTGCTAAACCCCAGGGACCTTTTTGTACTTTTTATTGCTTTATTTTGACTAGAAGTAGTGTTAAAGAAACAAAAGCCTTCCTCTATAAAGAAAATTTAAGCGAGTTTTCTCTTTCAGGCTACGTGCACGCGCACATTCAATTATGTATTATGCATTAATGTCCTCCTAGTGTTAGGTACAGCTACAAATCTCATAATGATTTAAAGGAACTGTTTAAAATCATTGTTGCCGTCTTCTAAAACTTCTTACCCTGTAGTTTTTCGTCTCTTCTAACTGAGCTGTCAGCTTGACACTATCGATGGAAACTTTTAGCTTAGCTTTAGAGGCATACTTGACCCAAACCCCACACTATTAAGTAATGAAAAAAGCTGACTACCGTGTCTGCTTTGGAAGCGATGAAAGCAGAAACTGAGACTTACATTCCCCCATCTGTTTTGAAAGCTTAACTACTAGTATGGCACAAAGGCTTATTAATGAAATTTGTAAAAATCCAATAAATGGCTACGGGTACAAACAGGTATTTTGATGATATGGGTTGTATAAACACACAGATAGATCTACACTGTTTATACATGATGTTCAGATTTGAAGGTAATAACATTACCCTTCCGAAGTGAAAATATAAATAGCAATTTTAACTCCTTCTGCAGTCAAAGCAGGACAATATTAAACATACATCTGAGGTTTTCTTGTTTTAAGTTTTTCTTTCTTCCTTTTTGTTTTTGTGGGGTTTTTTTGTTTTGTTTTTGGTTGTTTTTTGTTTGGTTGGTTGGTTTTTTTGTACAAACAAAAGCCTTTCAGATATTCAAGACAACAACAAGCTCTCTCTTAAAATTTCATATGAAATCTAGTTTCTGCCAATGCAAATTAAGGGCACCACTTCTGAACTTCCCCTTCCTTGTCTCACCCACAGACCTAATCTAAGTATTTTATTGTTTATGATTTCTCAAAACAGTTTATCATTTAGACACAAGAAAGCAGATAAGCATTTAAGAAACTGGGGATAATGTGAGCCTAGACAACCCCCATCTGCTGCAGTGCAGTTTTATTAACTGATTTGTAAAAGACTGAGCCACTTCCTTAATGTTTATGAAAGCCTCCCAGCATAGAAACTCTGAACCTTTTTTTTTTAATTAATACCAGATAATTAAACTTAAGATAAAACAAAAAACTTCTGGGATACGACTCTGTTCAAGAATATACCATCTAATTTTGAAGCTAAGGTACGGCAGACTAAAACATACCAGCTCCAGTGAAATTAACTTTAAATCCAAGAAAGCAAGACATTTTTAACCTATTGTCCGACATAGACATTGGAGCACAATGAGCAGAGAAGCAAGCTCCGCTTCCCAGCTTAACCCAGTTTCCCAGTGGACTGAAAGGGATGGCAAGAAAGGCAGCCTCAGGCCTACTCCAATTTTGATACGCAATATACAATTATGTGCATACACAGAAGTCTGAGCAAGGACGTGGCTCCCTTCTTCAGCCATCTTCTAGATTCTTGGGTCAGTTTTCAGTCCATGCCCATAAAAATTCCTCACTTTTATGGGTATGAGTCATAGCCCAGTGTCATTCATACGCAACACCCAGCATTTACATTTCCTTAATTTTATTGTAGGATGTTTAATTAAATAGATATATATATATATATATATCTCAAATAAACACAAGGACCTCAGCTCATGGATGAAAATTAACACATTTTTGGGCCAGCTTGGGTTGCAAGGTTTGGAATAAGGAGGGTGAGGAACAACGTGGGGGGAACCTCTGCCTGCTCGAGGGCTCCCTCCTCCACGCCTGGAAAAGCACTGGGAGGGCAGCAGAAGCCTCTTCTCCTTGCCACGGAAATAAGATTCCCCGTTCCCGAGCTCCACAGAATCCCCTTCACAGGCTATAAAGCATACGGGAGGATGCATTACCCAGTTAAGACAGTGCAAGGTATCAGCTCCGCTGGGAACAGAGCTAAGGGGCATAACATCCCTTCCCTCAGGGCTCTTATTAATAGAGAAATAGAGATGCAGGACTCTCAGACTAGCCTCACCTGCTGGGGAACACAGGGGAAATTACATGAAAAGGACGACCCAGAGAAAATGTCTCCTACAATTCTCTCTTTCACAAGACAGACTTGAGTTTTATTCTAATTCAGTTGCACCACGTAAACACATCTTGATCGATATGCTAAAATGCATAACAGTCACCCCAAGAAGCTTCACCCCAGCATAACACACAGATAAATATTTACCTATTAAAAATACAAACCACTAGACCAGAAAATCCTGACGTGTTATTTTGCATCATTAAATCTGTTGCATCAGCTCTGGGACTATTGCAGTATGCATACAGACAGGTTTGTTTAAATATTCCACAAGCAGGTTACCAGACGTGCACGATTAGCTGATTTTCAAGTGCTGATCATAGAATTTTGACTAATAAAAATCAAAATACAAGGGGCCAGGGAACAGCAGGAACAAAGTCACCTAATGAATAACGCAGAAACATACTGTTTCGCAGGAGAAACAGCAGACATGGCAGAAGCTAGTGAAAATAGTTATGTTCTGAGGGTGGGTGCACCTCGACACCTTCCTCACTGTCAAGGAAGTGTCTCTGCTGTTATTTACCTTTTTTTTTTTTTCAGGGAGAAGGCACCAAACTTCTGTTTCACATTTATTTGCATTTTGATTGAGAAAATACAGACTCCAGAAGTGTGGGGTTTAAACTAAACGCGAGTACGGGCCACCAGTTTCACCCACAGAAAATGACCCTGTGAGATGCTGCAGCTTCATTAGCAAGGCAGCCCTTCAGCGGGAGCACCCAGCCCTGCCCCACCACATCAAACCTGCCTTCAGCTGGTGTCAACCGGCACAGCTTTATTCGACAGCTGTCTGGACCAGCAGCTGGCCTCATGTATGACAGTGGTCTTCCCCTCTCGGCTAAAACGTACTTCCAAGCAGGATGTGCTGCTTTGAGAGGCCATGCCAATCTGTCTGTGCAGAAGTTTCTCCTCTTTTTTCCTTGAGGACTCACCTGTGTTACCTTATATTAAATTGCAGCAGTACTTCAGAGTCCCTGACATAAGCCAGCACAACACGGTGTTAAGGACCGTGCACACAGGCTATCTCCAAAGAAACTCTACTTCCAAACAGTCGCAATGTGCCAGAAGGCAAGTACTCATAGAATCATAGAATGATTTAGGCTGGAAGGGACCTTAAAGATCGCTTAGTTCCAATACCCCTGTCGTGGTCTTGTGCTGCTGGTAACAAACTAACCCACTGGGACAAAACCTCTCATTCACCAATCTTATCTATTGCAAAGAAGCCTAGAATTCAATATATACTCTTCACAAGTGATGCTCGCATTGCAAGTCTGCCACGTCTACTGAAACTGTGAATGCAAATTTGATGGACAGACACCTCCTACCCCATGTACCAACAGCACCTTTGGAGGACAAGACCCAGCAGAAACAAGTCCTTCTACACTATCCCCAGCAAGTAAGATCTACCTGAGTTATGGAAGGTCGCTTTTCTTTTCCTTTTCTTGCCAATGTGTCCAGTCCTTTCAGCGAAGAAAATAAACCCTTCTTATTTCGGACTCTTTGTGACAGAGAAAGGGTACGTTTCCTGAGAGCAGCTTCATCCCTGGAGCAGATCTATTTAAACACAGAGACAGGCCTTCCTATATCACTTTCATAAGAACAAAATATTGACAGTTATTTCAACTTGAGGCATCAAATGATAGTTACTTCAGCTGACCGCAATGTAATATGCCAAAGTGCAAGGACAGTATTTTAAATTTTCAGGGGCAATGCTTGTTTTGGTATTCCAGTGGCACAATAGTGTAATTTTTTTGTCATGGGGCAAAATTAGAAGGTCACAGGAAAGGAAGAACTGAGAAGACATTGCTCTGTACAACAAAAGAAGTTAAAGAAATGACTCCAAAGAAAGAATGATAACCTATCATTCAGATATGAAATTGCTAGAGGAAGAAAGAACTCAAAATTTCCAAACATAGGAGATAAATGTGCTGTGGCATGGAGTTATTAACAAGCAACGACATCAACCACACAGATAAAAACAGTGGCAGAAAGAAACTCATTCCCTGACAGGACTTTCAGGACTACTATTCTGACTTCTCATGCAGCAAATGTGGTCCACCCCTCTCTGCCAAGATCAGCCTCACAGCCCTGCCAAGGTTAAAGAGCAGAGGTGAACCTGCTACTGCCATACTTCACTTAAAGCTGACAGGGTGACAACAGCTTACAGCAGCTGTGGATGTCTCTCATTCTTTGCAAACACAGGCCACAGTTCTGAAAAAGTGACTTAAAATTTTGGATTCTCTCTAGTTTTAGCCTATTCTAAAAATACTTCCTCTTTGGGAGGGTATCAAACTGCTTCTGAAAATCAGAGCCATCTAGGACCTCCAAAAGAGATCAACTCCGTCCACGGGAAGCTGGATCACTTTTGGAAATTTCAGTGTTAGGCTCTTTTCACTCTAAGTGACTTCGCTCCTATACACTTCAAACTCTGAACTCAGTGGAGGTGAAATCACAGTGACAAAATTTCAACACAATAGCTCATCTAAATCTGAAGAATATTTTTGTTTGTTTCTTCTTCTAGATATAGGTCAGAAGTACCCAATTCTGGAGTCCCCCCCAAAAAGTCATGGCCTTTGAATGGTTTCAAAGTACATGTCTGTGGAAGGAAATCTTTTTTTGCAGTCAAGGAACAGGCAGAACAGGGTGAGAGGGGCACAGGGCTGTCTCAGCCAACGCATGTGGGTGTAGCCATGTTTTATCCATGTTTTATCCAAGCACCATTCCACATCTAAGTACAGTATTAATGATGTCTTTGTGTAACGCGCCCGTGAAAAGTGCATTCAAACTTACCAGTGCATGGAAGGATGAGACGGAGAAAATGCCGAGCCGCCCCAGTGCCAATTTTGAAGGACGACTGGCAGCAGCCAAAAGGCTCTTTGGGTTTGGGAGCTCCCCACCTTGCAAACTGGCTAGGTAACATCGCATTCGGAAAAGGTCCATGTTAAACTTTTCCAGGTTCTGTTCCCATTGCTGGATCTGTTTAAATATAAAAAGGGACAATTAAAAGGGGGAAAATGTCTTTGTGGGCTGCACTGAAAATCCGAGCTCTTCCACAAACCCATAGTAAATTACTTTCATCTGGTGGTATATGGATTAGATTAGTTATTCCCTGCCAAAACACATTCAGTCATATTGTGTTACATCAACCCAAAAGATGGCTTGAAATAAAACAAAGCTGGTGGTCTTAAATGCATACTGACAAGACGAACATACCATGAACTTCGGGTAGTTTGATAGCCACAAAAGCAGTTACATAAAAACACAGCCCTGTGGTTCATGAAGGCTTTTTTTTTTTTCTTTCTTTCTTTCTCTCTCTCTCTTTTTGGAGATTAGTTTCGTTTCCTTCATTTCCATGAGCTTAGATTGTACAGCTGGCTGGCTGCAAGCAAAGCTGCATAGCTGCACTAGCGCACTTGCAAAGTGAAGGAGCTCCACTGGTAGGTCCTGCTCATTCTTCACTATCGTCCTACGGCCTCTCTATCTGTAAACAGGCGACAATATTGGCAACGCAAGGGTGTGCCGTTCTTTGTCGGACTAATGGCTTAAGACATGTTTATGCTCAGGCAAACTGCAAAAATGAGCTATATATGCCCAGAAGTAAGAACGTATACATAACCTTCACGTAATTTTTAAACCTAACACAGGTATATGCAGATGTAACAGACAGCTTAATCCGGTTTCAACGTAAAATTAGGGAAGTGAAGAGACTCAAATATTTGCTAGACAAAAAAAGTTCTAAATCAAGACTCCGATGACAGATTTTAAGTATTTGCGTAGATACACACTTATCTACGCATATATTCTTATGCACAAAAGTCAAATTTTACTTTTCATTTCCCCAACTTACAGATCGGTAGTTGCAGCTCAAATCTGCCCCACAGTGTATGACAGACATTGAGACTGATAAATAGTACAAATAAAAAGGCAGATGCGTTTAACAGAGTTGGCACATTCGCACACGGGAAGGCAGAAAAGGCACATCCGTTAGGTTAATGTACACTAAGTTCACGTACTAAAGATTGTTAAAATCCCCTGCCAATGCTGATCTTCCGATATCAGCTCCAATCGCTGCATGTCGGTGTTCAACGGGTGGTTTAGGGCTGCGGAGAAAGTTCATCGAGTTTTCTCTAATGTGCATTGCCTTCGTGCCTTTCACTGGCACACCCTGCCTGTCCCTGTGCCCACAGGACGTTATCACCTCACACTGCGATTACCCAAGGTTGGCACAAGCACCTTTTACGACTCAGAAAACAGGCTGATAAATATAATAAAACTCTCAGGTGAACTACGACCCGCAGGCTCATCTAGAAGCAAAATCAGTTCAGTTTCCTTATAACGCTGCCAAATATCACAAGAACTAAACAAGCGTCTTGCCTCGTACTTTCAACAGTGAAGAAGCGAGCAGTGAAAGGGTGAAAAAGGTCCCGTTAACAAAACGCTGCTAGGTCTTGTACTACAACTGAGACCCTACCTATTCTGGCTTCCTTACACATGTGCTCACAAATCGTGGCATCAGTTATGACTACACTTTTGGAAGTAAGACGTAACCTTATTCGGCAGGAAGGTGAATAAAGGGAAGACAAAATGTTGTGGATCTGCAAATGCAGAATTATAATTTACAGTCCACTTAAAAAAATCTTTCAAGGAATGACTATTAAAAGCAAATGACAGCACTTACAAAAGCTTATCATGAGGCACAAAAGTTTAGAGAAACAAGTCAGAGACACACACATAACGAAGATGCCTCACCTCACCTCTCACCACAGACATTCATAACATGCATCCTTTGTGCCCGAGAAAGAATAATCATTCTTTTCTTGGGTTTATTTGATTATTGCCCTTTACTTTGCATTCTTTGTGCCCTCAGACACTCCTCACAGAGCCTTCTTCTGCTTGGCAGTACTTTACGCACGGGACGACTCCAATAGGAGGTTTTGTGACGAGCTCTTTCTCTGTGTCGACACCCAACTAGAATGAAAACACGGTTGTCAGCTTTTCACAAAGCCAGAGGCTACAAGCTCAGGTGAAGTCTTTCCCTTTGGGATGACACCTCCATGGGCACGGAGCCAGGCCATCTTTGAACAGCTCGGGAACAGAGCAAGGCTTGTTCTGGGCACTGCTGGAGCGGAGCACCCTGTCCCCACTGAGCAGGAGCTGAACACAGGCGTCCTTGTGTTTCCAAGGCCTTCTTCAAAATCCCCATTCAACATTTGTACTAAGTTGTATTTTAAAACAAAGATAATCTAAGAAGGGGGAGTGGGGTACAACATGAGGACATTTTGAAGAAATAATTAAATTAGGTTGTTTATCAGTCACACAGGATGCTAGCTAATCAGCTCCAAAAGCGTCAGTAATCACAATGTTACATTTAATGGCATTAGCAAAAGCTGTAGGCAGGGAATTTCTGGGATTGTCTTGTAGTCTTATCAAAACCAGGGATGTCTGGAACCAATTGGAGACCACGAACCAATACCAGCTGCTATTTGTCTAAGCCTTTTAAACTATGATAATTCTTCCTAAAGATTTATATTCTTGAAGACTAAACGGGGGAAGCACACAAATACAAAAGCAACAACTTCAAAGCGCAGTATGACCTGGTCCATGAAGTTAATTTACAGCCTGCAGACGAGCTGCTGCGATCCTTATTCTGCTATTGTGTGAGGCGAGTCTCTGCCCCACGTGGGAGGACTGCCTAAAAGACGGCTCAAGGACTTAACTTCATCGTGCCCAGACAAAACGGCCCTTTCGAAATCTGCTCGAAAGCAATGGGGGAAAAGTGGATGGACCAGACAAGCCGTGAAAGTGGGAATGAGTGCCACAGGCTAACAGCAGCACGAAGCGAGTCTGCAAGGAGATAAGAGATACGGCCCGACGTGTGGCACGCCAGAACACGGGAGCACACGTGAGCAGTTCAGCTGTTGCGCTTGCCTTGCACCGCCAGCTACAGCGCCCAGGGCATCCAAAACCATCCTCTCTGTCACCTCCATGTGAATTTCTAGGAAAAGCATGAAAGGCTTTTCCCAGAGGAAAGGGAGGATGTCATTCTCAGTACAGGCAAACGTTAGGCAAGGATTTCTGGGTTTAGTGGCAGCAGGAGAGAGGCTGGGAGAAAGGCCAGCCAAATCAGTGTATTCAGCCTAACAGGGTCCCTGTAAGGTAAAGGGAAAAAGGAGGCTGTGGCAGAGAGATAGAAAGGAGTAAAATTTGGGAAGCCGCAAGAATTAGGGCCATGAATTATTTAGCCTTGGCCACCAGGAGAACTCATGCAAGGAAGCCTGGTGCAGGGACAAGACAGTACCTATGTGGGGAGTGCTAAGTGACACAACGAGCTTTTGAATCAGAGATGCAGTTCAGGAATGAGTTTTTAAGAGTTAACATACAAAGGAACACCAGCACGGTACTGTTGGCAGTACTTTAGCAGGAATGATCATTTTCAGAACATAAATAGCCAATTCTCCTCCAGGCTAGTGAAAAACCAATTCAGACACTAAGAAAAAAATCGTAAATTAATTACACTTTAAATGACACAAACGGATGTGCTAAAGGAAGGTGCTCAAAAGCAGGTCTCTGTTAATTCAATAACCCTGCTACGTTTTCTATAGGTAAACTCTAAAGTGGGAGCTTGGGAAAGGGAAGGTAAATACATTCAGACCAGACAATGTAGACCAGTGGTGACGTGGGGATCCATAGTCCCATGTGCTATACAGTCCTCTCTGCAGGCGACGTTTCTCGTGGCACCTCCACTCGAACATGCTTAGGGTTTGGCAGGCTGTAAAAGGGAGGGCCCCAATAGTCCCCATGAAGGCAGTGCCAGCAGGGTGGCTCAGGGAGGATGCCTGTTCCTCACACTTCTGACAGCAGGGTGCAAACAGCATCTTTTGGGGGTTGGGGAAGGACTGTCTCGTTTGCCAACACCTGCTCTGTACAGATTAAGAGAGCTCAGTGCAGTAAAACCCGAACGAGTATGTGAATGGCAGAAAGCAGTGCCAGAAACAACACCGTATCAACTCGAGGTAGTAATACTTCAAGGACCTAGAGAAGAAACTTCTCTGACAGCTCACCTGATAACAAAAGACCAGTTTTCCACTTGGTGCTTATTTAAGGCAGCACAAAAGAAAAGATGCACAGGGAGGAGAGACTTCTCTCAGTGCTTAAGCCTTTAAAAGTGATTGGTTTAATAAAAGTTCTAATACCATATAGAAACATGAGTTCCTCGCTGACACAATTCACCATCTATAGCAGTAAAAAATTCAGAATTTTCCCCTACTTCTGCCCAGACGGAAAGGGTCTCTGTGGGATGATGTAGGGAACTCTACGGATTTAAAAGAAACTTCTGCTGCTGCTTCATATGAACAGCTTTTCAACCACATTACAAACAACACCAAACTCTTTGCATTCCAGTCCCTGGTTCTCAGACACAATTCATATTGTACCCATCTGGATAAATGAGTCACTTGGTTTCTGGGGACAAAGCAAATATTTTTATTGTCATTACTTCCTAAAGAGAACTCAAGCAAAAACATCACTCTCCCAGAGATTCCATTACTTTAAAGGGCACTACAGAGATACTGTCATAACTTCTAGCTCGAAGAAATAAAAAAGGAAGCATAGTAGAGTACAACAATGATGAGCAGTTAGCAATACCCTCTATTCCTCATTCTGCCTAATGACTTACAGAAAGGTTAAGAAAACTTCCTGAAATTAAAAAAAAAAATAGCTTTTTTTTTTTTAAGTAAGTGCAACCTTTCTGCTTGTTTGGGGAGGACAGAATTTTCATCATTTCTAACCAAAACAGAGAGAGGTAATCTTAATCCCAATGCCACCGATAGCACAAAAGTGCGCCCATGTGTACCTAATTAACATTCTTGTCAATAATTGGATTGAAAATGGCAGTATCGCATGTATGTCTATAGCTAGGGATGTAATTAAGAAAGCCACTGAATCCTATTATCCAGCTGCCCCTCCCCAAAAAGCAGAAGACCAGCCCTTTCTGCACACACTCCCTCACCAGCTTCATCGTATGAGATAATGCCATGCAACTCCACACTCAGTAACAATTTATTCGTTTTTCATTGGTTTATACTAAATCTTTGTGAAACAAAGATGGAAATTCATCCATCTGCAAAACAGTAATTACAGCAGCGAAGAGAATGGAGATGACCTTCCCTAACTTTGTGGCTGCCTACTCACTTCATTCCTTAGTGACAGTTTACTGCTACTAAAGAGGAGGATTTTGCTAATGATGGGACCAACATTACACTAAAGAGTGACCATCTGAAAAGAAATAGCACTGAACCTCTCAGAAAGCAGAGCTCTGCTCTAGCCAGTTCAAAGCCCATCCTAACTGAAGATCTATTCTAACAAGTTTAGATAATGTTGTTTAGTTTAGGAGGGTATGGAAGAAAGAAAAGTAACTGTGTATTGCGACTCCAGTTGAATTTGTGCGTGGCTAAACTGGCAAGTGCTAGCAAAGTTCCCTGAAAAGATTCTCTTTGAGAGTTATTATTGTGAGTTTTCATCTGAACGTCAGACATTATCGCATCAGACGCTTTATAGAAAATTAAGTCATGAAACTGGGGCTTTGGGGAGCCTGAAGAATAAAATTCCTCACACGCTTCCAATCATCTTCCTATAAATGTGAGAGAAAAGAAAAAGCGTCAAGTACATTTTAAACAACAACAAAAAAAAATGTAATGAAGTTATGCTCTCTGTAAAAAGCCAAAGACCACTGCAGGGAAGGGAAGAAAGGTACTAATGGATTTAATGACTACTCAGAGTAAACAGACCACCACCCTACTGATCCCCTTATTTTTCTATGGCAACAGAGAAACTACTTTTAGTTGGAGGACACATATGAAAACTTCTATAAAACATATCACCAAGCATATGCCTGTTCTTCTCATTAATGCCTCATCAGTTCAGTGCCTGCAAGTAAATACCTATGTTCATAACACATCTGATAAGTAAGTTAAGTACCACGTGCACAGAAAATATGAATCACAACAGAAACCACCGAATAGCTTGGAAAACATGATTATACTAACATATTAAAATTTGAAGAGAAAAACCCAGAATGCTTTCAAGCAACTATTATTTATATTATCGTTCTAAAGTGAGACAACAGAATAGATTTATGTACCAAGTACATAAAGTACACTCAGAGCTGCGGTGCCCTCACTGTGAGGTAGATTTTCCATCCCATTAAAACCAGTTCTACAGGCACAGACAGCCCCGCTTTTGACTTAATGGGCAATATTTTGTTGAAAGAGCTGCAAATAAATGCTAATAATCCTTTTCACTAACTTCGGTAGCAGTTTGACAGGGCTCCACATTCACACGGAACACTGTGATTTCTCTAGCAGCTTAAAGAGCTAGAAAAACTAAAATTTTTTTTTTAAAGGTGGGCTTTTAAAGTTGTCTCAGCACCAGGGAATTTTCAAACCTGCTACCTTTCATCCTAATTCTCTTCAGTTTGGGGCAGAAGTTAGACCCCGGGGGAATACCACCACCCACAGCATATTTATTGCGTACAGTAATACAAACGCACGTGGCTGCTGTAGGTCGTATGTGCAAACTTCGGATTTCCAGCCATGCCGCCAGTGGCCTGTGGGGACTGGCTGCTGTACGTACACTGCTCTTGCAGACGCTTCACTGATCTCTTCTAAACTGCCCAACGATACCAATAGCTATGTGAAGGGCTACCATTTTCTCTTAAACAATTATAAGTCTATTATTATTACTGGACCAGTAAACCCAGATGGAGAGAATCCCTCATCTAGGCTGCAAGGCACTTCTCAAACAGTTAGATAGCATTAAGTCTCTAAAAGAATAATTTCTCTAGAAAACCAACATTTTTCGTGTCATTTTTTTGTTTGTACTTCTGTTTAGCACTAGCTTTATCCATTGCTAGCCCACAAATCCACCAAATTTAAGAGGCAGTATTAGATTAGTTTCTCCATTCCATTTGCTGGACACCAAAAAGAAACATTTATGTACATTCTAATACCTATAGCAATTTTAGAAGTCCGGGTTTCCTTACTGCAACTGCCTTTCAGGTGATGGTAACTGCGGAACAAGAAAAGGTTTTGCTTGCTTGTAAAGCCCCACAAATTACTAAGTCTTCAGCAGAGAAGTACTGGTTTTAACTCAATGCAGATGTGAGAGAAAATAGACATTTGAGGTTGGCCGGTTGCTGTTCTGAGGAAGAGGAAGAAAAAGGAGAAAGGATATAGAAATCACAGTTTCCAATATAATTCCCCACTGGAAATAAATTAAGACTGCGCCTCATCTTTCTACATAAAAAACTACCATGGTCCCTCTGAAGTCAATCACATTATTTCCGCTGACTTCCCTAAATATACCATCAGTGAACTTTTCCAGCAGAGGATGTAGGGCATGCTTATAAACTACAGTTTTGACAATTCAATATACTTCAGCACCGAGGAATCATAACTGCCACATGAATGAAAACACCACCAAATTTACACATAACCAAATCCAGAATTTATATTCCTCTTGTTACTCAAAGCGGGCAAAAGACAACCAACCAACCACCGTTACTAAACAACTGAGCTACATACATCCAAACTTTTCCCTCAGGAATAATGTTTTTTCAAAATTGTTAGCTTACTAAATATAGTAAGAATTCTTGGTTACTAATTACATCAAGATTCTTTTTTTCTTTGCAAAAGCCAATCTCTGAGATATCAAATCAAAAGATTAGGAAACCCAGTTATCGACTTTTCTCTGAAGTGACTTTGCCAACAAACCTTCAGCAACTGTAAGGAGAGATTTTTATAGAGATCAAAGGGATCAAGACTGGAGAAAAGGCTCATTATGAATTTATTGTTTGCTAACTAGTGGATGTTTGCACATGATCCATCTCACTCTTTGTCTCACTGGTTTGCCCTCATTCAATGTTTTGAGACATTCGTAGACAGAAGATTAACTGGATTAAATCTTCTGCAGCCCTAGTGATGGATTTCAGTTCTAGCAGAACACAGCCAACTTCTTCAAGGGACTGAGCTGGAAAACAATGACAGTTGCTCAAGAACAGAATATCTAATTAGCAGATATTAAGAAAGCATCATTAATACTCTTTAGTTGACTCTAGGTAAACTACTAGCATCAGTACGTAATGGGGAGAGGGGTAAATTAAATTAATATACACCAGGAGTTTTCCTCAGCACATCACATGTTACAAGCGCTAGACATCTCTAGAAATCTGAATATTCTTCTGGGTCTCAAAAACTACTGCAATAAAAGGATGCTTAAGATTTTTCCTCCTCTATTCACAACACTAGGCTCTGGACTATGAAATAAAGTGACCTGGAAATAAACTACGAACATCTGAGCACTCGAAGGGCTTACAAACATCTGCACCACAAATTCCTACACAAATCTGCATGCTTATTGAACTCTGCTCGTACAGCTTCAGACTGAAGTGTGCTACAGGAGCCTGACAGTGAAGTCAGCACCAGTCAGCCTGCCCTTCCTCACGTTCAAACCCGTATAGTAAGAATTTTAAATATTATAAGCACCAAATCCATGAAACTAAAAATGTTCCACTAACCCAAGAAACATAATTATGCTGTATTGGATCAAAGGAAATAAACTTCACTTGCTACTCAAGAGGCCATAATGGGCAGCCTAAAGTAATGACAGAGCAATAGCTACTCTGGCTGGAAAGGCAAGGAGGGATGGGCTCTCACATACCAGTCAACGAATTCAAATTATCAGATGTCTTCTGTTAATGGCCTAATAAAGTTAAAGATACAGAAACCTCAGTCCACAGACCTATTAGGCTAAACTACTAGACAAGTTCAGTACACGGAAGACCAGGGGTAGTGAGGTCCTTCCCTGAATATTAAGCTGCTTGATTAAAGCATCTTTTGACAGTTGCTGCCGGCAAAACTAGGGACGTGGGGCAAGATGCCAACACCTCAAGAGGTACTTCCATAAGGTATCACTGGAGTGATTCCTGGTTCATGTGCTAGAAGTGAGAGCAGAGTAAGGCTTGATGTCTATGCACCACCGTACAGACAATAAAGTGACCGTTTCCACTGAGGAACAGTTCCGGCTGCTCATCAACCTGCCCTGACCTTTTGTCTCAGGCATGGCTTGGCTAAAATCCCAAGGTATATAGACCCCATGAACACTAAATTTTGGGGTGGTTGTTACGGCTTTTGTTTTAAAAACAAATCTTAGTGGTGAATCTTCCTCAGAACTAAGCTGCTGCTTTAGCCAAGATTCAAGCATTCCGATCACCATAATATGAAAACGTGATCAGAATAAGACATCAGGCGCTCAGAAGCCATACTCAGATTTGCAGGGGGAGGCAACTCAGCTCATTTCTTGCTGCAGCAAAACAAAATTAACCTAGGCACAAGTTTGGATGCAAACATTTTGTCTGCTCCAGCCACGGGCAAAGAGCTTGCCTGTAGCACGTGAGCTCTCCCAAGCCAAACAGCGATGGACCTGGGCTTATACTGAGATAAAACATTCCCAGCACGCAACCAGAGAGTGCTACAAGAAGTGCTGTTAGTGACTAAGCGGTACTCTTTTCTCTGAATTGATACTGGTATAATGCTTCAGTGGCTGCCAGTGGTACTCATGGCAGTACTTTTCCACCTAGGATGGAAAAACTCCAGCCCTGACTTCTTGCTCTCATTTAAACTCCTACAGCTTTTTAAGAAGCCTCGTGGATCCTGGCCTTCTAGCCATGGCTAAATTTCAACTGAAGCACATGGTTTTGTCTGCCCCAGTTCTTCCTCCAGTTTTATTTGGATAAACTACTCTTCACGTCCTGTCTTAAGGTGCAGAACAGTATTGCTACGTACCTACTCTTAAATCTCTACTGCAATTCAATAATAAATTAAATTATTCACAGAACATACTGTATATTCTGTGGTATGCTATGTAACTGCTAGATATTGTTAACACCTAAGTATATCACAAACCAGTGAAAGTTAATTGCATTTTTCCAGAAGAGAAAAGAAATAGCTCCGTGCTCATAAAACAGATCGGTCTGATCCTCAATTTTGAGAAGCCTACCTCCCACGCTGCTCTGGGTGGCTGCAGAAACATGGCGATAATCACAACTACACTGCCAGCTATCCCCAAGACAATTACTCTCATGCCTAGAAAGCACAGACAGTCAGAACCCAAAGAAAGAAAGAATGATAAATATGCTTCCGCAAAAATACTGTTTCCAGTACCTGGTTCTCTATGGCCTTCCTGTTTTTTGGATCACTAACGATTGAGAGCTGCAATTCCGCCATCTTTTTCATCTTGCCATCCATGTCAATCTTCTGGAAGAGACTCTTGGTTTGATTCTTCAGCAGCCTAACAGTGTCCTCTTTCCCAAGCTTCTTCGCAAAGAGGGAAGCACAGGCTGAATGTATGGCAGTAACCCAGTTTTCCAGATCCGTCTGGCTTGTCGCCTGTGAAACAAATCAACGGCGCAACATTAGGAGCAGACAAGAGGGGAAGGAAAAAAAAAGAAAAAAGTCAGCAGCTCTAGGACCTGAAGCGCTTGATGGGTTCACTGCGATCGTAGGCACTTTATCTTAAGATAAGTGAAATAAAGTTTTATCTTTAAAACTGTGCAAATACGGGAAGCGTGAGCTTTTCTTGCACTCCGTCGTGACTTGCCTCCAACCTTCAGCTTCTGCTTCTTAGACCTGCAAGCTCTGAGAGCCCCAGGAGCTGCAGGAAAGATGTGACTTGCATCCTTCTCCAATTAATTAAGGAAAAGCCCACTGGGTTTCAAAGATAAACCTCCTCTTCTGCAGGTAACACGGCAACAGATATTTTACATGTACAGTCTGAGGAGAGGCGTTTGCTTACTTTAAAAATGTCAAGTTAGTGGAGAGAGGTCAGCAAGGTAAAGAGAATACATCTGCACAAAGTGTCTCTGGAGATATTTACAGGTATGCCTATGAATCAACATGTTTCTCTGCAGGCAGTTCCACACAATACTGTTCTGTGTTAACATTTCCAGTGGCGCAGTTAAGCAGCCAAGATCTTCGGATTATTTTTAGCCTTCTTTTCTGAACGTCTTGCTCAAGCAAACTCTCTTTGAGGCTAGCGGATTCAGGGTTGAGCACACCATTCCGTAGGGGTGGAATGATAATAGATGTGAAAAAAAAAAAAAAAAATCGGTAATAAAGATGATTTTCTAGAAACTTGTAACAATCAGGTACCAAAAAGTGTCTTGTGTCTTTTTGACCTTTGTTCTTTTTATTTCTGAACCTTAACTGACTGAGCCAACTGGTGTAATATCATATACCTGAAGTCAAATCATACACTTAAATCAATATTATAATAGTATAATGTAATAATGGAATTATGCTATTATTTTTAAGTCAAAGGCACAAGCATGACCTGTGTGTGTATGATGATATACATACATGTGCATACTCACACCCTGAAACAGAAACAAGCACAAAGGTACGTATGCATACTGTTACCTGAAATAGGTAGACATCTCCAAAAGAATTGCTGAGACAGAACACGTTTTCTTTCTTGGGATGTTCTGGAACAGACTGAACTATACTGTCTTCTGCAAACAGGGCGTATCGAGGCAAACTGCTCTGCTCCATCGAGTTCCTTCCATAGGTCTCGTAAAACAGCAGAGTACAACCTTTGCAGTTCAGTGGGGAGAAAAAAAAAAAAAAACAAACCAAAAAAAAAACCAAAACATAAAAACATAAGGAGAAAGTAAGTTCTGGATCTCCCATTTAAATTCTCTTATATTAATGCGTTTATGAATTGAGACACCCTTCAGTGACAGGGAACATCAGTTCCGCCCCTCCATTGTAAAATGGGGAAAAAAGAAAGATCTTCTAAAATGGAAAATAGGCAAAGTTAAGGATGAATTTGCCAATGAAAAGTTGGAACAGACATTTAATAGGGACACAACAAATATCCACAGACTTAAAAAATAAGTCCCTTTAAGAGTCCCTTCCAACCCAAACCGTTCTGTGATTCTATGAATAAACTCAGCCTATTAAAATTTTAAAGCATGTAGAAAAGATTAATTCCTGCTTAGTTAAATCGGCTTTTGAGTTTCTTTATTAAATTGAACCAACTCTCTCATAACAACCACCCAATAAATCTTTGTATTTGTTGAAAAGATGGCAGAAACTTTTGTCTTCAAACAACATGCTTAGCGAATAAACGTCTCAAATTTAAAGCGGATTTCCTTAAATCTACCTGCAAATTGGAGACTAATGCAATACTGAATAATTTCACACAGTTTAAAGGGGCCATGTTTGAGCATGTTCAGTCTTGTAAACAGCATAACGTCTAAGGTGCGAAACTTACATCCAGAAAACAAACTTCATCCTTGACAATGACAATCCTGAGTGTAACAAGAGGAATTACTTCTGGAAGACAGCAGAGGAGACTTGAACCCCATCCCCAGCACCACGACTACATTTCCGTGTTGCCTTTGGCAGTGAAGTTGGCTCAGGAAGGGCCTGTCCCCTCCATCCCCACCAGCCTTTCATTCCTGCCCCACGTTTCAATCCAGTGTCCTCTGACACGCACTGATTTGCCTATTCAAGGGGTCACAGACTGAACTGCATTACTAAAATAACCTAGTTATAAACTAGATTTCTCAAGAATTTCTTAGGCTCGCTGTGCATTCAGAGAAAATAAATAAACCTACCTCGCTTTCACGCCTGGGAAAGAGCAGTTTAATAACAGAGGGTTTGGCGCTTTTTTTAAATTTGGAAGTTAAAATAACGGCTGAATGTTTAACCTGGAAGAACTAAGACCAGATACGATAAATACATTTTGAAAATTGAGGCTAACCTAAGCAGTTACAAAAATCTGAGGCTGACGGTGGACTCTCCATCAAGGCTAGCCTTCTCCAAAGGATATGCTTGAACTCGTTCAGGAATTAATTTAGAGAAGACCTACAGCTGCATTACATAGCAAGTCAAACTAAATGATCACAGTGGTCCCGTAGGGCCTAGTAATCCACGAATACATTACTGCTGTAAATCCTATACATATTCAGTAGAGGACTTGAAATTCAGCCAATACAACGATGGAGTTTGTTACGGCGACAGCATTGTCATCTCTCTAGCACGCTTTTTGTTGTTGTTTTTCTTTCAAATCAAAGAGGCACCGCAACACAGGGCAACACCAAAACTGAGGTTTGGGGTTGACTTGTTGATTTTCAGGCTGTTGGTGTTTCTCTGTGTGACACCCTGTGTGTATGTATGCACACGCAAATATGCCTAGGAAGTGCCTATCAAGGGGACATAGCAAAACCTGCAAAACAGAAATGTTTCCTCCATGGAAGCTTTTAAAATAGGTAAAAATAGAGTTCAACCTCTATTTTAGTAATACTCAAACGTTTACATGTAACGTTTTATTAAAAATCTCACACACATCATCCGAAGTCATGTAAATTCAAAGGGGGCTTCCTCAAAGATCAAATATGAAATCAGTACCAAATTCAAGGCATTTTGTATTCTTCTGTCTGATAAGTGGGAAATCTGGGCCTACTAGAGTTTATGGGACACATTTGCTGTGAAAAGTTACGAGGTGGAATACACTGGTCCTCATAAAGCCCAAATCTAAAGTGTATGAAAAGTGAGTTCCATCAGATGGATTTCATCACATTCTCCAGTGCCGATGAATGTACAGCAGTTACAAGAATAAGGAAAATATGTATCAGAGGTTACTGACCAATAAATAAAAATGCATCTACTTGAGTGCACCTCTTCCTATTACTGTCTAGAGTGTCTGGCAGAATATTTAGGTAAGAGCAAATCCTATAGAGTGGGTCCTATCCTTTTTCCTTAGCAGCTCTCACTTGATCTTCATTGTGACACAGAAACACTTGGAGATCTCTGCAACTGGAAAGATATGTTAGGATATGTTAGGATATGTTAAGATATGAAGGATATGTTTTTTGGTTTGGGTGGTTTTGGGTTTTTTTTTTTTGTTTTTGTTTGTTTTTTTGTGTGTTTTTGGTGGTTTTTTTTGTTGTTTGGGTTTTTGGTTTTTTGTTTTTTTGTTTTTTTTTTTTTACACTCTGCATATCAGGTGTGGCTCTTCTGTCATTCCAACACAACAGGGCAAACTAAACTATCAGAACCAAGTCCCCTCCTCCATTCAGCAGCAGCAGGACCGTACAACCGCTTCCACTTCTGCATTTTCGCAAAGTGCAAATTAAGTTCTATTTTAAACTCCCATATTTCCCCTACGTGTTATCAAAAAGGTAGCTAAAGATATGTTGGTTTTTATCCTGACAGCTTATATGTACATAAAAACGAAGGGCATGCCTGCGCGTTCAGGTGTATGGCACCCCAGGTATATCTTTGGGTCAAGCCAAGTGATCCCTGGAAGCAGCTAGTTTCATAAACTCCGACAGACCCACTGGGACTGATTATCGTCCAAGTATTTTAATCAAAACTTGAACTGAAGGGGGAGAGCAATGGGAAAGCAGTTTCTCCTCATTAAAATAAACTTACTAGACAGGACAGATGGAAAAGAGAGTTCCTCTTGTTAAAGGGTTACTATTCAAGCTCAGGTCTTGGTGGCCCTGAAAGTAGAGCAGAGGCCTCAGGACATGTATACTTTGAAGTCTGGCAGGTAACCAGACGGTTATAAGCCTTCTGCATATTTACGATTAAACACTTCTCAACAGAGTGCAAAGAAACATGCTGTTCTCCATTTGCATGTGTGGCTATTTTAAGTCATATTTTAAAATATCTTGGCTATTTAAACTTCAAGAACAAATTAAATACAGATTTATTCAAAATCCTGTATAAGGAGAACCAAAGCAAGCGCCTTGATCTTGATATAGCATATTATGAAAACAGAACTACGCCTTGATATCCAGACAGGCAAGTTTATTTTGGCATCAGAAGTCTCTACAGGACAATAAAGGTATGAGATCAAGGAAACGAGGAATGTATATTTAAAACAGCTAACTAAGCGGAAGAGATTCTGCACCATGAATGCAACCGTATCACCCATCCAAAGTAAGAAGTGTTGTATCTAATACCTCTTACAATGTCAGAAATTAATAAAGCTTTTTACAAAGAATTTTATTATTTTTTTTTTATAGCTGGGGAAATTCAGGTAGCAAGAAGGGACGTGCCTTTTTCAAGGTCACCAATAAACCAATTTTATAGCAAAGAACCAAACAGGAAGCACCGAAATTCCTTTCCTTTCACTATCCCAGAAATGCACAAACTACTAGTATACAATGTACTTCAGTTTAGAGTTTTGATAGGATTATTTAGAAACTACTTGAATTTTAGAAGAGCCAGATCAAACTCGTATTCATACTCCATAATGCAAACACACAAAATAAGAGGGTGGCGTTCAGGTATTTTTTTTCCCCTTTGTATACACTGCTTCTAAGCATGAATCATGCTATCTGATGATCAGGATAAGTGATTTGAACTGTTAAGACTGCCTACATTTTGATCCCTTGATAACAGGTCTCTGAATTATTAGGCAGAATTGCTACATTCTTGTGAGTTTGCCTCTTTTAAATCAGCCCTATCAAGGACAGCATTCCCAGCACTTGCTGTTTGCTGTTCATTTTTCTTCAGGTCTACACCCATGCAGAATTTTGAAAAGGGCAACCTGTGGGAAAGTTGTTATTTTCTCTCCTCCAGCCCCAGCTTTGCTAGGAAATTATTAAGTTTGATCATTTCCTTACTCATTAACTTAGCATTATATTTACTGAAAGGCAAATCCTTTGGATGAAATTCAAAGAAGAAGGAAAAAAAAAAAAAAAAAAAGGCCACAAACTCACTCATTAAATTCCTCTTCCTCCTCACTCCTAATAGATGTTATTTTCCTTCTCACAGTTCCTGACGCCCGTGCACTTCTTGCGGCACACCTACCTGCTCAGCTACTCTGAGCTGTCAACGCGTGGCGCTGAGCACAGCAATCCCACCGCAGCCCACTGGCAGCAGCCCCTTTTAAGTGGATTGCCTTCCCATGGGGCTGTTTCCCAGCAGGAGCAGTGGGGGGAGATGGGAAGGTGGGCATGCCGAAGGCCAGAAGGGGTTGGTATGGTAGGGAGCGAGCAAGATGAAAGACCATGCAGGGAAAGGAGGGAGACTGGTGAGCCCTAGGAGCGGTCCACGGCAGCTAAGCCTTGGGCACCTCAGGGCTGCTGCTTTGGCTTCCTCTGCCCTGAATCGCACACTTTTCCACGTACATGGGAGTTCACCTCTTCATTACGTTGCCACCTGAAGCACTGGAAACGAACTGAACGTTTTCACGTTAACTTACCCTAACTTGAAGTAAAGCTTATAGAAGAGCCCAAGGAACTGTGTGCCTGTGAGAGTGAATTGGGCACCAGGGACTTCTCCTAATCCTTAAATTTTTACTCCCCCCCGAGATAGAGGTGTAGCTTCTGCATTTTCCTCAGTTTTGATTCAATTTGGTCTTTGACCTCCAGCACCCAAAAGCACCTTCTAAAACCCCAATTCTGCGTGAGTACGGAAACTGGGAAGTGAGATGAAACAACTCCCGCTGTGGTGTGAACTGCAAGGCTGCACGTGCAGTTCCAAAGCCACGATCACCACCTCGATTCAGCGGGCTGCTTAGGCACGTGCCCTACTTCAGGGTGTGGGGAGATCACGTAAAGTTAGGCACAAATTTCTCTTCCCCCTAAACCTGCTAACAGAAACCAGCACGTGTGAAAAGTCACTGAGACACCATGAAAACAAGCACTGCTGCCAAGCCAAAGGAGCAACACGGTGGTTTACCTTTGAGAGTGACCCAGAACTGCTTCCACTTCCGCCGCGTGACCAGCTCCAGCTTCTTCTCCTTCTGCAGGGTCACAAGGGGTTTGAAGAACAGCCACCCTGCCTTGCGCACCACTCCTTGCTCTTTCTCATACAACAAATCCAGCTGCTCCAAGGAGCTGAGGGACTCACCGCTGGAGTCCTCAGTTTCCGATGAGGTCTCGGTGTTTTCCAGATTCGTCCTGCTCATCTCCAGCTCCCGCATGAAGTTTTCGTAAATGTTTTGCCTCAGGGCATCGCTGCTGACGGCGTTGGTGGACTCACTTCTCTGGGACAGGACGTGGCTGGAGCCAGGTGACCACAGCAAAGCAGAAAGCTGCGACGGTGCCAGCGTGTCTGTGGTGAAGTTGTCCATTCTGCTGTCAAAGTATTCACTCCCATCTTTACATTTTGGCTCCTGTGTAAAAAAGGAAATTGCCAGAGATCATTCGCGAGAGCTACGATGAAAATACACACCTCGTTTGGCATTTAAATTTGTTTCATGTTTAGCCATGGCCAGTTCTTTCATCAAGGTCCACCTCTTTTCACCAACACATCACAGGCTTTGCCTCGGCGGCCACTGATGCTGTCGGTGCCACCACTCACAGTTTTCTCAGCAGAACCCCGTTAAACCCTTACCACTAAGTCTGGGAGCTTTGGTAACTCAGACACCTGTGAGTAATCTCCAGATTCACTAGTAACTGCTGTGGCTCCTACTGGCTGAAACCTGACGGACTCCAGGAGACAACCACATCCTCCAGCTGAACCCCCGGCACCATTGCTTACATGCCTGTTTGAGTACAAGCAGGAACAGTATCACAACAAGTTTCTTTATTATTACAGAGTTTCCAACGCTTTGGTGACCCTCCATTTGTGCAAGGCAGCTACACCAAGTGTCAGCACAGCTAGGCTGATTTTACCTCCGCTTTCTATTTGTCATATAAACTGTGCTTAACCAACACAAAAAAAGGTCAGAAGTTGAGAATATTTTAAGCTTGTTAGTATTGACCAACGGACAAAAATCTAATCTAACAGAAGATGTGACTTAAAAAAAGAAAGATGTGCTTGCTGAGTGGCACGAATCCAGGCTCCAGACTGCAGAGGTGGGTATTTTCTGACTTGCTGGAAACCTCCCGGGAGCGTGACTATCTTGTCAAGCACTGACGGGCCTTTCTCCTAATTGCATTGTGCAACTTCATCCCTTGTACTGAGAGGGCTGGCCCATTTTATTTGAAATGCTCAGGCCTGATGGTATGACTTCAGCTTTGCTTTGTGATACGGATGCTAACGTAGGCCCATTTCTTGCCACTGCTTGTCGATGTGGGACCTTGTTGGAAGACTGGGACTTTTCTTTCTTAAGCCTTTCCCAACAATGTGCTGACTGCTCCCGACTCTCCCAGGATCCAGTGATGGACAGGGATTTTTGTACTACCCCAGACACAGCTCCTTGGACTAACTTCACTGGGGAGAACCACACCATCCATCCAAAGAAGCTATTTATTGTCTTCCCAAATGAAGTGTTGCTGATGCTATTAAAAAGCAACCAAGATTTAAGAACAGACAACAACAAAAAAAAACCCTGCTGCCTTTTGCAGTAAAAGTGTGAGGGAAAAGACGAGATGGCTATAAACAATTACAGAAGTGAAGCTATTACCCTCAGTAATAATAAGGCTATTATTCTTTTGAGTACAGACTGCCTCTCCAAAAGCACTTATTTGCTCACAGACTTCTGTACACGAATAAAGTAAATAAACCTTGGTCTCCTGCGAGCTGCTCTCACCAGCAGCTTTGAAAGCAACTACTTTTTTGTTCCTTACACTTCCTACTTGATGGTCTTCAGAACTGCAGCGGAAAAGCTGTGCCGTGTTTTGATAGCGCCGCGATCTCCAGCAGGCTGCCAAGAGCAACAGCGGGAGCGCACGCCCTCCCAAGCGTCGCCAGACCAGCCACTTCTCAAGCAGCAGGACACTGCTGGCCATGGCCTCGCAAAAGCCAGCTCCAGCCGAACCCACATTCTCTTACGGGTATGCTGAAGTTTGAGTCTGGCTTTTCAGATCACTCTGTCGCCAGATGGTAATGGACGCTCCTGGTGATGGAGCACCTTCCTCAAAAATCTTATTGCAGAGCGATAGCAGCGTTCTCCAAGACTAACCCCCTAAACATCAACAGTTTTACTTTTTATATGGTAAAGGGAGGGAAGTCGGGAGGGGGAATAATCACGTATGTAATGTGTTTATGCCCACAAAGCAACCATACAACATGGATCCTACACAACTGCCCCGGCCATCTGCCATTCGGTGGGAAACTGAAAGCTTTCTCCACCCTCTTTTTAATTACTGTCACTGTACGTGTGTGCCAAAACCCTGTATTTTAATTGTTTGACTGTTCTCCAGGAACTGCCAGTGTCCTCTAGAAAACAGTAACATACAGGTTTTTTAAGAATATATATTTCTTTCAGTTCCAAAGCACTAGTAAGAAAAACAACACAAGAGGCATATAGAAGGTGGTGTCTGCTGCGAAGGGCCACTACTGGAACAACAAGCATTAATGAAAAGCGTGGGATACAACCTGTCCATGAACAGCCATTAACCACATCCTATGTTTTCTCCACACACAGAGAAAGGGTAGAAATGAGGAAGTATCAGAGTAGTGTAAACGGACACCGGATCCAAAAATGAATATATACACTTCACCATGACAACATCGCTTGGTTTTGGGTTTTTTTTGTTTTTTTTTTTTTTTTTGAAGAACAGAATTGGCAGTCAGGCAGTCTCTGCTGGTCCTCGGGGAGGCTGTCACTGTAGCAGTACCTGGCCACCGCTGAAAAGGTCTGACCCAAGCTGCCGCTGGTGGTGGTTTCCCTGACAGGCAACTTTCTGCTCATTTTCCCCACTGTTGCATCTAGCAATGATAAAATCTACTGCTGATTCTGCTCAGCTGCATTCAAGAAGATCTCTCTCTCAAAGTCTGAGACAGACCCTGCAATAGTTATATATAATGCAAAAGATAAAGTGGCTAACTAAGATACCAATTAGACAAAGCGACCCGTGTAATAATTAGCTGTAAAGAGCAGTGCAGGAAACAATGCAGCCTGCTAAATTTATTAGGACACAAAGTGAAAGTAGAATCTAATACCAGTTTTCAAGCCAAATAAAGAGGTTGTCTCAATGTACTTTTCTTTTAAACTCTCTTTACACCACACTTCAGGGCCCTGGTTTATGAAGCCAGGAAATTTCAGCAATTATTACCATAAAGAGGCTATTTACTTCATTGAAGAACCTATCTGCAGCAGCTGTTTCTGGTGGCTGGATTTTCATTTTACACAGCATTTGCTCATTTTCTACATGTTATACAGTTGCACGCGGAGTTTACACCACCACCTTTAGCAACCGTGCGACAAGCCTGCCTAAATTCTGGCACAGGTCTCGCATCACACATACCTTGCTGCTCAAACATAGCGTGTTGTGTTACACCTTCTCCCCAGTGCCATTTCAGCAAGGATTAAACTAAATGAGGACATGCCACACTGTAGAGTACTAGGGATGCATTGAGGGAATGCCTTCGGACACCCTCGTGCAACAAAAGCTGGGTCATGGCACAGAATGACTGCGAGTCTTGATGGGAGACCATTATTAGAAAGGCAAACTCAATTCTGAGATATATCAGATCAAGTATCAAATCAAGTCAGACATAAGGAAACATCCAGATCACGGGACAGGGCACAGCCAAGGGCTCCTCTGGAATATCCCATATCCAAATCTGTTTATGGATGATTTAAAACAGGTGCAGAGGAATAGTGCCAGAATGAAAAGGAAACAGACTTCCTATCTTAAGACAGGAGATCAAATAGAGTCTGCATAGCCCCACAAAAACTGGCTGAGAAAAGTCACTATTTCTCCCCTTAAATAAATCATAACAGATTAAATAATAGGGAAGGATAACCAATGCAATGGACAATACTGGCATCAGAACAAACTGGCTGGGACTACATTTACTCTGCAAATTAGCAAGCATCAGAGTAAAAACGGCCTTCAAGATGGGGATAAGCCCACCTGATTTTAAGCTGCAATTTCTTCACCAAGGGGATTAAACTCTACTACCTTTCTAGTGGCAAGGGAATGGCCTCGATATCCCAAGCCTGTGCCTCCTGGTCCTGTGCCCCTGTGAAGCAGGAGTCTTGGCTGACTTGTTTCCACTGGGGCAGCCGGAGGGACCCATCCACCCAGCCAGCACTGGCGCTTCAGCCTATTTATAGGGAAATATTCCAGCTTTCACCTACGTTCAGCCCAAGTGACTCACAATCAGTTATTAGTAATGCAACGAAGAAGGGACACGTTGTTCAGAGCAAAGCACGAAGGCTACAATCACTGTGATGAACAGTCCTACGAACAGGGACTAACCATCTGACAGATCATAACCGTGCATGGTACTTCTGCATTTTTAAGCCAATGGACCCGGTAAGAGTCTAACCATTACCAAACTACCACACGGTAACACCCTAGAAGAGATGGCAGGTTACTCAACGCGTGTAAGGAGGAAAGAAGCTGACCAAGTCTCACGAGGAAGGCAAAATCATAAGGCATTTGTTACCCTTCTTTATCCTTCCTGTCGCTGGATACTTGTCTGATAAAAATCTATGACTAACTATTTCCTATGCCTTTTTCTAAGAAATCACCATTTTTGGAGCTAGGGCTGACTTCCTTCTACCAGAATCAGATTCAAGCTCGATGCAATCTCGCCAGCCAAATTTCCTTGCTGTGTCTGAAGTCAGTTCACTGCACAGTGAATTCAAAACAGCTACGAATCGTGCACCACAAATACCATTCTGAAAATGTCATAACTAAGTAATACATGGCAAAGGTCTGGGATGCAGAGATCGTATGTAAAGCCTGGCTGTAAAATCCAGAACAGATACGGGTGTTGAAACCAGTGAAGAACCCTGGCAAAAGGCGCTGAGGCTCTTCACTGATTCCAGTTTTTCTGCCTTCTCTTTCACAGCTGAGTAAGAAGGTGAAAAGACAGCATCTGATAAAATACATGAGCACCAACTCACAAAAGAAGTGATCCAAATAAACGGCTTTCATTGTCATTTTCCTACTTCTGTAGCCCTTACCTAGGATTTACACTGGCAAACCTTATGTTGACCTCATTTCTGAGACTAAAAGCCCATCAGAGTTTTACACTGCAATGACAGATGCCTGTTGAGCGTGATACCTGCCTGAATTTCCAACACGGGAGACAGCCTTTGCTCTACATGCTACATAAAGCGCGTGTATGATCTACTGCTCAGCTGTTGCCTAAGTTGCAGAAGTAGGTGTTCCCTTCACTCTTAAGTGGCCAGCACCCCAATGATCCTTCATTTAGGGAACCACAGTGACTGTTCCTGTACGAGAAACACCAGGGAAGATTAAAAAAGAAAAATAAACAAATCCAAACCAAAACTAAAAACAGTCTCTGCCCTCCATCTCAGCTTGAGGATTCACGTGCAGAAGTTCAGGCGCAGTCTGGCATTTAAAGAGCTGGTTCTTGGGCCTACAGCTAGAGACGAGAATTTCATTCCTGACCACAGGCATCCTAAACTCCTATTAATGGGATTAGCCTTAAATTCTTCTTAAGAAATATCCTTTCCCTCCCTCTTGCCCTCCTCCCGTCTCCTCCTTCACACCACCATCTCCCGGCGAGCCAGATGGCGACTCAGGCTTTTCCATCTGGTGGACTAAGCTGACAGGCAGGAAGGAGGAGGGCGCTCCATGTAATGCCTTCAGAGGAGGTGGAGGCAGAACCAGCAACTCTGGTCGATACGCTACAGTTGATCCCCTTGCTAGAGATGGGCCAACAGGGAAACCAAAGTGAGTGGTGAAGCCAATAACACAAATTAGGAATATCTGCGAAGATATTTACAACATCCTCCTCCTACTGCTCTTTCTACACTCTTTAGATAATGTATGCTGATCCATAGCATATATGTAGTATCTAGGTTATATTCTCACAATTGAAATACAGAGAAGGCTTTAAAACTCCATGTCGCTTTTTAAGTAATACAATGGTTTCCAAAGCTAATTCACCAAGAGATTAGGCTCCAGAGATCAGCGTTGGCTAAGAAGGTAAAAAAATAGGAAGGGAAAATTTGAACACACAAATGTCTATGGTTTTTTTTTTCTGTTGATATTTCAGACAGCTCCAGGGATGCAATACTTCTCAGAATTCCACAAATTACTAAATGAGATTAGCAAGTAATTATCCTCCAAGAAAGACAAACATGATGCAATCACTACATTTGTAACAGGAATCTACAAACCACCTTTCAGGCACTGAGGCTGGTGTTTGCGCGTACCTGGAGCTTCCTTTTCTTCCTTGAGAGACTTCCCGTCCAGTCACTGATGCGTCGCATTCGGTTTTTTAATGTATCCTTCTTGGATGCATCCTCACCGAGGGGCTTTGACTTTCTGCATGGGAGTGTGTACGAGGAGTAATGTGCAGGACTTCCCTGCTCTACCCTGGAGGGAACATCAATGTCTGAGGCAAATGAGACACGGTTGCTTAGGCTGCCATGAGTGTCAATATACTCATCAGACAGCCTGATCCCAGGTGGAGGAGTGCTTTCCAAATTTGTATCCTTATAGAGATCTCTGAGTGAGGAAAGAGATGAACTTTGGTTGAAGGACTTCTTGTTGTCGCTTGCTGGGAAACTGGCATGAATGCTTGTATCTGGAGTGCTCCTGGTCAAATATGGACCATCCAACTCATTGATATCCCCAGCATTTCCCCAGAGAGAGTCATACCATGAAGACTCAGAGCTGAGGGAGCTTCCTTTACTAGATCGAAGCCTTGAATCAGTAGGTGACAGACGATGGCTTGAACAGTCTGCACTGGAGTTCCTCCTGACGTCAAGCAGGTTATTCGGCTTAGATTCCAAGGCAGGCGAATATCTCAGCAATTGGACCGGTCCACTGGATTCCTCAGTTGGTACCTTGCTGTTGCTGCTGTTGTGGAACTCGACCCTCAAGCAACCGTCCAGCTTCCCCAGTGTTTTAATGAGAACTTTTGGACTCCTCCTGTCCTCTGATGGGGAGGTTGATGCAAGACTCTCATTCTTGCTGTAGCAATTTAAAATGTGTCCATTGCATTCTCGAGAGGCAGCGTGATTACTTCCAGCTTGAAGGCCAATATAGTGGAAACCATTCTCGGGCAAAAACACCGCATTGTTTCCTTGGCAGTAGTCCCCTGAGGCATTTGTCCTGTGTTTGGCATTGCTTTTAGAGACCTTCACCACAGTGTCACCAAGTCTGGATGAATAAGGCTGACTAGTCTTGAAGTGCGAAAGGCAGCTTCTGGCAAGGGACCTCGATTTGTAGTTTGAGCCACTACTGGTATGTCCCCATCCATGCACAGAGCAAGACTTCTCGTCTTTAGCATGAATGCTGCGAATTTTCAGAGAGCAAGGCTTCTGCTTGGCACCGGCTGTAGCAGCAGCATGATTTTTCGATCCCTGAAGACTGTACTGGCTCTCTGAATTCCCCATTTTCCACTAAATTAAGAAGAGTTTCATTAGAAACAATGGCAAGAAGACAGAGCAAAAAGTAACAGACCATTTTTACCCTCTATGCAGGAAAGTGCCTTTTTAAAAAACGGTATGAAACAATTGTTTCAAAAGAAGCCATTAAATAGCCATTTACAACATTAAATTCATATCTGAACTTATTTTAGGGGCAAGCTAGGAAAGCTTATTCTCTGCATGGTTCATTACCCCTCTGTTTTAAAGCTGGAATCTAGCTCCATTGAAATCATGTCAACACCTTTCTCCACCCACACCCTTGGCAACATCCTTTTCTTATAGCTTACAAAATCTCTGGCTCCCAAGAACAATGGCATAATGAAAGGGAGACAGCAAGATAATCATAACTTAGATGTAAAGTGAACAGTACTTTCAGAGAAATCCCTTCTGCCAGGAGACAAGCCCACTGCAGTTTCAGCTTGACTGGTTTCTGTGCAACCAAGTGTTGCCTCAATAAACTGTTCAGCAAAACCCCAACTTTGCGTTTCAATGGAGTCAATCCAGCAGAAAGGAAAAAAAAAAAACCAAACACGCCAGACAACAAAAAAACTTGGTTAGCGAATAGCCTCATCTTCCATTACAGCACAAAACTGCATTGTGTTCATTCAGCATGGCGCAGTTCGATAGTTCACTTAGTAAAACGCTCTTCAGCTTTTTCCTGAACTCACAGTAAATTGCACACACCGGAGCAGTCAAATTGCTCCAGGGAGATGACTGAAGATTTTGGACCTACATAAAGTGTACCCCAAAGTAAAAAAAGATCAATCTGTTCTTTTTGTTACTCAGAGTGAAATCTCCACTGTTTGCAATTCACAGAAACAACATCAAAGCGCTTTTTCCACCAGCACCATGCTGCTTTGCACGTCGGATCCCAGACTATCACCCTTAGGAGAATTCACTGCAGCCTCATTAAAATTTTGTCAAAATAAGCCATTGTGAAAGCATAATCTTATCTACTAGAGTTTGTATATGTTTTAACATCCCTAATTCTAGCCCTTAGCACTTTTAGATGACAAGTATAGTATAAAATAAAGAGCAAACCTTTAGGATCACTCAAACCCGGGCACGTTTAGCAGTTAGCATGCTCTGCATTGTCTTCGTGGCCAGCTGCTACACTTGCCAAAACCAGGATGGAGTTCCATGCAGCCTTCCTAGAAAACACCAAAAACACAAAAAGGGCTCTCAGTCACACAGAACTCACACTTTACTCCAGCTGTAAGCAAAACAAATTAAAAAAAAAAAAAAAAAAAAAGGGAAAAAGAAAGTTNAAAAAAAAAAAAGGCAGACAGAAGTTAGAAATGGAGGAGAGAGGTCTAGTTAAGAGGATTCCTGGATTTTAGACATAAATTTCATAAACATACTTTAACAACTGGCATTGAATTAATACAATTAAGTCACTGTTTGGGTGTTTTATTTTCTATTTCTGTCCTTCTCCCCTCTCACTGACATGGTTAGGGCAAACTTTGAGGCCCCTCCGGTCTTTCTTTTTGGAAGACCAATTACAGATGGCAGGACTGTGCAGTGATCCATTACAACGTGGACCAAACTGATCACAGCAACGTCCCGCAGCATCTGTTTATCCTTCCCCCTGCCTGGATTCCAACCACGACCCTTGCAGTGAAAGGCCACCATACAATTTGCTCCACCAACCACCCAGCAACTTCCCCCTTTCGCTTTGTTCCGATTTTAACTTCATCGGCCAGTAAAACAAGAAAAAGGCTGCACCAAGCACTGCACACACCCCAAGGTAACAAGACCCAAGTCCTTCCTGACCATCTGAACATAGCGGCTCCTCACTTGGCACACAAAGGCCGCAGCTCAAAACAAAAGGACAGAAGCCGAATCTCACACAACATACCAGCAGTTTAGGGACTGAAACACTCTGTAGAACAGAAGCTGTACAAGATCTCAGGCTCGCATTTTGGAACATAAGTTTTAGCTAGAAACCATTCTTAATACACTACCCCCAAGAAATACTCTTTTCTGCATAAATTCAGTCACTACTGTTCATAATTTTCAATTTGATGACTACTGGATTTGAACAGAGTTTTCCTCTTTTTGACTTGTTTTGTGGCTCTTTACTGTATAAGAACCTTGAAGATATTTAAAGGCATTCACTGGTAACCTAAGTGTTTTGCTAACCTTAACAAAAAACAAAGGTAAAGGTTGCAAACTAGAACTGAAAACAGTCTCAACAGCAAGCCTAGAAAAAGGCTAGCAAATAAATGACTTAGAAGAGATATATCCTTTTGGATCACGTTAGACATGTTACTGACCTATAAACACAAATTCATATCACAAAGATCATTGAGAAAACAGATAAGCCACAGAAATTTCATCTTACAGTAAAAAAAAAAAAAATCTATTTAACTTGCTTATTCTCTCTAATGATTCAGAAGGCTGCTATTTGGGACACCCTTGCCTTGCAGGTTTGATTTGCCTATGCTGCTAAGTGCACCCATTTATGTAAACAGTTTGAAAAATGTTACATGGATCAAAAAAAAAGACTTTCCATTCAAGGTAAACAGAAGGCAACACACAAACTTCCTGAGCTCCAAGCTGCTGAACAAATTGCGAACTCCCAGCACAACTGCCTTCCTCGATCCAGGAGGCACAGACCACAAACGAGCAATGAGTTTATATTCAGAATTCTTCATCTGGGAGCAGAAAGTACATTCAACAAGGGGGCTTTGAAAGGCTTATATCTATTCATAAGGGAACACTGAACCCAATTTGTCTAAAGAAACAGGCAAAAAGACCATCTGGTCTCCATAGTGATTGTGCAATGGTTAGGTAATCCTTTTACCAGAGTAGGTAGCGAGCGAGCTGTTGTCATGAACCTCGGAAGATAGACGTTCAATTCGTCAAGGCTCGAGCTGCTGCTGCCAGGGTCCATTGTATGTGTCTGATCCAATACACAGGTCACATAATGGGTGAACGAATAAATTTTATCGCGGGGTACAACGTCTACAAAACAGTGTCTCAGTCTGTGCAGGAATCAGTCAGCAGTACAACAGAACAGTCAATAAATCCCACAGAAATGGCCCCGAGGGATTTTTCTCAGCATCCCGGCCGTCTAGAACGCTACAGCAGGCTAAACATTCCCGCACGCTGCGATAACCAACCGGGGCATCTGTGAGGCTGCACAAAGACCCTCACCCTGAAAATCGGCCGCGATGCCTTTCTCTGGCCTCACACTTGCGTGGAGCGATTTTCTTTCTGCTAATTATGGAGGGGGGGG
>VXBH01009928.1:357744-373082 GCA_013400035.1 Rynchops niger | reverse complement strand
GGGGTGTGGAGCAGAGCAAGTCGGCTTGCACCCAAAGGCAGCGTGACAGAGGGGCAGGGGCTGGTCGTGGACAAGCTCTGGCTGCACTCGCTCCAAACATTCGCACATTTTACATTATTTGAACTGTGGAAGCACTGGAAATAACAGTGCAAGGGACGGAGTTCAGCTTCCCCTGTATTTCTCACAGCGACCTCCCATCGCAGGACACAACTCTGCTTTTCTCTCTTCCTATGCAGAGGGATGAATGCATCTTGTGAGCAAAACCAGTTTCTATGAATACTTTCTGCAATTATAACCAGTATATTTAGAAAGCAGCTCGCTGCGCCTGAAGATGACTATTAAGAGTTTATTTGCTTTCAATTATACCCACATTCCCTAAAAAAGAAGTTTTTAATCTTCACCCTAGTTCCCCTTGACACATTCAAAAAACACAGCTATGCAAACATTCTAATCCAGGAACCCCACCAGCCCCACCACACCCAATAATTAACGCAAATCATAACCCCAGAGCTAAAAACGTATTTCCCCACCTTTAGGCTTCTCCACATAAAGTTCCCCTAGACATTTTTGGCTCCGAAAAGCAAACACACGAGCTCAGGAGCCGTTCGGAAGAAGCGCCCGCCACCTATATTCCCTCATTAATATCGGGGCAGCTAGACTGCTTTATAAGTGCTAGAGGGGAAAATGACTTTCTTAAGATTAAGGTAGTCTGCAATTGCACGGGTGATTTCCTCCCCACTCTTAATCTCTCAAAATAAAGGTTTACAAAGCTTGACTCACTCACCACACTGCAAGTAAAACTGAACCATGACAATAATATCCTGGTACTAGGCTTGCTTATGAGATACAACAAGGAGGTTTTCTATTACAAATCAGTGGGAGATCTGAGTCAAAGGTGACAGGCTCCTGCGCTGCTCTCATCTGCTACAGCTCATCTTACAGTAAGACACACTTCCAGTACAGTCACACTAACCAGGCTGAGACCCTCTAAAACTACTGGTCAGGAAATGGCAAGTTCCCGACTGACAGGAGGCGAGCACAGAGCCCTAAGCAGCCTGAATGCTCCACAACCACAGGTAGCATCGCACAGTGGCCGTACACCAACTACAAAAAGGCACAGAGATCGTGGTAGTATCTCCCCAGGGAGGCTCAGGAGATTTCCCTGACTGGGACCGACAATGGCAACGCCCAGGATGTTGTAAGAGCTCAACTAATGTCAGCCCTAGCAATGTTAAGCTTCAGCCTGGATCAAGAAGTTACCCTCATGAGAGCTGAACACATGCACCAAAGCTATCGCTTTGATGTATTTTGATGCCTTTATTCCTACGGCTGGCTGGTGACAATAAACCTTCACTGGCAGATGTATAACAAGTGATCCACAAATCATTTAATCCCTACTGAAGCTTCCCCAAAAATCTACTGATGAGGTGCAGAGAAGTCGATTCTCACTTCACTAAACCTGGCATCAGTGCAAAACCAACAGAACCAAAAAAAAAAAAAAAACCAGTATGGATTGGTCCAGATGAGGATAACATCATCCCATCAAATTACCACTATTGAGTGAGGACTCATTAAGAAATGCGGGAACTTATGAGAGAGTTTTCAGCGTTCCCAGCAACAATAACTCTTTATGCAAAGCAGAAGAGCTTAAATTTAAAACTTCCTGTCTTTAACAAGAAAAAGGCTTTTAAAAGAAGAGCTAGATTAAGAGCTGAAAAATAGGTAAGAGCTAGAGCTAGCTGCCTCACCTCTAAAAAATAAGAGCCTACATCTTCTCAGTTCTTTACAATGACACACCGGGACACACTTTAAACTTTCTATGGAGGCCTTTTCTTTGAGGAAAGGACAGAAAATTATTAAAGAAAGCTAACCAAGTATTTTTTTCCTACTTGCAGCTTAAGCAGCAACCATGTGTCACAACCTTTTCAGACTTTCTTCATCAACAGGAGGATTGTTACCTGCACCAGTGCGGTACTTTTCAAGAGGGCATCGGACCAATTCTTGAGGACCTGCCACGGGGCACAGTCCCGCACAGCCATGCACACAGGTATAAACATCTGCCAAAGAAAGGCAGAGCTTCAATTCACTTTGCACTGTTATAAACACTTACACAAAGGGCCTTGATACGCAAAGGGCAGAGTATATCCCATCAACTACTCCCTAGTAATGAAGCAAGTCACGTATGCTTTCTGCTGTGGTTAAAAACCCTATTTCCACAAGGCCAGGTAGGGACTCCCGGCTGTGGAGCGGGACTCCGACGGCCACCTCCAGACTGTGCACGGGGGAGTGGGAAGGTGCAGAGGGGAGCAGGGGGGAGAGGAGAAAAGGCAGCTCCAGGGCCTTTACACAGGCGGCTGCTCTGAGTGCGTGGTTCCCAAGTGCACCGCAGGAGACTGCCATCAGGATTAGTGGCGCTGGGATAATGGAGGATCTGAAAGTATTTCAGAGTAATAAAAACCAAAACACAAAGCCCCTGTATGAAACAAACAACTTGTTTTCTTTTAATAGCAGTTCCAGTTAGAAATGTTGCAGGCTTTGATGTATAGCAACTATGTCAGTGGTTTCTTACATCAGGAAAAGCTTTTTTTTTTGTGTAGTGTTTGGTTTGGTTTTTTTTTAATTGACCAAGCAATTCCTATTTTTTCTTTCAAACTACTTTTACGTTCTCTTCCACCTAACCATTAAAATGTCACCCATTTTGAATGTCTTATAAAGTCTTAGAATTTTATATAACTATCTTTCAGATACTAAAGCGTTTGTAAGTTTTGCAAAGAATCAACATGGTCGGTGAATTCTTACAGGCATACAGGATTTTTTTGTTTTAATCTACTTTGGTTTTTAATATGAAAGTAATACAGAATGCTAGAATGTGAACCTGCCCTCACCTTCCTGTATGGCTGCGTATGGATGGATACATGAAATTAATGAGGGAGGCAGGTTAGCACAACACTGTAGCTGGATTAAATGTGGAGTTTCTTACTGGAAACAATTTACTGTATTTTTTAAAACTACGCACTTTGGTCACATGCTTCCACAAATCAGAAGCAGATTTCTTATTCCTGCAATCTCAATCACATTCCTATTACAAAAATATACCGTAATAATTATACCATGGTATTCTTGGCAGGATATTTTGCATTATATACCACTGTATTCAAAGAATGAATAACCAAAACACCACAAGTATGCCTTTCTTAAAAAAAAAAAAAAAGGTAGTACTATTTTGCCTTAAAAATCCAATTTGAAGCCAGAATTCCTCACTTACTCATTAGTCTCTTTAGAGTTACAGCCTCCTGTATTAGAAACTGCTTGGTAGCTCAGAGATCAAATTAAACCAATAGTTTTTCTCATTAAACATAAGTAGTCATTATAACCCCAAGCATTTCTTTCATGCTGTGAATCATACCTACATTACATATAGACTTCTAATTTCACAGCTGAAGCAAGAAGGGGACAATCTCCTTTCCAGGTTCCTTCTCTTAAAATAACATTAATCCCAACAGGTTTACACTGCATCACAGATATATTGCATAAGAATTACACATCCTGTACCTGGGACATGATTCCTTCTTTTACTCAACCCATTCTTCTAGGTTCACAACATGGGCAGCTTAATTAAATTATGCTTTATAGCTTTCAAGTTAGCTCAATATGGAAGGTTGAGTCAAGCCTAAAGATCCTTATCACGTTACACCAGTGCTGATACAATCTAAATCTCTGGAGACTTATTTTTCTTTGGCAGGAAAAACAAATTTCACCATTTGTAAATGTTATTGAATTTATACACAATGGCTAAAGTGCACATCCATTTAAATAAAAGCCATTAAGATTGTTAAAAAAAAAAAAAAAAAACAGGAATGCCAGCTCACATCTTGGCTTAATGCAGTAGCTGCAGTAGTTAAGGAGTTGATATGTCAAAGGGTCTATTTCCTGCCCTTGAAGGGGAAATGAACTCAGTGATCTGAAAGGTCTTTTCTTCTCCACCTACTCTGGTTGCAAGCATACTGGCAGGTCCTGATGCAGATTAACACAGTGCTTTCAAGGGATTTCAAGGCCTGGGGCCTCGAGCAGGGAGGATGGTGTACCTGAAAGGAGCCAAGGTGCTCCAAGCAGGGGAGCGTCCGCTCCAACCTTGCTGCCTGCCCTGGGCTATGGAGTAACAACACTTCAGAGATGGAGCTCAGGTCTGCAGACCTCCTGCCTGAGCTTAGACAAAGTCCTGAACAGGTCTTCTGCCTCAGTCCTCCTTATTCACAGTAACAACAGGAGGCGAGACTGGGGCTTTCTGATCAAACTGGGATGTCCAAATCCCCACCAGGAATATCAGCCCTTCTCCTCTCTTGTCCACTTCAGTAGCAACCAGCTCATGCTATCAAATACAACTACAGGCAGCAGGCAGCTGCCGGGACATTCTCTCTCACACGTACCCAGCCAAAACTGTAGATGCCAAAACATCAGCTTTGGAGAGTGCAGAAGAAAGGTTACTTTTGGTCTAGGAGGTAGTTTACTACACCATACCCTGAGCAGCCCTGTAGACCCTATCAAGAGGGGAAGCAAACAGCATCAAGAGGGAGCAATCCCAGGCAGGAACATTAACCCGTTCTGCCCCCAAAGGCCCTTTTTGGTGTGACATCTTCCAAGTCTATTGGACCAACTCTTAACCTGTGGCACCGGAGAGAAAATTCCAGCAGCAGCTGGCAGGACAGCATGCTTCGGGCTGAGGGACGGGGGCTGGGAGGCTGTGTGACTCCCTGCCCACCACCTACTACACAGCCTGCTCCACGGGAGGGAGGGGGAAACCACGCTGCATTTGGCATGGTCTTTTCTTACTTCTCAGTTTACAGATTCGTAAACACCTGAGGGTGTCGATTCCAAAGTAAACGCTTTCCCTGGACCTTCGTCCCTGGGCCTTCCTGAAGAGGATAGAGGATCTGGGAGTTAGACACCAGAAGTAAACTTGAGACACAGCCCCTTGGAAAATTAAAAGCAGATCTTGATTCTTGCATGCCAAGATCCCTACAGCAGTAACACAGCTTAGGGCTTCCTTTCCTGTACCCCTGTAGCACCAGCATGTTACTTGCGCATTAAAAGAATAAAGTAATACACTGAGGATTAGGTTTCCCCACTAAAATACTTGCTTTGTAGCTTCACAGCTACAGAGCACCCTATTCAGAGAGTCCTCTCTTCCATGGTATGTGGACACCCCTTCCATGTTGAAGGTGATCAGACAAAAAACATTCCCACCCCTTACCTCTAAGTAGTAATTTGCTATACATTGTATACTGTCATCAGGTCATCCACCCTACAGGGAGAGAAATGCATGATTTCCAGAATGAAGTATGAAGTCACCACTGTACAAAATTAACCCCATGACCACATCAGCAACAAGCATAAACAAAGTAGAAAACTGTGGTTGCGTTGCACAAGCAATTAATCACCCTTCTTTTAAAAAGGAAAAAGAGAGCGGGGGGAAGGCACTTCTCCATTTCTTGGGCATTTCCCTCTTTTTCATTTTTTCTGTGCCACGGAACACAGCATTTTCACAATTTGTGTATAGTTATGTATTAAAAAACTACGTAGTATTGAAAATCTGTACAGAAAACCTGTGCAGGACCTACCTCTGCCAGATGCAGAAGCCCTGGTTTTCCACACCAACTCCTGTTCAGTGGTAGCAGTAGTGTTGACTGAAACTTTTTCCTCTAACACTTCACAAACATATAACCCTTCCTTGGGTACACCGTCAATTTAGTGCAAGTCACTTTAAGTATTCGTGAGAATAGACAGAATAATAAAGAAGAAAAGGTTCAGAGGGATTATTAATCATATTGTATTAGGAGAGTCATTTTAATGTTGCAGAAACTGTAGTGCACTCAAACATACTTTTTCATACTTCGCCTTAAAAAAAAAAAAAAAAAATCCAGCCCAGTCGTAGCAGAGCTGTAAAACGATCCTAGCGGTGGTTTATTTAGCAATTCAGGCAATTGAGTTTGACAGATGACCACCGAGAACTGTTTTCTGGAGGAAAACCATTCATCTTGGGCGCAGCCGGAGATAGCAGAAGCAGTGCAGGGGCTGTGGCGCTGCAGCAGCCCGCTCTGCCCTCCGCTTTCAAAGCCTTCCCAAGTCTCTCCCTACTTGTCCTCCAGTTTTCCAGGTCTGGCCGGCAGCCGGTGAGCGGAGGACTACGGTCCCCTGGCAGCTCCCTCCCCAGCTCAAGCCCCCCCTTCTCCACTCCCGCTTACCTTCCCCAAGGAGATGGCTTCAGCCTCCCAGCCCCACGGCCACCCCAGCTCCAGCGCGGGGACACGGACACGCAGACACAGGGACTCTCCCCGCCCTGGGCACGCCAGGAAACTGTGCCTAACACTTCAAAACGCTCAGCCGTTAGGAACTAAAAACAGACCCTGCGCGAGGCTGGATGTATTTTTGTCTGCAGGCTACACACCCTCCTCCCGTTCAATTTTTTCCATTGGTGGAACAGCATGATGCAGACTTAACCAGAGGGTGGTTTTCCACGGGCCGCCTGAAACGATTACGCGGGCTGGCCTGCCACGATGCCGGGCAGCCGCCGGGGAATACGCCGTGACTGGGCTCTTGTCTGACCCCACATTCCTCAGCCGCAGGGCTGCTTCCACAGGAAAGCTACGAGGAAGGCTGCCGAGCAGAGAGGGGTTTGCTCGCCTGAAGGTAGCCCCAGGGTCTCCTCTCTTTTTTTGGTCTTTTGGGGTTGTTTTTTTCCCAGCTTTTCTTTTTTTCTTCTTCTTTTTTTTTTTTTTCAACTTGCTAGGAGGGAGTAGGTATTCCTAACATCCATGTATGAACGCCCTGGCAAAAACGTAACTCCCCAAACCACAGCGGGAATGTTGTAGTCATGAAAACCCTCTCTTAAGAGCGGCTCTCAGTTGCGTTTAACGACCCTGCGTAAGGGCATCATGTATACAGCCACAAACTCTGGCACCCTCTTCCTTGCTGCTTTCTTTTGTCATACTTTTCATACTATCCTATGGAGAGAATTAGTGGGTTTTTAATAAGCGACCTCAGATAAAACGCGTCTCTTCAGATGCAAATGACAACTCCGAATTTCAATATACAAAGCTAGGCTGTTAAATCTGTAGTTAGGCACATGAACAATTGCTTTATTATCAGAAAGCTCAACACTTCATTGATTGCAGCAACAGTTGGTGAACACACTCAGCCAAAAACCAAGACATTTATTCAAATATTCTAATAAAATTGCAGGGTCACATTCAAGTGCCAAGCATGAAAATACAGCCAAGTTACACTGCAGATGACATATTCAATTGAAAAAGGAACACATGAACACTATAATAGAGATCATTGGTAACCCACAAAAGCCCCAAATCAATATTTATGTCCACAAAAACGAAATAGTGATTTCCATAGTAACACAGGAATTGACACCTAAAGGTGGACCTCCCTTTCACTATGTCCACTACCCTGTCTCATTACAGAGGAAACTCCAGAACCCAGCAGTTTTGGAGTAATTTGGAACAAAATTCTATTTCATCTCCAAAGCCCAGTTATAGTTAACTCCTCCACTGGAAAACAACGACTTGGATCTCTTCTCAAACTTCACAGGTTGACAATATTAGCACTGAATACGCTCTCCTCATCATGGCAAAGGTCAACTCCTTTGTATTCTACTGAACTTAATTAAATTTTCCATAAGCGAGTTCCACGGGTTAGTTTTTGTAAAACCTAATAGAGCAGTACATGACTTATGCCTACACTCCTAATTCTACACCTGAAAATACGTCTGGGGGGCTTCACATCTGCTTCTTCTGGTAATAACTTTGCTCTCTGTGAAAAGCAGACTATTTTCTTTTTCCTGTTCCTGGTACAGTTATATTCTCTTCACTTAGCATTGCTGTGGTCCAATCATCTCACTTACAGGCCAGATCAAAGTCCTGGGACTAACGTGGAAGCAACGACAGCTCACAAGTCACAGCACCAGGTCTCTCTCAGGAGCAATAGTTGGCCTCTGATCCCACTCCGCTTCTCACACAGGGTACTGCTTTTCCCCCACGAGTCCATCTCTTCGTTGATTAAATTAAACACATTCGAATGATTCCTTAGATAAGGTTATCCTCCAATCAGCCCAGAAGCCCTTCATCAGCACCCATCTTGTTGAACTTCTCTTTCTTAAAGGTGCATGTTTTGAACTATAAACACTATTCCCAAAGATGCCTCTCCAGCACCCTGTTCAATAAGAGTAATTCTTCTCTAACTCAATGAAAAATACCTGGATTGACATAACCTGGGACCCTGCTGAATCACATTAGTGCCTCACAATCTTGCACCAGTGGATAATAAAGCTGTCCGTTGCCCCCTCTTTCATTTTCAGAGGGTGACTCCCAAATGTCAACAGGCATTCGTGCTCCTAGTGCAAAGCACTCAACTCTGTACTTTCTCCTTCTTCAAGTTCACTGCATTTTATCACTCAACTCCTAGGGGCCATTCAGCTATTTACTACATTATGTCTAATCTACCTGTGTATTTACTATGTCTCCCGCTTTTTAGCAGCGGTTTCATCAACGCATTCCCAATTTTTGTGACAATCCAACCAACACTAAGTTTGCTCTCAAGACTCCAGTGGATACCCCCCAGCTTCTTTTACTTTTGCTTCCGCCTCTAGCATACTTAACTGAGCGCTTTTAGCACACTGACAGAACGTGTTGAAGGCATACTTTGCGGACTACTACTTGACTTACATGGACCTTTAACATCCTCCATCTCAGGGCTGCTGCGAGTGCCTCCCCCTGACCATAGGGCCTCCTCCTGCCTTGCTCCTTGAGGAGCTCCTTAGGGAGCAGGCTGGACAGGATGACAGGGCTTTGGTACAGTCTCGCTCGTGGGTCCTTCTTTATTACACCCCCAAAACTGAGTATCCACATTCACCTTGTCCCCCTTTTCTCACCCACTGCCTTGTCGTTATCGACTCGGGACAACCTGATAATGAAATACTCTAGGGAGATCAACAAGGAGTAGGCAAGCTCCGTGCTGAACACAACAGATTCATCTCTTATTACTATGCGAAGTATTTAGTGCCTCAGTCTTCCACAAACAACATTGCCGGGTGTCATTATCTTCATTTTCTAGAGAACTGCTAGGTCACATAGGAAGTTAAAGGGTATTTCAATACAGCAAGAGGAGTCTCTGTAGCTTGCGTTAATGCAAGTCCCTGCTAGCTTAATGGCTCTTAACATCTCTGTTTTGCAGTAAAAACAAACTGTAGTTTGCACAGAGAAATCCATAATGGAATCAAAAATTAAAGTTGTGCCTTGGATAGCAAGCTGGCTATGTAAACACTCTAGATTAAAAAGATGTTATGAAGGTTGGATGTTAAATGTGTTCTATAGAATGTTTTAAAGCCAAGAACTTATATTTATAGACAGAGATTAATGAGTTACCAAAATTGAAGACAGATATTTTAACCTATGCTTCACACTACTTTTACACTACAAAAACGTTTAGATTTTACTTTGAAAGTAATAAGACATACCATTGTCACCACTGTTTTGTTTTCTAAGCAATGGAAATCCACTAAGAAAAACACAGAAAACGCACGTATACCCAGCATTCATGCTAAGACGACGACACACACCTCCTTCCCTAAAGTCAGCCCATCTCTATAAACACATGGCACCTCTGTAAAATACGTTTTCCTCGACACAGTCCAGCCTGTTTCTGAAAGGCCAGTTCTCTGCTTTGCTTCTTGTGCTCTCCGGCCTGGCTCACCTGACAGTGATACTGCTGAGCTGTGTGAAAACCCCTGGTCCACAAGGTCCTTGGCCAATGCTCAACAGATGGGCACTGGATGGGCACGTGTGGAAAGATTTTGGTATCTCGCTGATCATGGCTTTACCACATACTGGCAGATGTGTACAGAGACTTCCCATGAAATCCAAAACATGTTCCTGTGTTCTCTGGAACCGAATATGTGTAGGAATTAAAGAAGTCTGAAGTAGGAAATTGAGTTTCTCAAATCAGAAAGCTCTAACAGAGCTCTCAAGAAAGCAGAGAAATTGTGCTACACTAAGTGTGGCTATGATGCTAAAAAATAATTACATGTTATTGTCAACAAGATAATAACCAGAGATGAGTTTAGAAGCCTTGACAATTTCATGACTAAAACATCTGAATCATGCAACATTTGCTAGATAAATATTCTCATTAAACTGTACCCAAGGTCCATCCTTGGTGTCTTTGGCCCTGGAGAGGAACTGCACAAAAAAGGCAGCAGTTTTCCATTCAGCCAGCAGTGAAAGGAAGTCTTACACCACATGAAATTCCTCTAGAAGACACGAATTCAAGTTCTGAGAACTTCTCTGCACACCAGTGCTCACCACTTGGCTTCCTGAGGTCATTCATTACTTAATTCTGATTCAGAGGAGTTTAGGAAAAGAATAAACAGGAGCCTATGTGTTAACATGTTCCTTCTCACCAGAGCTCACATACCCCAGCAGGCCATTTCACTTACTGAATGACAGCATCAACACAAGTTAAACACCTCTGGCTATAGGTCAGAACAGATGTTAAGCAATGAAAAATCCTACAGATGAGCACAATTTTATACCCTCAGCTACCACAGAGACCGACAATGCCCTAAGTGGCTGCTGCCTTCCTATCAGAGGCTCCTGTTCTCCCCGTGAAACACTGTAATACAGGAGACCGAGGGGATGCTCTCCATCCCCACCTCCCTGTGGAGCCAGCGCGCCCTCGCCAGCTCAGCCAAGGAGAAGGGCTGCTGTCCAAGCACTCTCCACACGCACCCCGTGCTCCTCTCAAGTGGGTTTTCCCAGCATCCCAAACAGGGAGAACCCACTGACGTTTAAGGCATGCAATAAACCACACCTGATGTTTAAAGCAAGATGAAATTTATCCCTTATTTTTGTGTTGCGTGCTTCTTTAGCACTGCTGTAGACGTGGGCTTACTATTTGTGGCTATGATCTATTTTCATGTGAGTTATAGAGAATAGTTGGGGAATCAAAAAGCCTCTGGTTCCTGTCTTATTAATTTCAGTATAATTAAATGAAGAAAGAGAAAGCATGATCACGTGATGGCAGAGCATGTGGCAGCAGCGTTACTGAAAAATGGGAAATCAATTAGGAGAGAAGAAGAGACGAACTATGCAGCGAAGCCACCTCCTCAGTTTCGATGACTGAGCACACTGGATGTGAGCAACCCATCCTGCAATGATCATCCCTCCTGCACTGGCTCTGGCTGGCACGGAGTTCATTTTCCTCGTAGCAGCCCCTACGGAGCTGTGTTTTGGATTTGTGACCAAAACAGTGTTAGAGCACACCACCGTTTTAGCTGTTGCTGAACGGTGCTGGCACAGCACCAAGGCTTTCTCTGTTTCTCGCTCTGCCCCGCCAGCGAGCAGGCCGGGTGGGTAAAAGGCTGGGAGGGGACACAGCCGGGACAGCTGACCCCAACGGACCAAAGGGATATCCCATGCCATATAACACTGTGCTCAGCAATAAAAATGGGGGGGTTGTTTTCGTAGGGTTGCTGTTGCAACATCTGAGACCAATGAGGCCCTCACAAGAGCTAACACCTGAGACCAAGGTGGCCCTCAGAAGCGGCGACAGCTTCTGATACAGAGAGGCTCATCCCGCACAGACGCAGAGGCTCACACTTTTTCATATTCTTTTTTTTTCTCCAGAATTAACAGTAAAAGCTTCATTTTTGAAAAACAAAGTGAGAGAGAAATACGGATTCACCAGATCAAGATGGGAACCCCTTCTGAGCAGTATTTGCTACTTTCTGTATCGCCAGAGCAGCACTGATGCACCTTTTTTCACAAGCACACTACCTCAGCGATCCACTCCGATACACAATGGGCAATAACAAATTTTAGTTGACTAGGTAAATGTATCTTCTGAGCTATAATTAAAAGTTCTTCTAGCAGAACAGATAAGCGCTCTTAATTTAGGATTGTTACTTTGCAGGAACAAAAATCTAAAACTTGGAGAAATCTGACAAAAATCGGAGTGGAAAGGTTTTTTGAACGCATTAGGTTAAAAAAAAAAAAAAAAAAGAGAGAACTGAAGCCTTCAAACACGCCATTAAAGAAAGAACGTCTACTAAACATGTAAAAATATTTGAAGGTGGAGTCATTTGTCACAAGAATACACTAGGAGATCTTACAACATAAATATTTATAAAGCACAGATGTTATTTCACATTGCATTACTACCATAGCTTGTTCCATTAACTGATCCAACAGACCAGCTAATTGCTCGTGCAAGATTGACTATTTGCTATCACCCATTCAAGACAGAAGCGCAAACAGTTGCCGGGGGACAGGGAAGCTTAAAGGGGTTGTTTTCTAACCGTGACGGCTATTTCAAAGGCATTAAATAATTTTTCATTATAACACTGATCATTGGTTCGTCAATTAAGTTAGAAAAATCAGCAGCCATAAACAAACATGACAGAAGGATAAGTATGGCAAAGTTTCTAAGAAAATGATGTGAAATCGGTGTTTGCTTCGGTAGCACGCACCAAAAGGCATATAAAATATATCTTGTTGCATAATGAATTTTCAGTGAAGTAGTCCTGCCTATGCGTATAATTTTACAGCAGGTTTCAAGACAAGAATCTTTCCCCTGAAGTTTCGGATCCTAGGGTTACGTAAGTATACAGCAAATTCTGCCTGACAGTACCTCTAATCCTTCTGTTTGTAGAGAAGCACTTCAAAATGCAAAATAAGGAATTAGCACAACAGAAGGAATATTAAAGTCAAATTTTTGAGGTGTTTTATTTGTTTGCCTTCTTTTTTTAAGCCCTGATTGTGGTTTCTCATTATAGCTGGCTGGCAAACCTACTGAAAGTGGTAAATGGCAATACTAGGAGCTTATTACAATATCATTAAATTAGCTAAAAGGAATACCAGGGTATAAAAGCTAGAAGTCTGGCTAACATGTGTTGATTACACCCGCACGCACCGCCCGAACAGAGCGACACCCAAATCCTGTAAGTGGCTGCAAAGCTATTTGCCTGAAGCAGGGCAAACAACGAGAACAAGTTCAACATCTGCCAGGGTGTCCAACTGCTCACGACCATTTTTCTGGTCAGAGGGGGCATTGTTTAAGTTGACAGGTTCCTAATGGTCTGAATTATTTAGCAACTCTTAAAAGACTCTTTCTACTCGTTAAAGGGGAAAATGCAAACCACCGCAGCCAGGGTTCCCTTGCTCCCCGGGAGCCGATCACGCTAATTGAGGAGAACATCGCAACGTGTCCCATTTTAATCACATGAGTTAAGTAGGCAAGAGGCTTCTATTATCCCCACTGTACAATGAAAGACGGAGGGTGCCGGCTTCCGCAAGGATACACACCACGGTATATAGTCTCAACGTTTTTTTTTTTTTAAAAAACCTCACTAAACAAAGAGGACATATGTCGCTGATAAGCACTGCACCTACCAAAGTAAACAAATAAATTACATTAAAGAGAAGGCTGAAACATGCCGTTTCAAGCCTGAACGCTAAAGGAGTAACAGAAAGCATCTCAACATATGGCAAGTTATGGGGAGGGGGAGGCAGAGTTATTGATTTTTTTCTTCTCGTCTGCTATATGATGGATGACAGATACTAATGTAGCAGCACTAGCGGTTACAGACAAATTACATTCATACTTAAAGAGCCAGATCATTCCAAGATATTCCCACATCTAATAACTATAGAAATGAAGGGGAACGCTACTATTAAGGAAGCAGAATAACAGCAGTTTTACATACGATGGATTATTTCTCAGTCACTTCTCTTAACAGGAATCAAACACGTTCTGAGGCAGTAATTATCTCATGTAATCCTTCCCTTTCTGAACATGGGGAAAAAAACACAACAGTCTTACAGTCAACAGGACTGTCTTATTTTCCTCACATCATCAGGAGACCTCTAAAATCTGGAATACCTTCAAAACTTTAACACCCAAACAGAGTTCCTCACATAAACTTTGTAAGGAATGTTAGTGCAGTAATTGCAAATGCCTGCAATAGACCTCTATTACCAAAACACAGACCTTGTGTGAGGAGAAAGAGATTTACAAACGCATTCAAAGGCTACAAAGGAAGACATGTAAATATTTAGTAGATTACCATATGGAACACAACAGCTATAGGGAATTCCCAGTTTGATGGAAGGACAAATGGAAGGAGAAGACTTCAAAATTAATATTATTACTTCTGTTCTTAAGCAACTACAACGTGGATAAGAAAGAGCAAAACTAAATTACCTTAATGCATGTAATAGGAGTTTGGGAAATTCCTTTCCCATTCTTTAAAAAGATGCTACAGAGATAAGACTTTCAATTAACATGAACAAAAAGCCACCAGTTTACATAGAAAAATCTATATTTTGTCATCTGCATGTAAACATTTCCAGAAGCAGAAGATTAAGTCAGCACGCTAAATGGAAAGATATAAAATATTTTGCCAGCGTGACATTGTGAATAAATAACTAAAAGCCCAAAAAAGCAAAGAGACAACATGATGCCGGCCTATTCAGCCATAAAATTCATTTCCAATAACCACATTTCAGCATGCAGCTTAGATCATATGTAGCATTTTCCTGTCTGAGAGCATGCAAGATTGATTATTATGGGCTCAATTGTCCCATACACGGGCAAACAACATGTAAGGAATAATTAAATCAGCAAGATTCCCCCCACTGAGCCTTCTACACATGCTTACACTCAGGCAAGGGAGAGGTGGGGACCCTCCTGAGAAACAAAAGCACGGGATTATGCGAGAAGCCTGAGACCATCTGCACAAAGTCAGGCGGGCAGGGACTTCCTCTTCCCCTTACTGTGTGCAGGGCACCCTTTCCCACTTCCAGTCTGAGCTGCGGGGAGGGCAGCAGAGCCGGGCTTTAGCTCCCAGCTCAGGGACAAAAGGGAATCAGGGACCAGGGGTTTCCGAGGTCCTCTTTGCTCATACTTACTGCCTTCAAAGCTAAGCCACTTAAGGATGTAATCCATAATACCCCAGTGTGCAGAAGCTCATAATGTCTGGGTCAATGTGAAATTCTGTGTGCCCAGTCCAACTTGCACCCCCTCCCGGGTGCTGCCCTCCCCCCGGAGCAGAGCTGGCCCGGCACCGTCACCCCGCTTCCATCCATCTCCCAGGCACAGAAGCATGGGGCTCTTCCCTGCAACCATGAAGACTGCAGGAAAGACACAAGCCTTTCCCCACATGTATCCCACAGTTTAATGGGAATTAACAAGTGGAGCATCAGCACTTTCTGTTTCCTATTTTCTCTCAACTAATTTGAGCTCCTTTCTCCTTGCCTGAGTTAGAGAGCTCAGAT
>VXBH01009928.1:294973-357688 GCA_013400035.1 Rynchops niger | reverse complement strand
AAAAAAACGTTCTTGACCTCAACAGGATATCTTGTTAGGCTGTGGCAGCCCCAAGGACTCTTTCCTGGCATCTGAGAAAGGGGTTACAATCAACGATCCTGTTGGTTCACTTTTTCCATGAGGCCCAGAGGGGAATTCTATAGCATTTTTCCATATATAATGAAACATTAACTCTATTTGCAGTAAAAGCAACCCACAAAGCAATGTTTGGATGCTCTTTGACTTCAGTATCCCTAAGCAATTCACAGAAGCAGATCTGTTTTTCCAAAGTGCTCTACTCTTTCTAAACAATACTCAGGCTTGCGTGAACAGTCTCCTCTGAAGCAGTGATTTCTGAGTCCCGCCTGCTCTCTCCCACCTTATCAAGCTGCCTTTCAGCTTCCTGAAATATTATTGCGGACATAATGGCATTACTAAGACAGAGACCAATCCAAGTCAACCGCAGATAATAGAAAGGCTCTCACTGACTTCTGTGGGCTTTGGATCAGGCCGAAAGCAGTGAAAGTACCCAGCGGCTGAAGTCACACAGATCTGCTTTTCATTTCAGTATGGTCCTTAAAAATATGCCTAACTTTAGGTACTGTATTCTTGTTATGCTGGGCTGGCAAGGTACACTGAGCCAAGATATTAAAACACATCCCTTGTCTCGGCTTACATTCAGGTGATTACATCTTTATTTTTCTGCAAATTTGAGATACTAAAGTAGAAAAAAAATACGCATAAAATCAAGAAAAGATTACTTTTACACAAAGCAAACTACTACCTTGTTCAACTGTGCTAAATACAGAAAAAGAACGCTTTGCACACCTAACACGCTTGCTACATACTGAGTTTATCAACGCTGCAACGTGTGAGACAGTCTGCAACCTCTTCTTTCAGGCTGCACTTGTGAAATGCAAGATGACCCCAGGGCCATCCCCTGGAAATCGTTAACTCCTCTCTATTCATCAGAAATATTAGGCAGTCATTACTTTCCAGGTCCAATCAAACCTTGTTAAATATGCCCCGGTGATATATAAATTGGTCAACCTTCCAATGCAAGATTCAGGTCTGGACCTAGATTTTGAACAATATTCAAAAACTAGGAATGTCTGGATCTCAAAGCTTCACTTAATTGTGTCTGGAATAAATCAAATGTACGGTATAGTTTGCATTTCAGCTCTACTTTTTCAAAGTGGTTCCAATCTAATATTTTCATTTGGACAAATTGCTACTTTTAGTAATTAGAGATGCTTGAAACTTTTCAAAAATCACGTGTTTAATAAAATGCTTTTCTTGAAATGTGAGATTTTGGAAAAAAGTCCACGTAAAAATCTGCAACATGTTCTGGTGACTTACCAGTTTTCAACAACAAACTACTAAACTTGATAACTGTGAAACTGATACAGGAACAGATACACAAACACATGCAGAAGACCTCATTTTCAGTGCAGTGGTCTGTATTTGCAACGTTAAGATAAACTCTCAGTGCTCAGCTTCCCTGACAGGCCGCAAGTCCTCTCCAGCGGGGACAGCTGTTAGGTCCACCAGCATCTGAAAAACTGAGTGAAATTACACCGATAGTGTGGCGACACTACGTTGCTTTTAATAAACCAGATTAACCTCAGTTACACAGTTTGTAGCTGTTACAACAGCCAAGCTAACACCTCTACATGAGCCCAAAGTGAAAACTCAGCAGTGACCCTTGCAGAAACTGCAAACATTTTTGAGCTTGTTCTTCGTTACTTTGTCAAGCTGCATGGAAATAAATGATTTAAACTAAGAGCAACTCCATTAATAGTAAGTGACAACGGTCAACTAACCAAGGGTTATGCCAGGTTTCACAGAATGGACGAGGTTGGCTCCAACCCCCCTGCTCACACAGAGCCACCTAGAGCCAGTTGCCCAGAACTGTATCCAGATGGGTTTTGAATATCTCCAAGGATGGAAACTCGACAACCCCCCTGAGCAACTAAGGTTGATAACTACCTGTGCCAGTGCTCGGTCACCCTCATAGCAAAAAAATGTTTCCTGATGTTCAGAGGGAACCTCGTGTGTTTCGGTTTGTGTCCATTGCCTCTGGTCCTGTCACTGAAAAGAACCTGTTTCCATCTTCTTGGCACCCTCCCTTCAGGTATTTATACACACTGATAAGATCCCCCTAAGCCTCCTCCAGGCCAAACAGTCCCAGCTCTCTCTGCCTTTTGTCACAGGAGAGGTGCTCCTGTCCCTTCATCATCCTTGTGGCCCTTTGTTGGACTCTGTCCAGTACGCCTATCTCTCTTCTGTACTGGGGAGCCCAGAAGAGGACACAGTACTCCAGGTGTGGCCTCAACAGTGTTTAGGGACAGAAGAGCAGGAAGTACACTTGTTTGGGGTTGGGTGTTGGGTTGGGGGTTTTTTTGCTGCTATTGCTTAAGAAAACTATTACTGCAGCAGCGGTAGGATTCGGAAGCACTGACAGAAAAACATGCAAGAGAAGGCAGAGGACCAGAAATTTGTCAAAGCTCCACGCAAACGTCTGCCAGAGTTTCTGGGGTGGTTAGTCAAGAGTAGGAACAGAAAACACATCACACAGTTTCTGGCAGGAGGAGCTGAGAAGCCCTCAAGCCAAATGCTTATCAGTCTTTGCTAGCCACGGGCTGATGGGAAAATGGAGATGCCGGCCAGGCCCTCGGCAGGAGTTTGACCGGAGCTTTCTCGCCAACAGCTGTGCTGCCAAGGAGAGAAGCCCAGTGTCACTATAAACCCAAGCTAGTAGATGTAGCTCACTGGCTTACTGATACTTGGTGCTCTTTTTCATGCCTGCTTTCTACAGGTTTCTGTGGTGGCCACCTGTTCATTAGGGACTGTGAAAGAAAGCAGTTTCCCTGTCTGTACGTAGCACATTATTCGGCAATAACAGGCAAAATGTCTTTTCCTCACTGACTCTTAAATATAAGAAGGTATGAATAAACACAAATGGATGCATGTGTATTTCCTAAAGACAGGATTACAAATCATGCCCCTGAAGAACATTCTTCAAAGTAGTCTCTACAGAAGACTGTCTCTTATTCTGCACGTGCAGGCAGGGCATCCAATTTGACCCCTCACAGGACGTAGCACTTTCCTCCTGCTCTGCGCACCAGCATAAACGGATGTACAAGACAGAAGGTTTTGAGAGATGCTCCCTGTTTAAATCACTTTTTGTGCAAGAACAGAGTGGAAGCAGCAGATCTGGTCTCGCCTTCTGTCATTTATTCTTGTTGGTTGGGAAAATAAGAAACAGTTATAATCAAGCTGGTCTCAAGTATGACTGGGGTGGGAGACCAGCCTTTTCAAAATATTGGAAGTTGGGTTAAATAAATGTCTGAGTTCAGAGCACAGACTCAGAGAACGGCATTTCTGGCAAGCGTACAGTTTGGCCTAAGAAAACCATACCATGGTGTTAATTTGGGAAACAATTTCTGGCAACCCAAAAAGTACCATTTGCTAACCAGGAAATAGAATTTCCCTGGAGAAAAAGCATTGTGCGGCTCTTCTGCTATGCCCAAATTTATAACTACTGCTTTCTTTCTGTATTATTGCATTTCTCACACTACACCGAGCTTTCCGTAGGTATTCCTAGGAAGCCCGTAAACAGCAACCTTCTTCCTGTGCTTGGCTTGTACTGCTCGGCCATTGTACTGCTTTTTCCCCTACTCCCCTGGGGACTAGAAGCACCAGTTCCTTTCACTTTCCCTTATAATACAAGTCTTGCTCAGTATTATTTTTACTGTTTTCTATTGTTATTTTCTCCTCTACGAGGTGATGTAGCCATTTAGGATCCAAATGAGGTGACAGATGAAACAGTAACTTTATGTCGCAGGCTCCAGGTCAATAGCAGAACTGAGGGTTAAGATAGCAAAAAGAAGAAACCCTTTCAGCAAAACTAAGTGCAAAACCTCAGGGATTCATGTTTGGCTGATGCTGAACCGTGAGGCCATATGTAAGATTTTAATTTTAAATGGATATTAGGTTTTTCTTTAAAATAATTTAAAACAGACACTTCTGTGGCGTTTTAAATCAATTTGGTTGTTAACACCTACAAGTCCACAGACAAAGACCACCATAACGATGCCTGACCAGCATCTTTACATCAGGAACAACTCCAATGAAATCACTGCAATTATTCCAAAGCAAAGGAAGAAATGCTGGAGAAAAGGACAACCAGGCTGTTTCACTGTGTTTAATTCATCTGTTTCATATAGTTTCATCTCTTTCTCTGCTTCCTCTGTAGCGTTAGCTGAAGGCTGAACCTGGAGCCCCCTGGAACGCAGGGGAACAGGGAAACCTGCATTTCAAGAGCACGGGGAAGATTTGCATGACTTCAGTCAGTCAGTTAGGGAACAGTAGGTGGTAGGTGGTGGTGGGAATCTGTTTTCTTCTAACAAACAAACAAAAAAAAAAGTCACGCCAGATTTTTTGAAGACAATGAAGGCTATGTGAAGTGATGGACTTTAAGGTCTTTTTTTTGCCAGAGCATTCAATTTTCAAGCTGTCTCTGTCCCTTTTGAAAAAGCAGTGTAAGCTGACAAAGGGGAAAACAAACCCAGAACATTTCACTTACAGAATATTAATCCAGTAGGAACTTCACGAACTGAACAAATTGGAACTGTGGCAACTCCCCCCTCGCCCCAAAAAAACCCCACAACAGATGACAAAAGTATCAAAATTGTCTCATTTTCCCACTAAAAATGCCTGAAACCAGATGGGGTTCCCCAAAGACATATGGTCTGGGCTCCTACTTATATTAAAGTAAAATTCAGACCTGATCATTTTAATCCACTATAGCTAATCCTATTTGCTTAACCAAGAGTTAAAATAACTAGCACGCCTCTCCAGTTTGATAGGTGGCACCTACTCTGCTTTCCCCTGCTTTAAGAATTCAACATAAGTAGTTCTTAAGAGTCGCAAGTCATTCCTCTGTAGGGTATATACACATTCTTCCTTCCACAGCTTCTGGAAGTTCTCCATTTTGCTTTCTCATCTGAAGCCGTGCCTTAGGAGAGCACATCCCTAGGTTTTGGGGTTGTTTAGGGCTTTCTTTTTTTTTGGCAAAAGACACATCTATGGAAGTTTTAGTTACACCACCAGCAGACAGAAGAGGAAACCTATACCTACAGTAACACAGGTTAATCAGTCCATAAAACTGTTGTCAAGACCTGGACTAAGTTCACAGATTGCTCAGTGTTCAAGTGTTCATAAAGTTTTCACCGAACACCTGTGGAGTGTGTGCGGGGGGGGGGAGTGTAGAGCACTTAGGACAACTGATTTTGCCAAGATTAAATTAAAAAACAAACAAACAAAAAAACCCACACCAAAAAAAACCCACAAAAAACCAAACTCAAAACCCACTGGTGTTCAGACCATGCATCTTCGGGCCTCTCCTTTTAACTTACTTTAAAAAATATCTTCCGCCTGGCAAATTTTAAACTTTTTCCTCAACTCTGTCCCCAAATACTCATCACTGTCCTACTTGCTCCTTTTCTTCAGCAATAAATTCCTCTTTTGCCAGCATCACGTGGCTTCCAGGTATCATTTAGTTGTCTCCATATTTATCATCATTTGCTCTTTTCCTAAGGAGCGAGAGGCCAGGACATCTCCAGTCCCTGCGCACAGGGGTACAGGAACATTAGGTGTCTGCTGATTTCTAGCTTCTTCCCCCATTTAACCGCACATTTTGATAACCTTTCTGCATTCTCCTCTTGTAGCCACCACATTTAAAATGTTTTGGTCAACGAACTAAAATAAATGTATTGCTTATCCTTTTAAAATATAACTCAAAATTCCAAAATACAGAACTTGATAAAATTAAGAGATTAACAAGCCGTGAAAAAGTCATGTGTAAACGTACACGTGAAAGTGCCAAATTAAGAATTTGCTAAAATTAGGTACAATCATACAAATGTTTAAATGACAATGATTTGGTGTTCTGTGACTTACTGACACACAAGAAGATAAGCATGATGACAGCTTCTCAGCTGCAAAACAAAATTTTTCATGGTAAATAACCGAGGAGAACCAGCCCAGCTCTGGGAAGACAGCTACCCAGCACAAAATAAATTTAACACACTCACTACTACCATACCTAGGTGACCCTTAGCATGACAGCGTGAGCCACTCCAGACCCTTCCCGTGCTGATGAAGGCCTGGTTCCAGACACGTACAGGATTCGAACACAGCAAAAGCCTGCAGTCAGAGACATCAGATGCTGGCCTGGCCTTCTCCTACCCCAAATCAGTTCACATTTAAAACTCTGGTTTACAACCAGGGAGGTAAGCGGGTTCACTCGCTCTGCCCTCCCTTCCCACTTCCCTCCCCAGGCCACACATGAAGGTAATGCGATTGCATAATAAGAATCAGATGAAATGCCATTTACTGCTTTCACGCTCATACAATAGCTACACTTGGTCAGGGGCCTCTTCGCACAGGCGCTGCATGAGGCCGCAACCCCAAAACCCTCCTTTTCCAAGGCTGTTCCCCTCAGACAGCGGTTAGATGCACTAGCACTTAACTTTGAGGCATCTTATATCCACATGAAAAGAAGACTAATGCTTACTGTTGTCATTTTTCCGGAACAGAATAAACCCCATTTTGAAAAGAGGAGGAGAGGTCCCACGCAACCCCCAAGGGCAGGGTACAGTCTCTTTATGCCCATGCATACAGCCAGGGAAGTGATGAATTCGTGGCATGAGTCACTTTCCAGATGAAAGGAAACATTTTCAGTATGCAGCCAACTACTCAACTACAGATGAGATACCTCAGCAGCAGAGAAAAGAACATTAAAGGGCTCCATATTGATACCCTAGGCACCAATTTCACTCACAGTGAAGCATGTGCACTAGCATTTACATGACAGTGATCCCGCTGGAGTCTAAGGAAATAAAAATATTGTTAATCCAAGTAAAAATTAACCAAAATTGCTGAACATAATAGCTGCCCTTCCTCCGTGTACAGCTTCTGGAGCAAAGAATTTGAGCTGGAAGGACTGCAAATAGAGACTGTAAGCAAGGCCAGTCGGTGGCCGGGCACTGCATTTGCTGGGAAGACGAGCATGTTCAGCCCAAAACATCCAACTAGCAGATGGAGGAGGCTGAAGAAATTCAAGGTCATCGAGGGAAATGGTTCTGTCCTGGCCCTAAGATAAATCAAGACAGTGCTGTTTCAGAAAAGGGATAGTTGAAAAGAGGACTGGGACGCTAAGGAAAAGCAGAAGTTCAATCCTACTGCCTCCCACTGCTGGATTCCAGCTGCTTGCTGAAGGGGAGACTTTATATATTCACTGTAAAGGAACACTGCTTCCTCAAAGAAATGCTTAATTCCTTAGGTCACCCTGCTTCCTAATGTAAACAACCCGGATAACAAATGAGCACCAAAAAGCATGCCAGTATTTTACACAGGAAATGTTACCGAGATCAACTGCTGACTTTCATTTTTTAAAAACCAGCTTAAGGACTGATATCTGTTTGTTGGTCTGGCCTCCTGGGTCCTTGAATCCACTCGATTACGTCCAAAGAAAAGTCTTTTAAGGACACTTTAAAGTATACTGGCACATACTTCACAACGAAAAGCTATTCTTTTGCTCTTCATCCCTATGACAGACAATCCCAGGAAGCTGCAACTCTTGAGATCTCTTCATCAGCTTCTCCTGTAATCACAGTCAAGCAGCAAGGTCAAAAAGGAAACAGTAGCTATAAAATAATTTTTAACGCTACTTTTAATTTTTTTTCCATCAAGAATTACATTGTAAGGAAGACTAGAGAAAACCTGCACAGATTCTCTCAGAAGGGAAGCATTTATCCACTTAAATTTCAAAGTCTGTCCTTTCTTTTTTGCTTTAATGCTTTTTTTCCTTCCAGAGAGAAAGGAGAAGAGACCAAAAAAAAAAAGGCAAAAGAAATAGAAGTGATATATCGTGATCCCAGCCAGCTTCCTGTCCTGGTTTGCATCAACAGTGTCATGAAATGAAGAATGACATAATATGCAATAGTTCCCCCGGCTTTGAAAAACATATGTTAGGGTGGCGCATACACTCCAGAATACTGCAGCCAGAGTACACAACTGGAGCACTCAGAGTTTCCATTTATGAAAAACCTCAGAAAAGCATTTTAAGCACAAGTTTAACTTTTAACATATCTTTATCCTACTAAGGCTTAACTGATGCTTACTCCCTTTAAAAAGCACTTCTTTTTTGATTAATTTTCTGTCACATTCCTAAAGGTGAAATCCCAGCTAGATCAAAATTAGCATAAGGTCGCTTAGTGCGGAGCCAGGATTTCTCCCCCAGCTATGAATTTTCTTCAGAATACCTTGGGACAAACTGTGTCCTCAGAGTCGCGAGAGTGTCAGACATATAGTACAAAACTTGTGCGCTTGCCGCACACCTCTGCCCGCAGTCCCCGCGAGAGGGCTGGGCTGTGCGGGGAGGGCGAAAGCAGTAAGAAGTCCAAGGGACGTTAGCCAAAGTCTGGAACTGCACAAACGAATGACAAGCATATTTTTGCCCACTTGCCTTGTAAGCTCCCCTGCCTTTCTTTTTCCCCTAATCAAAAATTGTAAGGGAAGTTACATGCAAGTCCTTGAAGAGAAGGACGCAGAGACTCCCAATATGACCTTGTCCCTCTCCCTCCTCCTCCCCAAGCACTGGTCCGAGAACTTGGCTGAGGACCCCAATGTTGCAGAAACCAGTATAAATCAACAAATTTCACTTTTGACAAACTTTTTTTTTCTATTTTCTTCTTTTTAACTATTCTGACTAGCTGGTGCTGCTGTGGCTAGCACAGATGGGTTCTCCTCTTGTTTTTATCAGTGGCAATCTTGATGTGTTTTTCCTCACTGATGTCTGAGGAGGCGTAGGATCAGCAAAGGTGGTTGGACTATCACTTAGCAGTCCTAAACTGTAGAATCCCTTATTTTGATATGGGTAAAATTAGTTCACGTGTTATTTCCTTCATTACGCAGCCATTAACTGGAACTTGCAGGAGATGCAAACTGGGCAGGAACCGGGGAGAGGGAAGATGATAAGAGTGCTCCAGATGATGACTTTCACATAGCTGCAGAAGTATCATGCAACTCAGCGCATGTGCACTGTATGGGGAGGGAGAGACTGAGGGGAGGTGATAGTTTTAAGTCCCTCTCCATCCTGCCCAATAAATCTGTGTCTGACAGATCCCCACAGGCCTGTATATCATTTTCCCTTTTTGTAATTAGACGACCAGCTGCAATTCCTTGGCCAGAGCCCAGCCAAGCTTCCCCATGCTCCTACAAGCTTCTCCAACATATAGCACTAAGAAGCAAAGAAACTGAACACAAAATTTAGCATGTGACAAACTCTTCCATGTGTGACCTCTGTACCAGGCAACCTGTGAATCTACATCAGACTGACTTTCTGCATAAGGTCATGACAAGAAAAAAAAAATGGATCTCGACAGCCTATGAACTTTGTTTCCCACCCAGCCTTCCCCTTCCCTTGTCTCTCCACACATCATCTACCATTTCTGCTCAATTTGAATGAATAAGAAGCACAAATCACAAGATAAGTACATGTCAGCTCTAGGGTAGCACCTTGTTTAATTCCGATGAAGATGCAGCTAGTTAAATACTTACTGGAGGGAAGCATATTGCCCCAGACAACATCTCACAGAGCATGAGAACTTAATCCCAGAAGCAGAGAGGGGCCGGTGTCAGAACTCACTTCCGTTCTGTATATCCAAGATAATGAAATATAGCTTCCCGCAGTGCTTCCCTTTCCTCTTTCTTCCAGAAAAAGGTTACTCTCTCAGGAGTTTGCTAGCATGTTGTTTGCTAACATACTTCCATGTTGTCACTGGAAGCAGCAATTGCTTGAAAGAATCTGGAAGCGAAGAATAAATCTAAACTGTGCATGCCAATCTGCCACCGGTGAGTGTAGGAAACTTCAACTGCTGTCCCATGCATCTTCCATCTGCTGCTTCTACTATTTCCCCCTGGAACACTCCACTTGAAATAAAAATTATTAAGAAAAATAAAATAAAAAAAAAATATCAAAGATCCAAACGATTCCCCAACAGGCACTGTATTTCTGTGCTGTATGGGCACCTGAAGATGCAGGTTTGATTAAAGCCTGTGGGCTAAAGTTACCCTCAAAACTTGGCATCCTTTGAAGATTCTTCTTTCAGGGAAAAGGTAAGAAGAAGTGCCTAGGGGCTGCACAGGAGCAAAGACTGGTCCATTTGGGTCCACCCTCTTTGGAAAGCAACAGTGGGGATGGGATGCTCCTAAATCCACTTTGATGCCTATTTCACAATAAGTCTATATAGTTTCCATAAGAAGCAGCATATTTCATCATCAGTCTAACTCTGACAAAAAACCAGACAGTGCTGAAATAGCTGCTTACCAGCACAGTGAGCTGGCAGTGCAAAGATGAATGGCTGAAATCATCACTCCTCCTGCTCTCATCCCAAGTCCCACATCCCCTTTCCTCACTCTATCTTTGATCACGTCTCCAACGTCTTCACCAGGGAGCAGAGCAGCACTCAGTATTAAATCCAGGGCCTCTTCAAACCTAACCAGATGGGTAACAATGGATCGTATTTTCAATGAATCTTGAGAGAACTATTCAAAGGAGATGAAAGGACAATGGAGAGGAGAAAAAAAAAAAGTGTAATAAACCACCTTTGATTCACCGTTCAAGATAGTGATCAGACAGCACATTAGTTTCGTACAGGATACAAAGGGGGGGATCACACTGCGCATCCCTACAAACTGGCTTGACACTCTGCTGTTATGGTTATAGCCCCAGTAGCTTTAGCTCCTAAGTTAAAGAAAGAAAAATAAAAGAAAGGACTGCTGGGAACGACAAGTCTCTCAAGAGGGTGGGGATCACATTAGGCTGCTACTAAATCAAGTGCACTTAAACACAGACCATGCCATGATGTTTTGTTCTCTCCTGTAACAAGATATGGCAGATCACAGCTTAGCTGGAGACAGAAAATATCAGCAAAGGGTCTTTCTAGGCTTCTTGACAGATGCTTTAACCTCTCCCCAAAGGATGGTGAAATTGTGTTGCTGTGTTCCCCTGGTAGGTGCCCACTCGGGGCTGGGGTGCAGGAGTGAGCGGGGACACGGGCAGGCTGGACCCTGGCAGCTTCTGGACCCCTTGAGCACCGGGATGGGGAATGACCACGTGGCAAAGACCATGCCTGCTGGAGCCCTCTCAGACATGCCAAGAGGGAAGGCCACCAAGGCGAACAAGCTGGAAGAGGGCAGACAGCCAGTGACATGGGGCTACCCGGTGCCACAGTAAGGTCCTTTCACCACCACCCCACGTGCACTGGTGGGGGGTCCACGAGTGTGACTGTGCAGAGACACCAGCTCCTGGTCTTTCTTGGAAACCCTTGACATAGCTCTAGCCCCTGTAAAGCTGCGTGCAGGCATGGGAGATAACGCAGCAGAAGACATTAACAAGAGCTGGCCCCTGGGGTGAGATTAGGCTCCACCTATGCCTTAGAGGATACCAGGGACCCATCCAAAATTGCCCTAAAGAAGTTAGCTGAGGACTTAGGTAATCAATTTGGTTCGCTGCTCAGGGTGTCCTTTGCCCTCAGTTATTCATCACTGCCCTGCCTAATTCACCATAAAGGAATTCCTGAGGAACTGCCCTGCCGTCAGGAAGGCTCTGTTTATTCAAAGGAAAGACCGAAAAGCACCAATAACTGAATGATTTCACTTGGCACGGACTGCTTAATTCAAGCAGATTTCTTCAGCAGAGCAGCGGCTTTGAGGGGGGAAAAAAGAAAAACAAAGAAGAAAGAAAAAAAAAAAAAAAGAGAACAATTAAGATCAAGAATAATAAAGTTTCTTTTAATTAGCCACCAGAAAACAAGATCCGGAGCTAGGAGAGAACGTGTGCAGCAAGTGCTGTGAAAGAAAGCCCTGCTTTGCTGCGGACCCGTCGGTGTTCCTGCAGATGCTGCAGCCACAGGACTGCTGCAAGTTCAGCACTACTGGTCCCCTTTGGCTTTATACTTTATACCACGTTTCTGGAATGCGGGGGGTGACCAATGGAGAAACTGGTTCCTGCACATATCTTTTGATTAAACTTATGCTGTTTTCCCTTCTTTACAAATTTTAAGATGGGGTCCTTCCAGTCACAAAATGTCTGAAATATATTGGCTGATACGGGCAGAATATACATTATTATTAAAACAACACATGCATTGGCCCTCGTATTGTCTTTTTAATGTATTATAGAAGTATAATGATATTTCTCTTCCTCAACATTTTCTACTCTATTTCATCCCCACTGCAAGCAACCACTCTACACATCAGAAATACCAGCTGCTATAAGGCAAACAAACTGTTTATGCTTGCAAACGGTATCAGGACTCAATATTTGCAGAGCCGCGGTATAAGATGTTAAATCGAGCTTTCATCACTCTATTTGGGTAATTTCTGTTCAACCTTTTTAGTCGCCCCTCAGAAAGTCAGTAAAGGAGAGTGAGAGGCCAAAGTCGTAGCTGAGCCTCAGAAAGAAAGGTGCACGTTTAAGCTATTTCAACTCTAACCCAGCGATTACAATACAAACCTAGCATTATATTTCCCAAAACATCACACAGGACAATACAAGACTAAAACTAAGTAAGAGGACATTTGATAGAAAGCCAGGGAAAAATTGGAAGCGTAGCCCACAAGTTTCAAAGCATAACGATCTCTCTCTGATAATATCTTCCTCTTTCTTGCAAAGTCACATTAAAACATAGGTTGCATGGACACAAATAGATACTCCTCTACCACGGCCACTTGGCTTTATTATATCACCGAGTTTAGCATTTGTCATTAGTCACATCTCTAAAAAAGCATCACTGTAGGAGTCCTTTTCAAGAAATCCTTCCGCAACATGTTGTTCCTGGCCTGTACCATGTACTTAATGTCAGACACGCAAAATAATCTTTTCCAAATTATTTGTATGAAAGCTTCACACTCTATCAATTAAAGCAGGAAATGGGATGTTAAAGAAAAAGCCCACACTCAGATTTTCCATAAAACCTTTGCTATTAATACACCCAGATTCACTCCATGCTGTGTTTATGATTAGAAGCCTTTGCGGAAACATCAGCTGGTTAATAATCATCTACATCTGTCACAATATCCCATTTATGCCTCAGCCTACATCCTTCCATTGTTTTATTAGCTACCTTCGATAAATGATTGTCAGAATTATTTCCTCTTTGTTTGCAGGAACAATCTGAGGATGAAAGAGAAGAAAATGAAAGCCAAAAAGGTGATGCTGACTTGTAATACAATTGGGATGGCAAATCAAGAAGATTTTTTAAAGGTCTCACGCGTTCTTCTGCCAGTGAAACATAGCATTTATTAACTAGATTTTACAGCCCAGCCCGCCCCCCGAGTTTTTAAGGGTCTGACCTGACCGGCCCTGGGTGGTTTGCCCTTTTCCTCAGGGTTCATCCCGGGAGCAAAGCCCGGTGACCATGGTGGCGGAGGGCACGGACCCATCACCCCGGGACCTGCCAGCGCTGCCGGCCACTGCCCCGCGGGCTGGCAGGAGCCCGGGGCAGCAGCCTCTGCAGGCCCCCCGGTCAAACCTCTGTCTTGGGGGTGTTTGTCTATAATTCACGATGACACGGCTGCCTAGGCCTGCAACAGGGACCGAGCCCACAGACCTCTGCTGATGTTTGTCAGGTAAACGCAGTGTGGTTCGATACTTTTCACGACCGGTATCACCAAAATCCCTGTTCTGCTAAATCCGTTAAGTGGACAAAAAAAAAGCTAGAGATCTCAAGTTTTTCCACAGATTGAAATAAATCGGTTGGACAAAAATGCAGTCTGGACTTAGACAAGAGGAAAAAAAAAAAAAAAGGGGGGGGGGGGGGGGGAGGGAGAACACCACCATATATTTTGCAGGCAACAGATACCTAGGACCACATTAAGAGCCAGGACAGTTTCCAGACTGATTTGCTCAATTGCAATCCTCGTTTTGTTATTTTAAACGATGCACGCTACCATTTCCCTACCAGAGGTAACGCGTCCTCCCCTGATCACCCAGGAGCCTGGGGGCTGTCCTGGTGGGCTGAGGAAGGCCCAGGAAGCCCGAAGGGGAGCACACAGACAGGAGGCTGCACAGCCTTCACTTTGAAGCCCCATCACTGTCTTTCCAAGGAAGAAAACCCTCATGCCAACCCTGCAGGGACCCCTTGTAAGGGATTTGGTTCCCCTCCAGCTGATGCCCTCAGGAGAGAAGCAATGGGTGCACACTCCTCTAAGGCAGCTTGGGCTGACGGGTAACATTATCCATCACAAAATGCTGTAAGAGAACAACGAGACCTATTGAAAGTTAATGAATGGCAATGATAACGGGGCTAACATTACCAGCGTCAGATGTCCTCTTTTTAAAAGCCAGATTGCAGAGCTAACCAGAGGCAAAACACATTTCCAGCCACCAGGTGAGAAGCAGAGGAAAAATGGTTCTAAAATCTAAGGGCAATCCGCAATCTGCTGGAAACTCGCTGCTGAAATCACTCAGCTGATCTACTAAAAAGTCATTAAGAACGAGCAAATGTTGCTGTAAGCAGTGTTTCGGGCTGTTTGTCAGGCTAGCTTTTGATGATGTCTCCTACATATTAAGGCATTTGATGCACCCAAAAAAGCACTAAAAGGAAAGAAAACAATAACAATGTGCAGAGTATTATTTGACCCTTCATTTGTGAGCAAGATAAACGCTGATTCTGCTCAAATCACCTCATGTTTTGTTTTGCCATTGAAAAAGGCAGGCTCTATTTAAGCTAATTTTCCCCGAGTGCTTTAACTAATCAAGTTCTAAACATAAACATTTGACCAAAAGAAAAGAAAGCATGAAAACAAAACAGCATTGTTTTGCACGGTGTCAAGCAGGAGAAATATTTGTGAAGTGCAAATAATACAAGCAAGAAAACAGCATGTTCTGTGCCGGGGGGTGGGAATTGCCATTTTGCCTGCCTACCCAGCCTTGTGCTGAGCAGCGAAGGTGGTGCCGTTTCCTAATCAAGGGGTGTTAAGGACAGATAGTTCAACATGACTCGGAGTTTTGCCACAGAAGCGGGGGTTGAAGAACACGCTGCCTGGAGACGACTTTTGGGTAGGTATGCAGACAGGGCAACAGTACCTCACTCCTTGCCTGCAAACAAAAGCACTCGCTAAACCAAAAGCCTTTGCCTTGAGAAAGAGAGGAAGGACCAAGGAGTAGCCAGAGGAGATGAAGTACGAGACGAGAGGAGAATACGCCAGCCTGGCCCCAGGACGCAGCAGAGAAGGGCAGAAGCAGACAGTCAGTGGCACCTTGAGACCGTGGTGGCACCAAGCCCTGCAACCCGCACAGGGCTCGCCTGCTGCCCGCGGGGACCACACAAAGGCCACTCTCCTCCTGTTTTGAGTTTGCTTCTGGCAATGTGTGAGCCCACGACAGCATCATCACAAGCTCCGCCAACAAGAATAAAACTGTACTTTTTTCCCCCCTCCCCCTTAATTAAGGGCATACAAATGTTCAATTCCAGTTTTCACCAAAACTTAAGATGTCTCTAAAAACAAATGTGTTTCACACTGCTCCCCATCCCTCCTCCTCTCTGTTCCTCCGCAGTTTAACTCTGCGCAGCCTCGCAGCAGGAGGAGCTGGTCCCCAACGTACAGGAGCCAGCCCAGGCCAATCCCGGGCATGGGTGGCTACGTACGCAAGCAACATGTGGGCAGCAATCTCAGGGCCAAGGCTGGCCACCAGGTATGGCCACAGCCGCTTTTATAGGAACCCCCCAACACAGGAGCCAGCTTTCGTAAAGGAAAGCAGAAGCTGTCACTGCGGGGCAGAGCTCCCCAGGCTGGGCCTAAAAGCAACACGGCCACAGTAGCCGATGTCCAATTCCCGACTGGTGGCAAAACGCAAAGGAGAAGCCTGTAAGATCGTTCTGTGACCAGGACTGCTTCTCTGCACCCCACTACCCCCCCAGCGCTTCTGGGGGTGACCCAACAGCCCACCCCAGCCTCCCTGCAAGCTGCGCAAAAGCGCACCGGGAGCCGCCCCGGAAACAAGGTAGTCCATGAAAAACACAAGCTGGAGACTCACCGCCCATAGCAACCAAATGCTGTGCCTCTGAGCACCACAACCACATCACTTAATCCTTCTCTAGGATCTTATGAGGGAAGGCGAGAGAGCCAGATACGTCCTAGAACAGTTAAAGCTATGGCTTTGATCAGTATTTCACAGGAGAAAGCTATAAAGCAATGGCATCTATTCAGACTCATGCTGTCCTTGTCAAAGTTTCAAAATAATTCAGAAGAAACATCCAGTTCCTGCATGCCCTCTCAAGCACACAGCCGCAGCAGGCAGTGGAGGCTGCCTTCTAACACAGCCACTTCGGCACGAACGAATGAGAAAATATGAGGCCTATCCTACAACTATCACCTAAATTCTCGTTTTAGATTGATTCCACTTTAATGAACCATGATTTGAGAAAGCACGGCTACAAAAGTGGAAAATACACAACAAAGACTTGCTCAAGACTGCCTATGCAGGAAGCCGCTTCTGGCTTCAAATACCAGATTCAATACCACCGGGTTTGCACCTTTGATTACATTTAGCTTCTCCAACAGCAAATTGAAAAGAATATTACTTAATCTATCTGGGAGGAGCTGTTATGACTGTTCGATTAACAAGCTGGTCTAACAAGGCCAGCCACGTAACCGGACAAGACCGTTTTGTAAATACAGCAGTAACCCCATCTCTAAGAGCAGCATTAGCTGAACAGACGTAACATATTCTGCAAATCAAAGATAATTCATATTGTAATTCACACTGTGTTCACATTCATAATATAATTCATCGTAAATATCTCTAACCTACCATTGTTCACGCAGTCTATCAAGAGGCATCTCAACAGAAGCGTGATTCACAGCTTCACAGGAATGCTGCTGGAAAGTTTTTGCTATCACTGTGCGTGCTGATCATTGTATTACCACTGAGAATAACTTGCAGGAAGGCAGTGGACAGTAATACTAGATGAGCTTTCTGCATCTGAAAAAGGGAGAGATTTCCTATTCTGAATCCACTGCAAATGTACGAACCTCCTGGATCGGTTTCTAATCATCGCGTTCTCGCGACTTTGTGCAGGCTTACATTTGCTGCTAACATGTCAACAAGCTGCTGTGGTTTGTAAAAACAACTAATTGGAAAACAACACCTTGGAAATTTTCAAACTTTTCTTACATAAAGGAAAAAAAAAAATATTTGTGTTAACCAAAGGTTTTGATTAAACTCTACTGGTTAAACCCTGTAAGAAGTACAGAGTGATTGATCACAAAGGAAAAATATTGTAAGAAAATTAAAGCCCTTTTTAAAAAAAAAAAAAAAAAAAAAAAGGCAGTACATCTTAGCACAAATGTTTGTGTGCCGTCCCTGTGTCAGACACATGCTCTGCAGCCCTTCACACACCAGAACAATGGCTCCTGAAGTGACGGAAATGGCACCATCCAAGAATCCCAGCAACATCAATATTGCAGCGTTTCCTGAAACCGCTACAAGCCATAAACAACTGTGGAGAACTCGGCCTGAAATACCATTGCGACTCCATCTGTGCAGCAACCAAACAGTGCACAAGCGCCATTATTTGTTCCTAGGCGGAGACGGCACATGGCTCTGCCACGCAGCCCAGACCTCCCCCAAGCGCTGCCCGGACACCCCCTGAACGGCTCTTCTGCACTGGGCGCCTCCGGCAGCGAGGAAAGGGGGAGGTGGCAAGATTAATCTCCTCTGATCTTAGCTAACTTGGTAAATTAACCAGTAATCCAAGTTCCTGCCACAGTTAGTGGAATTTTGGAGGCATTTTGGAGACTAATTCATCCCCTTTTAAACAAACACCAGAGATAGCTGGGCGCTCGTACTAGCTGTTCTCTTCTGAGTAATCCCGCAGCCAGAACATACGCATGCCTCGTCTCTTGCTATGAAAATACAAGATACAAGCTACTCTATGAGGTTGTTTCAGGTTTTTTTTTTCCCCCAATAACATACTCATTGACACTTTCAACTGTTACCTTTCGTGGAAATAAGCCTTTCCTCTTTTGTGACAAGTTGCACATCTTGCAGTAATTGAAAAAAGGAGAGCGCCAGATAAGGGTATCCTGTCTGCCTTGAAATAACTCTCCTACTTCCTTTTCCAAGAAGATAAGAAACATCTGCACGTATAGGCGTTACTACACAAAAGCCACCTCTCTTCAAAGAAAAGCCTAACTGAAAATTCAAATAATTTCTACAGATAGAAGAATCCTCGTGGATGTAGCCTGGTGTAGCGATCCAGGTATGCTACAACCTGAGCAACGAGGGGGTGCCGTCGAGCTGTCCCAATTCCATGCCAGCTTTGGCTCATCTCATAGTTGTCTTTTCGCTCACCAAGTAATCATAAAACAAACTACACCATGTATTGATTTTCTTCCCTGTGCTTCCTGGATTCTTTTTTCTAGCCATTCTTCTCCATCACCTCCTCTTCCCACTTTCCCTTACTATCACATCAGCGCTGCAGATTTTATCAGCTGAACAACTATTTTCCATCCCCGCGCCCCCTCCTGCAGAATCATAGAACGTGTTGGGTTGGAAGAGACCTTCAAAGGTCATCTAGCTCAACTCCCCTGCAGTAAGCAGGGACATCTTTAACTGGATCAGATTGCTCAGAGCCTCAGAAGTCCTCCTTCTTCGCGCCCTCTGGCCCCTGCCAACACTCCACCCGTTCCTCCTCTCCCGGCTTCCTGCTCCAACCGCAGCCTGAGAACAAGTTTCCAAAACCCAACCAGTCATCCACGCGAGGTAACACAGCAGGTCAGGTTGTGCCCACTTGGTTGGCCTCCAGCAGCGTTCTGCTGCGGGCGCTGGTTTGAAGCCGGCTGCTCGGGAATGGGGCCGAGCTCCTGGTGTAAGGGAGCTCCTCTGCTGCATGGCTGCACCCACCACCACCGCCTGGCTCTCCCCACCCCCTTATCTAACTGCTTCACTTGGCTTTTGCGACCTGGCCTGTAGGATACGGGTAACACTTTCTGCCACAGCTCTGTGCTTCAAATCTCTCATACGAGAGGAACTGAGGACGTCTGAGCCAACGCCTGCGAGACGGCCAGATGGCTGTGCTGTCATCCTGCGGGTTTGTGTGGGCTTCTCCCACTCACATCCTTGCACTTCAAGTTCCTCTGCCCACCCCGGCTAGCAGGAGCACCAACTTCTGTTATATTTCCTTATTCCATCTGTGCCATGGTGTCAAAACTAGCCTTGAATAATCTTTGAGCAGCAATCTTTTCTTCCACTATAACAGCTTATTAAAGAAAACAAAATGAAGCAGTGAATATGAACTATTTACTACACAGAGAGCGCACTGAAGCTCTGAAATCAGACAATAAATCAAGATCATTTTTCCCTTGCAACATCAAGTTATTCCTAGCTAGCTGCCTGCCTGCCTCCTTCCCCCCTCCGGAAAGCCTCCCAGGCTAAATGCACTGTGACACCCGAGTTGCTGGGTTTTTTTTGTTGCTCTGAAAATAGAGAGGACAGGCGCAAACGTGTCCTAGCCACCAGCTGAGAGGAGCAAAGGGACTCCAGAAGCGACACAAACCGTCATGCAGCCCCTGCGTACAGGCGGAGCCGAGCGAGGTACTGCCTGCCCAGCCCTGCCGCTCCCCTGCCTGCCTGCGCCCCTCGCAACCCACCTTTCCCCAGCCCCTTCGAGGGCTTGAACCTGGGAGAAGGCCACCATCAGGCCCCTTTCTAAGGGCGTTAAGAAGGGCTCACCCAAAAGACAATTTTTCACGTACTTTGGCACCCCGCCTTCCAGGGAAGTTTATCTTCCCACCCGCAGAGCCCCTCCAGCGGGTGCCAAGGTCACAGCGGGGGAGACCCCGGGAGGGACCCCCCTTTCCTGCAGCTGCTCCAACGGCTGCTATCCGCTATCTGGTGACCCAGGCAGACCCCGGCACCGGCTGCCAACAGGAACCCCACCCCGGACCACTGCTGCTCCCTGACGCACCTGATACTGCACAGCCCATCTCCAAACGCTCCATTATCTCACCAAAAACCTCTGAATGCATTTTCACGTAGGAACTCTACAGCAGCGCAAGGTCTGAGAGCCCAGCTCTCCTTCTCCTCTCTCTTCTGCAGCCCTCCCTCCTGCAAGGAGGGAGATTTGCTTTCCAGAAGTCAGGTACAGAAACGCAAGCTCCATCATCTGATTAAACAGATAAATGCATCATAATATTTTGCAATTATTTCCATCTACCATCTTCCTCTCTTTAGCTAGCAACATCCCAACTGTGTATGCGCACATTACGTTGCTGAATCCAGGCAATAAATTCCTCTGAACGTGTGACACGTCCTTGGTCTCTACCAGCAAAACAGCAGCTCCATCCTGTATCTCTCACAGTGGTGCAACTGGGAGTCCAAATGAAGGCCACATTTTTTTCCATTTGTTTGAAAAGCATGCTCTACAAATAAGTCACAGAATAACTGTGAGTAGCTCCAACAACTTCCTGAAATAAAGGGAAACTGTATTTCTGCTCATGCAAATCATCGTCTTTGTGTTGTTGGGTTTATTTTTTTTTTTTCTTTTAGTGCACCTTTTCTTTACAAGGTGTGCGTGAAGGAAGTGGGAATGACACTACGATTAAAACAATATAGGTACAAAACAATACGAGTCAAATTTTTTTTAAACAAAAAAAATATTCTTTGATTTATTAAAACGATCAAAGATAATTCTAGCTTTCATCAATATTGCTGGAACTTTTAGAGACTTACTTTGTTCAGTTATTCAAAAGACAGACATAGGCAATTTGAAGAAATACAAAAGGAAAGACAAACCTCTTTAGAAAAGAGAACAAAAAATGGAAGGCAGAATATTCTTTCAGTATATAAAAGTATTTAAAGAGATTTGGGATCAGCTGTTGGCCAGCCTCATCAAGAACAGATGAGAACTAAATCAGCATGATTTTCAATGAGGAAACCTTTGCATAGACATCAAAAGAAGCTTTCTAAGTATAAGGACATCTTAGACCCAGCTACTTTAGGAAGGTTACATATACAGACAAATTAGCAAAAAAAAATGGCAACGTGGGAGGGAAATGAGGTATTATCCCTTACAATGGTGCTAAAAGCCTCCAGGAACTGACTGTGCCAAAATGAAACAAAAAAATGGTTGTTGCAAGTGTCAGCAGGTTGGATCCATTTTTACAGGAAATAGGCAAAAGCAATCATTTCCAAATAAAGAGCACACAGCTTACAACTAATGGCTTTGAAACTTTTACGTACTGCATTTGCTTTCAAATAGCCTTTTCAGAACTAGACTACATTTTGGGAAAAATCATAGTATAAGTTTTCCACACGCTCCTTGCAGAAGTGTTTGGAAAAAAACATCCCCTAGCTGACAGTATAGTTTTGTTTTTTTGTTTTTTTTTTTCAAATGAAAATTGACCTTCATGACAAAGTCAGTTTTCTGTAAAACATCCAGAATATTTTGTCACTTTTTAGCCAAGAAGTAAGCTACCACTTCACAGTGTAACACTCACTCTTTTCTTCCCACAGTCTAGACAGAAGCAGTGACTCTGTCACTAAGGTTTCCAAATCCTTTCAGGTATAAAACCTTGGCTTTTAAGATTTCACAGCATTTTAATGAATGACACGGTTCTGACCAGGACTGTCAGTAACCATAACTGTGTGCTGCAGGATGCAATGCTCAGCACTACAGTCAGATCGCCACCTCTGTCCCAGTAGGGCAAATCTTCCTCAGAGTTGCCAAGGGCAGGGGGAGAAAGAAGAAAACAGCAGCGGATGAACGGCGACCCACATCTCCCTTGCTGGAAAAATCCCCACAGTGTTCAGTGATGCCAAAACTTTGTCTAGCAAAATCATTACAATTTTCCGCTATCGTAACTAGTTCAAAAATCAGGCTGTTTACTGCTGAATGCCACCTGCTACTGCCTGGCAAAGCACGGTCAAAGAATTACACAGGGCATATTATCATAACGAACAGGGCTTTTCATTCACAAATCTGCGGAAGTGTTGTGGTTATCCCCCGCGGTGGGTGGGGGGAAAAGGGGGAAAGACAGGGAGGAGAGAGACGGGTGCACGGACAAGAGGGCTTCTCCAGGCAGAATGGTGGCTGAGGGGTGGACGGGGCTCAGCTACCCCAAGCTCTATTGCTGCATTTTTTCCTACAGGCTGCACACTCAGTTCAGCAGAAAAGGATTTCACGTTGTGGAGTGTCTGTCAAAGCACAGGCAGAAAAGCAGCAACTGGTAAAGCACCATATACTGCTTATTTCACCACGTTTCCGCAAGAACGTGGAAGGGGACGTGGTGGGTGAGGCTCACAGGTCCACTTAGGGGAACCAGTCTTCAGCAGCGACCAGAAACAAAGCAAGGTTTGGGAGGAACTAGAGAAAGAGAGTAATCATGAAGCAGTCTATGAAGAATTGCAACCTATTTTCTTTTTTAAAAACCAAAATACATGAACTCATGTTTCTTTAGAAAGAAAAAAAAAAAATTCAGTCACGCAATCCGCGTTATTCAGGAAATCAAACCAGACGATCACAGTGATCATTTCTGGCCTCGCAATATATTAATTTCTAAAAATTGTCAAACGTCAACTTCATTCTCCGTGCCCAAAGAACTTAGGAAACCCACCCTCCATCTCCTGGATTTTACTATAAATCTTCCTTTACTGATTCTACAAAAGCCTTGGAAATCAAACATCATTTCATTTCAAACTTCTGTGAATAATGAAAACTTTGTTCAACACTATGGCTTTTATTCCAACACGCATAAATAGCTTCTTGCCTTGCACAAAACCTGAAACCACTTTAATGAATCGGCTATATATAGTCTGCATAAATACTGATTTTGAGATTTTGGGTGTACAGCCAATCCTGTGCTATTTGCTAATACTTTGATCTAAATTCACATTATTTTAAGGAGAAATATGTTCTAGGGAGAACAAAGACAACAGTAAGGAAATTACTGGCTGTAAAAGCTAGAGGATGTGTACATTAGCTAAAAATTCAAGCTGTCCAAAAGCATTTCAGAAGACAGAAATACATTTAGACTTATCACAAAACGAGACTCGAATGTCCACTGATTTGTTATTTTGTTACTCCCACAGGAATTCACTCTTGATTCTCCAGAACTCTACCACTACATTAAGTATATTTAATAGCACTAGTGGACGGCACTACAGTCTCATTGCGTGTGTGCGTGGCTAACGCACTGCTCCGTTTTCTATGGCAGCATTATAGCGCCAGTGATTTACGGCTGTGTAACAGAAAGGGCTATTCTGTAGAAATATCACAGGAAATGACACACAGGAAATAAAACAACACAGACATCTTACAATAATTTCCTAAGCTCTAGCGCAGCAATCTGCCGAGCTCCTGAAACAACCCAGATGCTGCTGACGCGAGGAACGAGCAGGCACCAAAAAGGTTTCCTTCTCCCAGCACGGTTTCTGGGTCCTGAGAGGAGAAAAGGATAAAGAAGGCAACAAGTTATGGAATAGTTCTCTATTTGCCACCTGGAAATATGCTTTATTGGGTACTAACTGTTCAGTACCGTCACGGTTCATCTATGGTGGCTATGGACAGGCAAGGGGACCTGCAGCGGCTGCAAAAACAAGAAAGCTGAAGATTTATGTGTGGCGAATGCTCAAGAAATTGCTGGAAAAGAGAAGGCCACATGGAAAAAGGTCGCAATAAACCTCATGCCGGAACTTTCTCGTCTTCTCCTCATCTGTCTCCCTCATGAAAGGGGGCTTATAAGGAAGATGGGAACAGACTTTTCAGTGGGGCCTGTAGCGATGGTACAAGGGGTAGGGGTTTTAAACTAAAGGACAGCAGATTCTGTCTAGATATAAAGAAGATATTTCCTACGGTGGGCGTGGTGAAACACTGGAACAGGTTGCCCAGAAAGGTGGTAGATGCCCCATTCCTGGAAACATTCAAGGTCAAGCTAGACGGGGGGCTGGGCAACCTGATCTAGTTGAAGATGTCCCTGCTCATTGCAGGATGGGTGGACTAGACGACCTCTAAAGGTCCCTTCCAACCCAACCCATTCTATCGTTCTAAGATTCTATGAGCTATCCCAGTTCCATTCAGATACCATCCCGTCAGCACATGTTATTCTGCTCTAATGCTCAAAAGCCTCTGTTCCCTTCCCAAAAGGCTCCTACTGCATCAAGTAGTGGACGAGGTGAAAATTCAGTCCCTGCCCTCAAGAGCGCTTAATTCAGGTTACAGCAAGATATCAACAGATGCAAAGAAATAATCGTGTTTCAGTCAGGTTTGCCTACATGCAAGAGAAGACCACATCCTGGAAGCCAGACGAATTCAATAACATCTTAACATGGATTTTATTAAGGAATGCTAGGACATAGCTCATGAGGGTTTAAACGAATGCACGATACAGAGAATTGCTTTTCATCTAAGTAAATTTTACCAGTTAAAAATAGCCAGAAAATGAAGAAATAGCTCAGCCTACTATCTCATTATTGCTCAATATTCTACTATTTCCACTCACCCTTCATACAACCTTTTAATGGAAATTAAAATGTATGAAAGTCAGGTACACAATATGTTAAAAAAAAATAAATGCACCTGACATCAGGCTAAGAATCAAGATGAGACATCTTTGTACTATTATTTTCTAGGAAAAAAGAGCAGAAGTATTCTATATGAATTCAAATACACAGAGGTCTACACAAGCAGATTACACTGACACACACTTTAAATGTAATCATTTCTTGCAATTTTTTTCCTTGCCCGCTAGAGGAATTAACAGGGCTGTTTGAAGACAGCAATCAGGAGAACATCTATGTCATTCCATGGAATCATTCTAAGAGTCCTTTCCTCAAAGGATTTCACATGCACTTTTACCATTAAGTACGTTGAGGCCACACAGCTGGCGAAATACCTAACGTGTGGCAGCTAAGCAGCAAAGAAATATAAGACTAGTTTTACTACTGTATAACTCACAAGTCAAAAGATACTGTTAATTTTTGTCTTAAGTGAAAGTTAGGTCTGCCAGTAAAAATGCTCTTCCCTGTAGACAAAAAGAAAAAAGGAAGTTTTGAGAAAAGCAATACCTGTAACTAGGGGAAACTTCCCGCTGTAAAAACAAGTATCATTTCCTTCAGGTAAAAAGATATCTAACAGTTTCACTGTTACCTACAAACCAAGGAATCATAAAATGATAAAATGCACATAACTGTAAAAACACTCAAACCATCTTAAAATACCGTGGGTGAAATCTTGGTCCCATTAAAGCTGATGGCAAACTTCCTGCTAACTTCAACAGCAGCAGAATTCCATCCATTGTGCCAACTCATAAAGCAGAAGAGAGTAAAGAAAAAGCTTTGAAATATTAAAACTAAAACAATAAATAAGACTGCTTTAATCACCACTTCTGATGCCTTCGATCTTCCACGCAGTTTCTGTCGCTCCCTCTGATATGCCAACGAGCCGAAGGTTCAATGCTTCGGTAGTTGATTTATCGGTCCCCGCGATCCAGATTTGGACCATGCCCTGCCATTTCCGCTCCTTCACACCCAGGAAAGCACAACACAGCAGCTCTTACACCAGTCGCATTTTAATAGTGGGGGAAAAGATCTGCAACATTAAACCTCAGTTTTGCAGGGACTCAATCCAGAGCACTGCACTTCCTAAAACTGGAGGGGGAGAAGGGGGGGGAGGGGGTGATTTTGTGTTTTTTAAGATTAGAGGGAAGTTCCTCAGTGATCAGTGTGCAAGGTCCCTTATCAGAGATGCAGGGAAGTGGGTGGCACCATTTGGTTTCCATTCAAATTCCACTCTGGTCCCAAATGAAAGGGAGTTTTGCAATTACGTTGTCACCTCTTCATATATACAGCAGAGACTTCAAAGCAAGAACGTTTCTGGAAATCAAACGGCTTGATAGGTCCAAAGGAATAAATATACCTAAATGCCAAATGTCTTTCGTAAGATACTGGACTCAACTTCAGCTGTTACTCATATACAAACTACCCACTTCTGGGCAACCGAAACAGCAACTGCATCGCTATACAAAAAGCAGAGCTCTCATGCAAGCTCTTAACGAATAAGCTGAGGCAACATTTACGGGCCCAGCCGCTTGAAAACTAAGTTCTACAGCACTGTAGGAACTTCTACCAGATTAGCATTGCTACAGGGAAGTGCACTGAACTCCAGCACTACTGAATGATTACGCATCGTGTTTTCCTTTTTTTTTTTTTTAAAATAAGTATTTTTAATTATGTTTATGAAAATCTCAAATTCAGCCCACCTGTTTTGTTCAGTTCCATCAATAACAAATTTTTTAAATGCCAACAACAGACCAGCCAGAACAGTAATTAAAATTTCAGGTCACGCAAATATATGCAACGTTTAGACTGGACTAAACACCGAGCCTGCTTGTAACAGCAAATATCGAGAGGCAATATTTTATTAAATGTTGTCTTTTAGAGAGAAAAAAATCCCCCACAAATTTCTTTTTAATACTGTCCACCATGCTTTTATAAGACATCAAAGTTGTGTAGGGCTTGAGCACGTGAACAAGAAACATTGACTCTGTTTTGATGTGAGGATACTCAATATCCAAAATCCATCATTTTCTTTTCTGGATCTTCTATTTCCAAGATCATTTTGCTATCCCATTTAACATTATCCTGTACTACACAGTCAATGATTTTGAAATATGTCATTCTCCAATACGAAAGTGTAACGTGGCTTTTAAGAGACTAGCTCCATATGAAAACTCAGCTGAAGACTGTAGGGAACATTCACAGTACATAATTTTAAGAAAAAAAAAAAAAAAAGGACCTCTCTGACACATCAAGATAGAACGCAATACATCAGTAGACCATGCTGTAAGGTTTTACAGGACACTGGAAAGAGGGAGCAGGAATGAGAGCTCCTCCTCAGTAGGAGGGTATGTCTCTGAGCCGACAAAAAGCAGGAGCTGCCAGAACCTCGAGCAGGGATGTCCGTAGCCTGGTGATGACAGTGGGAGAACAATGATCTACCCCGACTGACAGCAAGCTCAGTTAAAATGCCTCTTGGAGAAATATAAACACAGATACTCCTCCTGCTCCCATGCTCACACACAGAGCACCATCCTTTCTGCTCGAGGCCTGGCCATACAGACCAGGAAAAACCTCGGGTGATGCTTACTGCGTATCAGCTGCGCTACCTGCACACACCAACCCCCTGCCACCTCCCGTTACAGGGAAGGAGGATGAGCTCTCCAGAACGACGGACGAGCTACATCTTGCTGTCCGCAGAGCAAAAGCAGGCACACAGGTAGTTATCCCAGGGGTACCACAGGGTCAGCACCCCATGGTCCCCTGGGGCAGTTGTGTTCCCCTTCCCACACCCCAACCCAACAGCACCATGGGGAAAAGGTGCCACCTTGATCCTTTCATCCCAGCATCCTGCCAGCAGTGCCAGCTTACAGAAGTGTCAAACTGGACATATGTAACAGGGAGAGCTGCCCTGTGGCTGGAGGGCAGCATCGTTAAACTTTGTCAAGCGTGCCTAACTTTTCAGTGTCATCTTTAGTAAGGCTGATGATCCTTGCTGCCGGTGCAGCTCACCTGCGGGGCAGTGGAGGACGAGGCTGTGACAGAGAACACCAAGGCAATGTGGAAATTAGCGTACGACTAGAAAATAAGGGTAGGCAGTAACTACTGAGATAGGAATATTACCTCAACTCCAAATCTTTAGGGCCTTACATATTCCTTCTAGGGTTACACTGCAAAAAATGCACACACCAGATTGATTTTTTTTTTAGGAAATCAGTAATTCAGTTTTATTGAGTTTATCCATTGTTGTCAATAAGAAATCGTTTCCTGAATACAGAGCTTAAACAGCAAGCCACAAGGCTTCCCTCAGTAGACCAGTGTTTTCTTCTGCTTCCTCAGCCTTTTTTGCATTTTTCCTCTTGTACAGTACACCTGAACACCAGTCACTGCCCTAATAGCCACAAAGCTTCTCTCTGCCACGTCCCTACCTTGTTTCGCATGAAGTTTGAATGTACACTGTTGTTACCAACATTATATGTTACTGAATGAGTTTTTAAGATTGCTCTGTTCCATGGTTTGTGTGAAGGCACTGCTGCGTATTCTTCTCCTCATGTTTGATTAGCTTCCTGCTCATTCTATCACAAATTTGGGGGGGTTCCCCCCCCGGGGTCTACAAACTTGTGTTTGGCATTTTCTCATGCAATCAACCACATGAGTAAGACTTTCACTTGGAAAGGAGATAATGAACCAAGCCTTAGTTTTAATTACTTTAACCTAGGAACAATTTGTTGCAAGAGTCTACAGATGGAATTATGATCATATCTTAATCGAACATCTGAGTCCACAGTCTTACTGCATATGCCAGCAATGCTGGGTCGTAATTAAACAGCTATTAAAGTAAGCACACAGTGACCTACTTATCTCAATTATACATCAGCTTTGCTTCAAAAGAGGCTCTTCTGAAAAATCAGGTGTCCATCTTCCTCAGGCTATAGCACCATTGAAGATCCAGCGTGAGCACATACCAATAGGTACTTCTCTCTTACCACCTTCAGCACATCCCTATCTCTGTGCTAACCAGCTCTCTTCCTAACTCGGGTTTTCCACACCTCGCACATGCACAACAAATCACTCTCCAGAGCAATTTGAGAGTCGGTGTGTAGTATGGGCGTCCGTGCGTAGCGTGGGCATCCGCGCTTGTGTCTTCTGAGTGGTGCCCAAAGGCAGAGTGACACTTCGAAGCCTATGTGCAACGTGCAGCCAGCAGGTTCTTCGGTTGCATGACCCAGGAGCCCTCGGACCTGGGGAGCCAGAGGCCACTGCCCTGAAAAGGGGACGACCCATGTGCCTCCTTCCAGGAGGAACTCCAGCCAGTCAGGAAGGGTTTGCTCCTGCAGAGCCTGAGGAAGGGTGTCTTGCCAGGTTTATTCTTCATGCCCAGCATGCGGTGCCCCTTGCACGGTCTGAGCTGGCAAACCAGCACAGGGCCTGCAGGGTATCAATGCCTTCCTCATGAGATTAATTTTTAAACCACCGCTATCTCCAGAACATACTTTGCTGGAATACTTAATGAAATCCATGCGGTTACTAGCACTAACAGAGTCTGCACAACTCTGCTCGCGCAGGCTGGCTGCTGTAACGAAATTCAGCTACAACGCAAACGCAGGAACAATCAAACTTGTTACTGCGATTCACCGAGTAATTCCAGGTTGTAAAACTGAACAGATGGCACTTGTGAGCTTTATTCAATATCTTGGACTTTTTAATTAGATTCCTGCTCAAGTCTGTCTGCTGGTCTACAGCAGGAGACCCCAGGTTTCAAAGTAACCTCAGGAGTCCCACTGCCCTGTCTGATAGAAACCACTACGTCAGGAAACTGCTGCAGGCGCAGCTCCTGCTGCTTCCACCCCAGGAACCGGCCAGCAGGTAATTAACAGAGCAGAATTAAAGGGATAGTTCAAAAATGCAGCTACACCTTAGCCAAAATGCAAATTAATGCTTTAATGCACCACACTGCTTTATAATTTTAGGATGCTCTTGGTATGTTTATCATGAGGAATTTGTGTGCCGTAATTTTCCCTTCCATGTCTCCACATGGTTCTCAAAATCGCCTCCTGCCACTGACAAACTCACTCTGGGTTTTCACTGCTTTCTGGAAAGCTGTAGGCGATCACAATCAAAAAGAAACAAAACATACTGACTGCTAAAAGCTGAAGAACTTGCAAGGCAATAAATAGTGCATCTAGCCCACGGCACTGAAACACGGCAAAAACCCACCAGCAGGCTCTGATGGTTGTGGGACCCAATCCCTCAGCAGACATTAGTTTCATTAAACTTTAGGATCACGTCCAATACTTCCTTTACCAGATCAAACAAAACCAAAAAAAAAAAAAGCAACCCCAAGCGCCCTATAGGTTGGCTAACATGAGAAACTAAGACTGCTTGAGCGCTGCAGTGTATAAAATCTCAGTGACACTTTAAACCTGAGGCAACAGAGCGTGGCACAACACACCAGAACAGTAAGTCTAGTTGTATCAGTCACGATGGCACAGCATCACGGCTGTCCTTTTAGCAAAATCAGTTAGGAGTTGACTATTTTGGGGTTGTTTGTTTGTATTACTTTACCTTTTTGAGGAGGGAAAACTCCAAAATTTGGAAGAGCTTCTAGGCTGTTGTAATCATGTTCAACGTAACACCGATCATTCCTGCAAATCTTTTTTCATTTTATGATATTTATCCTGAAGGTATAAGCTAGTATTAAAAATAACCTGCCTGGTTTAGAAAAGAATAGGTCAAATACTTTACTAACCGAAGAACAGCAAGTGCAGAGCTTGTGCACGTTTGCTTCCGTGGCACTGGTGTCCTAAGTTCCTTTCAAGTGGCAGAACTCTAAAGTCATTACAAAATGTAGCAATGCTCCATTATATACTCTAGATATGTTATTTATTAAATATATATTGTATACATATATATATAAAATACATATACACTATATTATATACATTATAAGAGATATTAAAAGAGATGAGTGGGTTACAAAATAAACTTGAATATATATGGGCTTTTTAATTTTTTTGACTGTTTGAATATGATATAACAATCGGGTCTAAAAGTCACCTGCCTGGTATTTGTCATTCAGAGTAAAACCTGCAACTTGGAGAATTCCCTTGTCTTTTTCAGCACAATTTTCCCCCCCGAAGTATTTCATCAGGCAAGAAAAGCAATCCTGTCCTAGCACGAGATGAGACCGAATCCCTCTGAAATTGCAGCCCTCGCCAGTGGATGCGTTTAAGATCGCGTCAGACGAATTCCCGGGGAATGAGGATGAACTGGATGTGTTCAGGTCCAACCCTCTCCCTAGGTCTCTGTGATGTGCAGAACCACCAATAGGCCTGAACTTCCTAAAAGGCGGCTTTCTGCTACAAAGCCCAAACATGCCTGGAATTTTGTGTTAACTAGTGGCACACGTGGTGTAGCAGACAGCACAGTACTGCCAACAATGTGGGGTTCTTCAACTAATAATAGCAAACAATGCTGAAGCACTTAAAAATAATGAAAAGTTGAATAAACACTTTCTCATCACCCTTTTATAAAATATCATGATTAAGTCTTTTAAAATCTCTAAAACAACGCCTTCATTTCACATGACAAAACTAAAGGGAGTGGAGGAAACCTGCCCTCCCATAAGCTCAGTTGCACAGGTCTTTCCAGCCCTCAACCAAAGCATCTCTCTCATATGCCACCATAAGGTATGTGACTACAGGAGAAAGACATCTGATGATCACCGGAACCAAACTTTAACGCTGCTCTGTCCTTTCGGGACAGTGAGACATCAGGAGCAGGGCATCTCTTTGCTGGTAATTTTCTGTCTAAGTCTGGAATGATGCAGTCTACACCAGAAGCTGCTCACCCCTTCCCTCTCCTTTGATAGACAGACATCTACCACATCATAACACTCTTAATAGCTGGGCAGTAAAAAGCCTAAACCCCTCCCTCTCCCTCCTTAAGTTAAGTATAGAAAACTGCATGTATGCTATTTACAGATTTGGATGCTCGTCTGGACTGAAGTTTTGTAAATACAACCTATTTTGAAGTCAGAGGCATTAAGAGTTGGACGAATGCCCCGAGAGAAACAATTCAGATAGCCTGCATTCCCCCCGGTGCTGGTGTTCGCTATTGGTTGACTCCAAAACCTCAAAGGCACCCAGCCAATATGAAACGTTAAGACCCAGGGAGTAAAGCGAGTTTTAAGCTGGTTGTATCTAGACCTTGGCCTGTAACTGTTTCATAATCCAGTTTATACATTCAGAAATAATCAAATGGACAAAATAAAAACAAACAAACCAACCTTGCATAATTTAATTGCTCTCCGCATGCCTCGTTTCCCTCGGCGTCCTGGGGTGAAAGCAGGGAGGGTGGGTGGGGTGTATTCTCAGCACTGCCCTTGCTGCTTCACCAGCTGAAGACTTTTTTCCTGGAAGCCTCTATTTTCGTAGCACTGGCAATCTGGAAAACAAAAACTGTTTTGTTAACACATGTATCCCCAGACACGTTAGAGATAGGTTTCATTCTGAACCACTGCCAAGGAAATCATTGACCTCTCCCATGCAAAGCCAACAACTCGCCTGCAAAAAAAAAGGCAGCTGGAAACATCCCCGCTCAATTCCTACCTCACTCACGCGTTCTGCGCGGACCGCTCCTGCGCAGCAGCTAAAACCTTCTCGCTGCTCACGAAGGGAAGTTAGAAACTGGTAACGCAACGCATTACAAACACGTGCTTCAAGAGGACTTTTTCTTAAGCTGTCCAGGTTTCCATCTGGGAAACAACACAACCAGGAAAGGCAGCTTGAAAACGGCCCAGCACCACCACCAGCCCTTTTCTACGGCGGTGGCACCGACCACAAATGGTGCCTGCACCACAAGAGGACCCCAATCCACCCAAAAGCACCTTCAGGTGTGTTCCCATATGTTCTTATTTAAAGCTCCTTGCATCCCAGGCCTGGACAGGCTATCAAATCCCAGCCAGGACCTCTGCAAAATACCCACACATCAGCTACAAAGATCTCCCATGGAAGTTCTCTTGCACCAGCTGTGCCAGGCTCGGAAAAGCTACTGCTTTTGAGCAGACTGATATGGAGTAACCAGCTGCTCTTTTGCCCACACCACCTGAAAACGGCAAGACAGAAGACATCAGCCGCTCTTGTTTAATGTGGATTCACTGAAGCTGGTGTCTCACCGAGCTCCCAAAAGCTGGCAAGGAGAACTTCATGCTCTGCACAAGTCTGTTGCTTTCATGCTGCAAAGTGTCAGACTTCATTACAATATTTTCTGGGATGTTTAAATTGGCATGGCTGGTTTTTAACAGCTTCTTCACGGCACGCAGCACCTTGTCATAAAAATCTCCTTATTTCTACAACAGTTAAACTGACATACCACAGAATTAAAACTAACACAAGAATTATATCATAGATCTGCTTCAAAAGGCAGATCTCACTGAAAAGCCTGCTGATGGAGTCAGTATACAACAAAACAGATTGTCAACTGTTACATGTAAACATGTAAAATAGAAACTAGGGGTTACTCCTCCATCTAAAGCTGTCAAGCATACAAATAGGGCAACATAGTACTAGAAGTTTTCTTTTTATAAGATTACTCAGTAGAATTAGAGGAAAATTGCAAACCGACTTCACCAAAAAAGAAGTCTGTCCCATTAAAACAAAAATACAGACAAAATAGCAAATAATACAAGCTGCAAAACCACCCAGAAGGGACAAATCAACAACGGGCCAGCAAAGTAAAGAGCAGTACCAGCCTGCAAGTTACACCCAAAAGGAAATGTGAGTAATAACCTGCAAGTACTATTTTCCTTAGTTGTTACCATAAAACCACTTGTAAAGTTCCAAATACAAAACAAAGACTCGCTTTGCTGGTGGGGAAGGGCACGCACCTATCTACGCAGAACATTCAGACCACCAAAACTCTCCTCATCGTCGCTGCAAGAGACACAGCGCCAAGCGCTGCAGGGCAGGGCTGCGAGTGCCACGGTGATGACATTCAGATGATCCTTTTTGTCGCAAAGTTTATAGCCCTGCTGCCATGCCTGATGTGCATTTTTTGTCATACTTACTTTTTCCTACCCAACGGCACAGCATGGCTCCGCTCCTCAGAGGGACACGGTGCTCCCTTCACCACGGTCCCCCCAGCTCCCCAACACCAGCAGCTAAGACTCAAAAGACTTGGACGGTGGCTTGCTCTCACCCGCATGATGGCGAAAACCCTGAACTGAGAAGTGCCCTTTTTCTTCCCGTGTTCCAGCTCACTGCAGAGAGCTGCTCGGGCATTTTCCCTGTGCTGTTGGAACCACATTTTTAAGCTCTTCGCAGGCAGGGCTTCTTTGCTGATGCTTTGACAGACACAGAGTGAGACCTAGTATGACGGTAAATGCAAGGCCTTTGTCAGTGTACAGATGTAATTTCAACAATGTAGGGTCAAACACCGCCCTCATGGGCAAACCTGACTCCCCTGGATTTTTGCTGGCCCATAACTGTAGGGGAAACGCAGCTGGCTGTTGGCTAATTACAGCCGCGGTGACCTCACGGTACTAACACTCAGTCATCCCAGATTTGTAAAGGTACAGCTAAAACACTTCAGTCTGGGCAAGAACAGCAGAAATGAGAGCACAGCGTTTATAGCAGGCAGATGCTGTACTACTATTGATATAAAAGAACTGATTTATGGCAAAGTAATACAAGAGCTCCCTACCAGTCAGGTCTTAACTCGGAGACTTGTTAAGGACAATATCCTGCTCTGTTTGAAGAAAACTTCCCGGCCAGGGAAAAGGGCCAGATTTTCTGAAGAGCTTCCAGCACTCCCAGCAAGGTACCTCCCAGGGAGGTCACGACGCCCCCCTGCAAACGGTCCATCGAACGCTGAAGGAAGTTTGCCATGGTGAATACAAACTTTCCAGCAATGCTCTGCCAGCTCTGTGATACCCGCTTCCTCCTAGCTGCACAGTCCTGAATAATAAGGCTTAACATAAGGAAAATCGAAAGGCCTCCAAATAAAGAATAGGATGTTGCTACATACATACAGAGCTTTACCCATTCAAGTATCTTTTTATAGCAGACGAGGAGGAAACAGGTATTTTACATCAGTGATCTTACAACACTCCTCTTTCCCCTTTTCTAAAACAAGTCTTTTAATACCAAGGATTCTCATCAAACTTCTACCAAGGGCAAAGCACTTTGAAGGAATCACTCTGAAAAAATCTTCACGCATCAAAAAAAAGGGAGAAGGGTAAGAAAAAGTATTAATCAAAAGACAAAAGAACTGCTATACTAAAGGAACAGTCACACAGATCTCGCGCATCCCAGACTGAGATTCTAGCTTCCTGTACGCTAACAATGACAACATTCCGTGCAGTATATGTGGCAAACACCATAGGCTCCGCCATTTAGTTAAGGACACAGAGGTAGGCACAGCTGCAAATGTCTTCACAGAATAGATTAGACAGTAAGTGCTACAGTACCAGAACTTCGGTTTGTCATTAATCTTATACTCTCATTTGCCTGCTGAATAGGGGAGTACACAAAAATAAACACCAACAAATGACTTATGGCAGTGAAGTAAACACATTAGTCCAAAGATACTACGGACCCTTCCACTTCTACTATAAAGTACCTTGTACACTCAACAGCAAGATTCAAGTCACAGATGCAGTTCCTCAATTGCTCTCTGGGAAAGGCTGGACAAACACACAGCATGTGCCACCTGCACAAGCAGGGAGCAGACACCAGCTGTTGTTGGTTTGGGTTTTTTTGCTGGGTTGCCAGACATCTTCAGTGCAAACTATAGCCCCTGGTTAAAGCCAGTGTACAATGACCAGGTGCTGAGCAATTTGGGAACACAACTCTACAAACACCTCCACTCATTTCAGCTGTAGTACATCTCCCGCGTCAAAAGGGAGGTATGCGATGCTACCAAACCTCAACAGGTCTGGCAAGGAGCAAGCAGAGAGGTGTGGTGGTCACCTGGTTGCCCAGGAGGGTTAGATGCTGGTAGCCAAGCTAATGACAGCACAGTGCCCTCCTATAAACTGCACTGCAAACAGGTCTCCAGTGCTACTCGTGGGCAGGTGAACCCTCTGGTCAGCAGGAAGGGACCATTTACTGAGTGCATCCGTCCGGCCAGCCCGCCAAGGCAGGGCTGTACCACCGTGGGCAGCTCTTCCCAGGAGGCAGAAGCCGCCTGCACAAGGACTTTGCTTCCCCGTGCCTGGGGGTTTGTTTCGGGAAACTTCACATTCCTGAGCAGAGTTTCAGGACCTACCCTAACTGCTCTGTCAGATGCAGAACTGAGCCAAGCCAGTATCCAAAGCACTTCTTTCTCCACCTTTCCTATTAATTTCAGAATATATTTCTGAAAGCACTCAAAAGGTTGGTTTTTTTTAGTTTTTGTTGATGATGTACATTTCAGAGGCAGCACATGAACACAAATGCTGACCTTTTTCCTAACCTTTGACAAATCCTATCAAAAAAGGAACATCTTGCTCACATTACTTACCCTTAATTCACTGATTCTACACAAAACTAAAAGATCATCATCAAAAGCCTCTTACTCAGCAGTTTAATTAGAAAGATGATCATTGATTAATCCACTTGAGTTACTGTGGAGAAGGTGTGACTGAACAGAGATCACTCCACCCCAGAGAAATGTGCATTAATTAGCTCTGCATTAAACTGCTTTCCTCTCTACTTAACTTCAAAATAAAAGAGACACAACATAACAACAACAAAAAAACTTTCAGTGTTAAACTTCTGAGTTGTTTCTTATTTTACTTTATTCTTTAGGAAGTCCTATGTATTCTCGCCTTGGATTTCACAGCCATCGATATAATTTTTTTTGAATTATTGTGTTTTTACAAAATAAACAAACCCAGGCTGGAGGTTCAACATGCATTTGCAAATCCCTGCCAAAGAACCGCAGTCATGAATTAGTCGTCTCAGGCGAGCAATGAAGGGTGACACTGATACTTGACAGGAATGTACACAGCGTTATGTACATACCACAACTGAAACCAGGTATACTCCCATCCAGCGGGTAGTTTCAGTGTCCCACCTAGGAAGACGATCAAAGACAAAACCTCATTTAATGGTTTCCTCGCTCTTTTTGAAGCTCTCATCAATTTTTTTCCAGTTTCAGCCTGATCATGAGCCTTTCGCCCCTGATAAATAGGTGAGCCTTCCTTGACCATATCTGTGCACCACAACTCATGCTTCACCTGCCCTTAGGGTCACAATTCTGTCTCCTGATGCTCTGAACAGCAAGAAGAACTGGCTAACTTTTATCTTTCCATGAAAATCCCCTCCTGGTCCATACACACAAATAGAAAGCATCCCCACAGCATGACCTTCTCCTTGCCCACTGCCCTGTGACCAAGGGGGAGGCCATCTCCTTCCCGCAAGTCTAGGGACAGAATGGCTGATCCCCAGGTGATTTCAAGCAAATAACCTTCCTGCTCTGTCTCCTTTTGTCCAGGAAGGTCCCCTGCAAGGTGGAAGGTATAGCTGGTGGCTCAGCTCTGGGTATAGGAGCAGCCCAATACTTCTCCTGGTCACCAAAAAGTGACATTAGGAAGGCAGACATGGGGCATACTGGCCAGCCAGGCAAAGCAGGGCAGGGAAGGAGGAGAGGGGCTTTCTCTTCCACATCCTAAATTACATGCTCTTCTCCTGCGTATGCTTCTTCCTGTACTTGGCATTATTTATTGACTTTCAAAGCACAAGCCACCATGCAGGACACACCACAGTCCCACAGAACTCCTGGTATGTGGTTAGACAGGATTTTTCCATTGGCCTCCGTCAACTTAATACACAATCCATAAGTGGCATCAACAGAAGTTGAGCGAGAAAGCTGATCCTACACCAGCATGCCATTTTAAGAGCATCCAGAATCAATCCTCTGTGAATCCCTTCTCTGTTGCCATTATGTATTGTTTATTTCAAAGTTATTTTATCATCAGTTTATGGAGAAAAGACAATGAGCCTATGTTACTGCGAAGAATTAGGATAAATAAAGGATGATAATTAAACCCTGCTGAGGCTTCTGATGGTTTTGCCAACACCCATAGATCAGTTCAATGCCACAGACTTAAAAAGAGGGTGACCAATGGGGAAGGGATGCAGAAATACCAAAACTGAGCCTGAACTACGTGAGGTCCATCACAAACCCTCAGCTTTCCAGTGGTGAAGGGATTAGGTCTGCAGCGAGTGTAAGTGAGGCCCCATCACCAGCTTGGGACTCTCAATTTCAAAACATTTTTGCAGTGAAGCAACTTAAGAAAATAAACATTGCTAGCCAGGCAGTGATCAGTCATAAACCTTTTCTGAAATGGAGATGAACTCCCTTATTGTATATTTAAAGCAACGCTATAAACCAGGCCATAGCTATATAAAGCCACACTGTGGGCTTAAAGCAGCAGCAGCGTTATTCTCTGTCAGAGCTCAGGCTGGATAACCCAGGAAAGACCCGCAAACCGTGCTACTGTTCAGGGCCAGAAAAANTTGCAGCAAAAAAAAAAAAAGTTAGAGATTATTTCCGTGAAATTCTCCAGGAAGCTAACAAAGAAAGCCAAAAACAGTCGCATGTAGAAAGGTGAGCCTCAGACTTACGCAAAGCTAGCAACATTATCAACAGGTCGTTGCTCACATTTGGTGTCAGGTACCAAATTTAACACTTTAATAGCTACATTTTCTAGATACCATGCTGTAAGAAATGCTTCAGAATATACTGCCTTATCTTATATTTTTTTCCAAGTACTTTATTTTCCCTTTTCTAGCACATTCATCTTGTATAATTTTTTAGTACAAGAAAATAGCCTGGTATTTTAATTCTGCATTTTCATCAGGGCCTTCATAATTGATTAAAAACCACAGAAGTGGTGGGAAAAACTGACTTTAAAAGATTAACCTCAAACGTAGGCCAAAATTCTGTCCTTTAGCTTAAATACGTTTGTGAAAAATTCAGCACGTCAGGATAAACATTTAAGGCAAATGCTGGAGTTCCTCCTTCTTACCTCAGCACCCAAACTCCCTGGGAAGTCACCCATCGTTAACTCCAGCTGCCAGGCAAACAAACCTATAATTTGCCACACTGATTAAGTCTTATGTAGGGTTTTATAACACAGGGTCTGCAACTGCTTAATTGTTTTAGTTCTCTCTACAACCCCTCTGTTTTTTTTTCCCAAATTAAGAGCATAAGGTTGTCACTGATGATAACATTTCCACTAACACAAGTTTCAATTAGTGGCATTTTTGTTGATGGGAGCATGCTTTGAGACGGGCAGTCTTACTGCTAAGGAACAATCTTTACAGAATATCCTAATAGCCTGAATAGGCTGAAAATACTCAATGGTATACCGTGACTGCTGCTAGGACGCCCATGGCAACATTCACCTTTGGGTGTGAAACATGACTGCAAATCTGAAGGGTGACAAGACATCGTTCTTCATCATGGTTAACACCAGAGATTAGCAGAAAGATTGTAACTGCAACCTAGTCATTTATACTCAGCAAGCAGTTACCTATTCGTTGCAATCCTCAGCCCACTAACTTGGCCAACACTAGAGGCTGGCAAGCGCTTCCCTCTCCCTTTTCACCTCACCTGCCCGAATATAAACCATCCCTTCCAGAAAAGCTCCTGGTGCCTTTCAGGGATCACGACTGAAAAAAATCAAACGTCTGAAGCACTTATCATCAGGAGGAGTATTTTGTGCCTTCTGAGCAAGCTGAATATTTTAAAAGAGCTTAAGATAGTGAGAAGCAAGCGTTGTCAATGCCATTATAAACGTGAAAGAAAAAGAGGAATGTGGGAGGAGGGAACCCAAACTACATGAAGCCTTTAGTCTCCAACTGGAGCGATGCTGACATAGCAGCAGTAACTTCATTCCCACCCTGCAGAATGACTCAGGCCTGACCTCGTTATCCTGATTTCTTCAGCAGCTTAAGGATAACATACATTAGATTTTTGGTTTTGTTGGGTTTTTTTTCAACCTTCATAAAACATCCCAGTAATATTTTCATGCTTAGCTATTTTTAAATAAAATAGATAGATCCATCCCCTCTATGGAAGTCATGACTCCAAGAGTTGTGACTTTAAAATAACAAAGAATTGTCATTAAATCCTAAAATCTGGCAGTACTAGAGCCTCCCTGCAATCTGGGAGAAAGAAAGATAGAAGACAGAAAGTTATTTTTCCCAAGTTTCAGGCATCACACCTCTCATTCTAGGCACTCCTGAGAGCGGTATACGGACCACAGTATAAATTCTACTCCCAGTTTCCTCAGAAATTAACTGCATGAATGATGACTATTATAATAGTGTCATGGTTTAACCCCAGCCAGCAACTAGGACCACGCAGCTGCTTGCTCACTCCCCCCAGTTCAGATGGGGAAGAGAATCGGAAGAGTAAAAGTGAGAAAACACTCGTGGGTTCAGATAAAGACAGTTTAATAAGTTAAGAAAAAGCTGCACACACAAGCAAAACAAAACGAGGAATTCATTCACTGCTTCCCATCGGCAGGCAGGTGTTCAGCCATCCCCAGGAAAGCGGGGCTCCATCACACATGGCGGTTACTTGGGAAGATAAACGCCATCACTCTGAATAATGTGTGTGTGTGTGTCTGTGTGTGTGTCTGTGTCTGCGTGTGTCCGTCCGTCCGTCCCCCTCCTTCTTCCCCCAGCTTTATGTGTCACATACTATGGAATATTCCTTTGGTCAGTTGGGGTCAGCTGTCCTGACTGTCTCCTCCCAACAAAGGCCTTGACTATGTAGCAACAACTAAAACCAGCAGTGTTTTACCAACACTGTTTTCATCCCAGATCCAAAACATAGCACTATACCAGCTTCTAGTAAGAAAGTCAACTCTAGCCCAGCTGAAACCATGGCAAACTGTAGTGATTTCAAGTGCTTTTCAATTATTGTCTCAACTATGCCTTGGCATAAAGCTTTACTGAATTTGGAAGCCTATTAACCGCCCAGATACCTTTTTCTCCGACAAAGCAGAAGCAGCAGGAACCACGGTGGTACCCAGCTGGGTGATAAGTACCACCCATCATATTTATCACCCCAGGCACAGACAAAAGGTGGTGGGGTTGAAGCATGTTTTATGAAGTGGGAGCATTCAAAGATTTTATCAGCAAGCCTTTAGCCTGCTCTCGTGAGCACGTGCGGATAACAGTTTTCATCAGCTCTGCTAGGTTGGTAAATCTGGGTTAATTTCTATGGGACTGCAAAAAGCACTCCGACTCCCCCCTCTACTCCCTGAAGGTATAACAACTCTTTGAAGGAATGGCTGGCTAAATAAACTTGACAAACCTCTCTAATTTGCTGTAATGCATTCTTTTAAAAACAGTTGGAGTTCTTCTGTTGAAAACCTTTCCAAGAGGTTTCAGCCTGAAGCAGAATAAAGACTGGAAATTTTTTGTATGAATGACTCTAGGCTGGCAAGAACTAAACACAGGTGAAAATACAATGTTATTAGAGAATCTAGGAGGCATGATTAAAGGTGCTCCTACCACCTCCACCTACAATATTTTATATATAATATTGTATAGTGCAGTTGAAAATGTAAAGGCATATTAATAACAGCAGCTTTAAACCACTAATGGCCCACCATTGTTGTTGTTGTTATTGCTTCAATATTTTAAACAGGGGAAGGCAAGATTACTGCAGTTTTAACAATATAAGGTATGAAACACACAGATTTCTGTGCTGAAAATCCCTCTCTTGGGATCCAAGGCTGGGAAGGGACCACCTGGTTGAGCCAGTCCCGCCACAAGCAGCCAGGCACTGCAGACATCAGGACCATACAGTCCATCCATCCATCCACACCACGACACACAAAACACTTCATGAGATCCGACATGAAACTGCAACCCACAGGAAGGGACCAAAGCCACAGACACAAAGCGTACAAGAGTGCAACAGAGACTGGAAACCTCGCAAGAGTCCTACTGCAACACAGGATTTTCTATACTAAAGGACACCGTTCCATGACCAATCTCCATCATCCCTGTAGAAAATAAAGAAAGAAAAAAAAAAAAAAGCAACCCACTAACTCCTAAGAAGCAATTTTGAAACCAGTTATGTAGGGCTCATGACAAGAATCACAGCAGGTCCTTTGCCTACCAACCACATCCCTCTGGGTTGCTAAATCAGTGCACCCTGTGCTACCACTGAAGCTAATGAGGTGCGTGAGTGGGGGAGTCACAGCCAGAAGACAACAATGAGCAAAATTCCCTCTGGATATTCCCTCTCCCTCTCCTCTGGATAATATTCTCTCTTCACCATGCACATGGAGAGGCTGGAAGACCAAGCTTTTAATCTAGGCACCTCATTAGATTGCTTGTCTCAGGTAAAACTAATCTGAGCCACAGACTATCTTTCCTACCTCTTTTTGAACAACAACATCATAGAAAAAAAAAACAAAAAGGAAGAAAAATTTTTCCAATGGAAACGTAGTTTAAGAGGCCAGTACCCTGGTAAAATCTGAAAGTTATAATGAATTCCAGGATTCATTCGAGTACTCCATTCTTAAAAAACACAATAATGAAAGGCTTACATATGAAATTTAGTAGTAATAACTTTGGGGTCAAATACATAGTGATTTCTTTGGCAAAGCTTCCACTGACGACACTTAAATGTGATTTCAGTGGGTGTTCTGCTTGAGAAAGGACTTTGGGATTGGCCCACACTCTGTATATTTAAGTCACCCCAGTCCCAGTATTATACAGCGCCAACCAGTCACAAAACCTAGCATTATTTAAACCATTTGCACGCCAGAATCTCCAATTGCAGGGTGCAAAAGCCAGCAGGAAGCATTGATCATTCCCTTAGTAGCAAACAAAAATGCAATCTTTTTGACTTGGCTTTCTTATGATATCATTTACCTTCTATAAAAGCAATTGCTTTTTTTAAAATGCGGGTTTGCACAGTATTCAATTTGCCAGTTTCCCCATATAGATGTAAATTTACTGAAATAGCTGTTCACAAAATCCAAAGCCCAAGGGTGGAGTCCTAAAAATAAATATATGTAGTTTAAGATCTTTTATATCCATACGTGATAAGAAATCTGGTTCTTTTCTGGTGAGCCATAAAAGGGGAAGAATGGGAAAACCACCAACAAGCAAACAGAAACTAAAAATCCGCGTCTTTTGCCTTACCCCCTCAAAATTGCATGGATACTTCAACGCAACCACTCGGCTAAATGTTTCAAATGTTGGTTTTTCAAAGCATTTAGCCATATAAACTACCCGTTTGTTTCTGTTGGCTTCAAATGTTCCTAGGCTCATGAATTCTTCCTTACGTCTTATTATTCAACAAAATACAGCCAACATTGCCTTTATGGAGCAAGAAAAACCTGCGTATCCTTTTCCAGTTAACTCTTCTGGATCTGCACAAAAGTGAAATCAGCAAGAGCAATTTCAGGCCAGGTTTTCTAATCATTGTACCTACTCACTACCATTTTAAAGCATTTTATTTCCCAAGTAGTATCATCGAAAAATCTCTACAATCACAATGCAAACTCAAGTTACAAGAGCAGCGGAGCACATGCTTCTAAAAACTCACAATGGTCTGCATACTGAATAAACAAGAAGCAGCAACAGGCGAGATGTACTGCCCTACTGAATGCCACCATCCCAGAATATTTCACACAGAAAGCATTTCTTTTTTTAAGCTTGAAAGACTTAAGTCAGATCTGACAGTGATTTCCCACCTTCCAAATGCAAGTATTTCAGTGAACGTAGATCACAAAAGGAAATTTTATATTCATTATCTTCTTAGTCTTTCAAGTATTTTTTCAGTCTTTTGTCCACCTTCTCCAATCAGAGATACCAGTGACTAAACAAGCGATTTGTTGCTACTCCCATATTTTCCGCTTATTTAACCTGACACTCAGATGATGCGTTTGTGATGTAGCTATTCCCACAGCAGGTTGATGACTTCGCCAACAGCTGTCAGTCACCGTCTAAACAAGTCCATGAAAAGGCTGCTTCAGACACCAACCACCCTAGCAGGAAAAAAGGCAACGCAAAGCAACGATGTCTCCCCCCTTAAATACCACGGGTACACAATTTGCAGGTTTTTCCCTCTGTTCCCCAAGACCTTCCTTCCTGTTGCGTTCTTCAGGACCAGAAGAGCCAGTCAAGAGGAACTCCAGACGCCTCCAAACAGAAACGTATTTTTTTCCCTGCAAGCATCTAAGTTTCTCCACCCAAGCTGAGGAATGAACTCCGCAACACAGCAGTGAAAATTTGCATGCCACTATTTTTCTGAAGAAGCGCTGCCCATCCCAACAATTCCTGGATGAAAAACACAGTATTCAAACTACAAAACCATAAGCTTACGAGTTGACTCTTTAGTCAGAGAAACGCGATTTCGTCCAACTTTAAGGAATGTGACAATAACAGCAAATCTGACCCTGCCTGATAAGTGCAGGCAATTCTCCATATAAGGTGAAAAATGTGCTAGTGCAGCTCATGCAACACTGCTAATTCCTTGCCTGTTCTCAATATTCAAGAACATAAATGAACATATAAATCAATTTTGTAAGTAAACCTTTTGCACGCTTATAGCTTTCGCAGCTATAAACCACCCAGACCAGGCTCAGCGCTCAAGGAATTGTGAACTTAACCATTTAATCCCTTTTAAACACAGAGTGCATTTACACTTGGTATGTATACCGCAGTGGCACATAAACTAATGTAAATCTGAGAGGTCCCAGCCCTGTTCAACTCCTAAATTCCCTTTATACTTTACCATTCCTGGGTCACCCTGCACATTCCAGCCCCTGACTAACAAACAGACCGGCTGCTGGCAGCGCATCGGGGACGCCAGGAGAGCAGCTGGGAGGAGGGCGAGGAGGGGGCTGAGGGCTGGGTGAAGCCCAGCACAACCGCCGGTCACTCCTTCTGCACGTCCCCCGGGCTAAGCCGTGCTGGAAGCAGCGGGGTATCAGCACAGGACTGCTGCTACTACTGTTCAGCATGTTTACCTTAGCTCTGATGGTCCAATAATCTCTATGCAACCGCAACCGAAAAAATAAACAGCATTTACCTATTTGCGCGTTGCAAGACGACAGCAGGCATCACTCACTAAGAGGCTGATGGAAGGACTTCTGTTGATATTTTTAAATGAGCTCTACACCAGGCTGTAACAGCAGAGAAAAACTACTTTGTATGATCCCTTCCCCACAAAGCAAGTTATAGAATCTGCAAAAGATGTATCAGACCTGGTAATTAAATCCACTTTGTTTTGAAGTTGGACCCAAGCCCTGGTCCCTCCCATTTCACTGTTTTTCACACGTTGGTGTCAACGTCATTATGAGTTACCTTAACGGTCTGACAAATTGCCCCATGAACCCAGCTGGAACACCAGCGCACGACCTCCTCCCTCCCCCCCACCCCCCCGTTTTTTTGAAGGAATGAAGTATCAATGGCCAATAGGGTGTAAAAGAAAGGAGATTCAGAAAAAGTCCCCAGGGGTCTTTTGGAAACCCCTCAATGCTGACGGGGTTATCAAGGGACAGAAGACTTCCTAAAGGCTTGTTAGCAATGGGGGGAAAAAAACCAAAAGGATTAATATAATTATTAAAAATAAAATAAATCCTGAAGTCCATGAACTACTCTGCAAAAGTTGTACTCTAGAAGTCACAGAGGGAAAGTCTCCACACACACTGCACATATACATATAAAATGAAGGTGGGGACAGTAGGAAAAAGAGTTTCTGATTTTCTTGAACTTTTATGAGAAGACATGAAAAATTTTGATTTGATTATTTTAGACACATAAATTTCTGTACACCAGAGAAAGATCAGATGATGGCTTCCGACTGCCAGCCTTCCTAGTTTGTCTACATTCAGCCAGCTTGCAATACTTCCAAGGCAAGAAAACGTAACCTGATGTACCGAGAAGACATCACAGACTGCCTCACTGCTAGGCTTCTACTGCATCAAATACTTAGCAGCCAGTGAACATGTCCAGGAAAGGAGAAAGAGAACACATTAAGTGTCTCAAACAACAGGGATGAAAAGTGCCAACTGGCACATGAGTTTACCAGTCTTTCACAGCTTTGCTTCTTGCAGGTCCCATGAAATTCAGGTTACTGGTCTGCAGGCTGAGCACAACATGCTGCAGCGTCACAGCTCTGAAAAAACTCAACAATCAGGGATGACTGGCTACAGTGACTTCTTTCGAGACGTTTCTCCCCACCCATTCAACAACAACAACAAACACCTTGTCAAAACTCTTCCACTTTTCCTCTAAAACATTTTTTGTCTTACCCGAAGGACCAGCCCCACGCACCAGGCAGGTGGTCTGCCTCTCCCGTGACAGTGCCCTGACACACACAAACTCGAGAACCGAGGGGGTTGAAAATGAAGAAAGTAATCAATGTACATTTACCAGCTAATTATCTCGCATTTAGGTAATCACGGTAGTATTACATCATTTATGTTTGCCAGGACGAGGTTGTATTTAACTTTCTGCGTCCCAGCTTGCACATCTGTAAAAGAAGAGCAGTGTCTGCTCTGCAGAGCTTGAATGAGCTGCCGCAATCTGTGACCCATCCAGTGCTGCTACTCCTGCTCAGCTACTTCTCCGCTTACTCTCCAGAAACATCTTGGAATTTTTGCATCCTATTATTGACCCTTTATTCCTAGAATGATTTAGATATTTAATCATTTCTAGTTATTAAAATACTCAATCTAGTATACCTTGATTGGCAACTTACTTTTGAAGGGATTATTACTTTGTTACTTGCCAAGTTTAGACTAATTTCTGAGATGTAACTGGCGGAATTCCACTTGAGGAAGCGCTAATGAATCCACCAAACAAAACCAAAACAGCCCAGCCTCGTTGATGTGATCATGCTGCACACACTTCACGACCCGTCTTAATTGCCATCTATGAAGTACTAAGAGCATGTTTCAGAAACAAGTATTAAGAGTGTAATTCAGAAATTTGCCCCCTCTGTGGTTTTGCATTTCAGAACAAGGTAAATACACAGTGTAATATAAACCTCTTAAAAACCTTAAAAAATAACGAGGAGGTTTGTACCAGACCCCATTCTAACCGTTTGAAAAATTTACTTTAATTCAAAGAGAGCCGCAGTCTTAGTGGTTTCAAAGAAACATAAAACTGCATGCAGCTTTAACAACAACAAGGAAAAGAATAATCAAAAAATACCTCCACAATCAAGGAAAAGAAAGGAGGCATCAGGAAAGCTTGATGAATAGATTAACAGCTTCAGGAGAGTAATATGTTCAAAATGTTTCTGGGAAACAGAAAGCAAAGAAGGGGTCTCTTCTAATTATGATATTTACTTGCCTACAAAAGTAAAAACAAACTGATCAACAACCACAAGAACAAGAAAACACTTGAGGTGAAACGTGTTTCTTTTTGCAAAATAAGTATAAAACCAAATGGGACTGCTAAACTGGATAACAAGCTGCTGTTCTTCTGTCACATAAGCTTTAAACCCGAGAGGCTAGTGAACATGGACATAACCCCAGGCACAAGCCTGTCACCGTCTAAATCATTGGAAACGGTCGCATACTTAACACTGGGTCCGTACTGGGCTCACTTAATAGTTTCATTCAGCTAAAGCCGCTATTATAATTAAAAATACGAAAGGATGCATCAGAAAGAGCAGCGTTACCATGTGGACAGACAGAGAGTGCCAACATTCACTTGCTGAAGGATGACACACTAAAAGGCTTCAGCACAGCAGGAACTCCAGGGACTCGCCGCCCTGCCTTCAGCGCAGCGACCTGCAGTGGAAGGCATCACTTCCTATGCCAAACCAGCTAGGGGACTAAATCCTCACCCACTAAACAACTTCTCCAGAGGTTTCTGGGGGTCGGAGATTCTGTTTTGTTGACTTTTCTTTTTTGCATAGCATCTACTGCCTTGCTACGTGAAGTAGCATAGCCCATGAATTACTACAAAGCAGCAAAGCACTGCAGTGATACGCATCTGGGTTTCAGGACTCAAATTACACTGTTTGCTGTGCTCTATAAAAGAAAAAAAAAAAGAAATCAGGAGAATTAACTCTAAACATTATTTAATACTTACAGAATGACTCTTTGAGCATGTTTACAGTCATTCACATCTAAAGCTCGTTCTCATTTCCTGGAACCTTATCTAATCTAAATTCCATACGGAAGTTTTTAGTGGTATACGAAGATGCATACAAATTAACCACACTCCAATTCATTCAGATTAAATAAAACAGTAAATTTAATAGGGATGAAACTACAGCTGACAAATTGTATCTGAACTAACAAAAAAAAATTCTGACCTTTTTGTACAAATTTACTCTTAAAGGACCTATTATATAGCCTTCATTCAGCAGATAACTCTGATGTGGCTTAGAAGAAACATGCTTCCAGCTGACTTGCTTTTTATGCGGGGAATGTCTATTATCCATGTGATAGCAAGGAGCTCACATGGCTAAACCATGAACTTGGAGCTTTTAAGGGTTTAGCGCTTAAAGCTCTGGAGACCATGGCTCCTACTCCAAAACTAGTCCTGAAAGCATTGCAGAAACCAGGATAAGATACAGTAGAGAGAACTTTTCCTGTACCTTTACTGACATGACTCCCCCATAAGCTTCCCGTGAGCTTTTGAGGACACTGTTTAATCATTCCTATATTTTCTCTGCAAGATTTGACATATTATATGTAAGTATTATAAATGTGTATATATATCAATAAAACACACAATAATAAGTACAATGATATGTACTTACAATAAAGTGCTAATAGTGAATAGAAAAAACTTTACTCAAAACAACGATGAATAAATTATCAATAATACCTTGTACTGTAATATTAAGTGCAGTACGTTAAACAATGTATTATGAATTCACCTTCTACTAACAACCAACCTTGACTGCAGCAATTCTGCAAAGAAATCCGTAGAGATGACTGGAAAAAGCAAAACATAATAGTTCCCCATACAAACGTCTCTGGCTGAGGAGGATAACTGCACAGTAAGAGTCTCCTATTTCAAGAGGATGTAGAGAATAGAAGTGAACAAAAAGTTAATATCAAGATCCCATCCTGAGATCCAAAACCAGTTAGCTCCCCATAGCTGCTTGAAGTATTTACCAAACACGTTTTATTTGGGAGACAGTCTTCCCTATAACACAGAAGTCCCAGTGAAACACGAAATACTGCAAGAAATAAAAGCAACGTCAGTGTCTGGATCCGAGGAAATAAAGAACTGTTCCAAACCAAAGTAAATTGCTTTAAAAGAAACAAAATGTTTAAATGGGCTTATTGGTGGAGCACAGCTCAGAAACTGGAAAAATCTTTTATGATGATCTTGTGATGGGGAAAAGAAGTAGTAAAAGATAAGTATTTTAAATAACCCAGACACGTTTTGTGATGACTCAGCCCTATTTGTTACTCTTCCTAGCTGGCAGGCTGAATGTCTTAATTTCCACACCAGTTTGATACAAGTAAGAAGTAGCCACTGACTCAGAATTGTCTCTGCCTGAATTCAGTAAATGGCAATTAATATCTCCTCTCCTGTGCGACTGGGATTCAACATTCATAAAGTGCAAGAGGACAAAAGCAATTGACTAGAGGCAAATTTGAAAGCAGCAATAAAAGCCACCTTTTACATCTGCTCTTAGCCCTCAATACATACCGCTATTTACAATACAAAGTTTAGTGAATGATCTATCAATATTGGCCTTGGGTGACACCCTCTCCACACAGATAACTGTGCACGTGGAGATCTTGCAGGACATGTTCTCTAATAAAGACAGAGATTTGACAGTGACAATTCATCACAGATATTTTCACCACCCAGCACTAGACCAACAAAAGCCCAAAATGTTTTATGCCCCAAACCCCCTGTGTATCATTCTAGGAAACATTTCATCATAACAACATTGCTGACGGCCAAATGCTGCAGCCAGTCCTCACCCTGCCAGTGAAGAGATGCCCCCCAGCAGTGCATATTCTGATGTCCTGCGTAGCCTAAATTTGAACACCTCTAGGGACAGGAGCTCCCATTCTTTCCCCAAAGAAATGCTCTACTACTTGTGAGATCTGACTGTGAAGATGCTCTTCCTTTTATTCAGATTTAAGTCGCTACTAAACTTACTGCTACTAAACTTACTGCTACTAATTTTTACCATTTATAATCCCTCGCAGCACCTGAAGTAATAGCCCCTTCTGCACAGGGGTTATAGCTTTAGGTATGCCACTTAGTATGTCAGCCCTCTCCCCATCACCATTAAACTTAGCTATCCCACATTCATCCCTTAGTTTGAATCAGCGTTCAGTATGCGATCATCTGTTACTCTCTTACAAAATCTCTCCAAAATACACACAATGTCCTAAACACCGTAAGTTTTTAGACTGCTGTGAACTGCCCAGTAGTTTATATATATTATGTTCCTTCCTACCGCTGCGGTCCCCAGACCCAAAGGCAATAATCCAGATGTAGGCCTACAACAACTGCCACAGACCAGCAGTGTTATCCCCTCCCCCATTTCTGTAGCTCAGTTTCTGGTGGTCAGCCTGTGTTTCCATAAAACACTAGTTCGCCATGCAAGAACATTCCACGTCTCTACAACCGCTACTGCCACCCCCTGCGCCCGGTCCCACCTTCTCCTTCCTCCAAGTTACTCTCAACTTCAGCAGTGCGCCTCCGATTCAGCTCCGTCTCTTCAACACTCAGATCATCCTGGAGGGTTTGCAGAGCCTCTTGAACTGTTTACAAGTACCAATCTTTTTCCTCATCCCTCTCCAGAGCGATCTCGCACTACTTTTGAAGAACGCACTGGAGATCATCAAGACACGTCCCTCCTTTGCCAACGTGGAGGGCAACAAGCGCCGAGCCCTGGGGTCACACGCAAAGGCTCCCTCGAAACCCTGTCTGAAACGCTCACTGACGCCACAGAATTAATAAAATCTTTTCCATTACCAGCGGTAACAGACAAAATCCAAGGCAGCAAAAAGGATCTGTGGCTTTATAATATGCTACTCAAAATATCTGCTGATGGTCATAAGACAGAAAGAATAAGCCAAAAAAGCCGTATGATGTAGTCAGTTGGCAACTGGGGGAAATCACACACAAAATGAAATGCGTTCAGCACTGTAAAAGCAGAGCTGTGGGAAATTGTTGGTTCTCCATATAAGGATCCAATATTTTTTCAATTTGCCGGCATAGCATAAAGCACATAAAATCTTAAAATAAAATTCTAAATGTTAACCATGAAGAACACTTTTTACAATATTTCTGAAGAATGTTAATTCTGTACACCCTTGAGTCTCCATTTTACAATTTGCAGCCGGCCTAAGTGAAAAATAAGAATTTTTTTTAAATCTCCATATAAAAAGTCAACCACCTTTTTAATTGAGAGTTAGAAAAGTGTAATTGAACATTACTAACCTCAATGCACTCATTAGTGACAAATCCTAACCCCAGTTAAACACAGCCCTAATAGGATTAAGGAAGCATGCAGGATGATGTATGCAGCCCTGGTATGTAAGAAAAGCCAAAGAAAAATCTGGATCCATCCGTATAGGAGGGATCAGACAGAAAGCTCTGGGAGCAGCAGCAGCTCGGTGCCCGAGGTGCACATGCACCCTTCCCGGTACCTCCCTTTGTTGTTGGAGCTACGGATGCTACTTCCCAGCACCCTCAGGACCACAGGAGCTGGAAATGTGCCCCAGTGCTGCCTGGAGGTACCACTGCTGGGCCCAGAAGCTGCAAGGTCACCCAAGCTCCTGCAGGAATGAAGTGGGCAACGGCATGCTGTACGCCTCACGGCAAGGTGTTTTGCAGAGCACAGCCACCCTTTTCACATTTTTAATGGTCCTTTGGCACTCGCCCCACCACACAAAGCTCTTGAACAAGTGGTCAGTTTGGTCTGCCACAGCTACAAAAACTGCACCTACAGGTAAGGAGGACCCAGGCTGAGTTTCATGGTCTCAAGGTCCTTCCGTGAGCATCAAAATCATTGAGCATGAGATTTTCTATTGATCACAGGCCACTGGCTGCACATCTAAGGAGGCTCATGAGGGTAAATAATTTTTTCCCAAGTCAATTGTAAATTGGCTTCCTAAATTGTCTCCAGATCCTTTCCAGACAGCAGAATGGAAATAATTAGAGGTGGTTGGAAAATGGAATTTTTGTCCTGCGGGGAAAGTCTGATAGTCCTGTACTTATTTTTATCCTGACACAGGCCAAAGTGTAAAAGCCTTAAAATATTCAGTAAAGCAAAATACAGCAAGGTATTCTGATATATACTGAAGCAGCTTCCTTAACACTTTGACCTATTTTGCTGCTAAAGAAGATGCCAAACAGAAAGCACCTTGAGCTCGATTACCCCCGTACCAGCTCTGGGTGAGGGGTATGAGACCCGACAGGCGCTGCCACAGATGAGCACTCCCGGGAAGCCATGGGATGGGGGAGCCAGCCAGGGAGGCCCTCAATACTTGAGGGTATCCCACAGCATCAGGGAAAGGCAACCGACCCCGCCGCCTAAGGACTAGACAGGGGTCAGGGCCAGTGGCCACCCCCAGCAGCACTGAAGGGCACGAGGGGTTACACAAAGGGCACTTTCCAGATTTGCCAGCACACCCGCCATGGGCTGCTCCCTGGCCCCAACGCACAAAGTCACTTCCAAAGCCTGGGAAGAAACCAGGACAACACTGCAACTCCCAACGGACAAAACTGCTCTCCTCCAGCAAGGCGAGCAGCCCAAGTCACACCCTGGGATGGGGAGGACCAGGGGAAGGTGGCATTGCCGGGGCAGGGCTGATGGGACCAGGGTGGCTTTCTCAGCCCAGGAAGCTGAGCACAGGAGCCACTGCCCCCACTCCTACAGCACCTCCCCACCCCAACACAACCAGCGCAAGGATGACCCATTCCTCACATGGACACACCGCCAGCCCATGTAAATGACCTTATTTCCTCCCCAAGATCCTTTCTGCCCCCCATGACCACATGGCAGTCACCAGCACTGTTGACACAAGCTCTCCACACACCTCCTCCTCCTCTGACTCTGGGTGGGAGAGAGGAGGACAGCAGGAACCACATTTAATCACTGCTCCTTTCTTAATCTTCTGAAGGCAAATTTAAATTAAATGTTCTGGAGGTTTGGACTAGGACATTCCCCCCGTTTTAAAAAAAACACCTTTGTTTTAGTCAGCAGTGTTTCATCCTAACATTTGCTGCTGCGTACTGTGCAGGCAACACTTGCCTACCACCTGCATATGCACCAGCTCCTCCACAGAGAGTAGTCCCAGAGAAGGGAGCTGAGACACCATGGGGAAATCTGCAGAGGAGTGATCTGTAAAAGCCATACACAAACCCTGAACAAGAGTAGAGGGGCAGATTACCCTCAACACCTCTTAAGGAGAGGGAGAGCACATCTTCCCTCCTGTTCTCCACATACAGCACGATGCCTTCTGCTGCCTAACCAGAGATACACTGTTGAACAGAGGCCCCAGGTAACTCTAAGTCAAGTAAAATTCTTTCTTCCTGAAACCATAGCCGCTTCATGCAAGTCATTCAACTAGGATGCCTCATGGGAAAAATCTTCAGTGCAATCACTCTGTTAGGGGTCTTCTCTGCAGCTGTTTAGCTGACAGTCATGGAAATCCTGGGCAGATGAGAATTCTGCATCATCTGGTTGTTGGCTTCAACAAAATACCCTTGGCTAGTACTTCTGATGAGGATGACACTTCTGTCTGTAACTTGGTCTAAGCCACCATTCCCTCAATGCAACTATCCACTGTACAGCTAAGGAGGTCTCCATGACATCTCTTCCTCTTCAAGTCATCTGGCAACCATCCCCAGAGGAACTTGCAGCATGCTGTCTAAGCACAGCTGAAGCAGACGGGGCCTGGAGCACAAAATTGTTAGACATGGACACCAGAAAAAAATGCTTATACCATGGTATCTTTCTCCAAAAGCTCTCTCCAAGCCAGACCAAGGTAGCAGGGAAGACAAAGGAGCCGTCAGTTGCAGATGGGGAAGGGAGTGATTGGACTGGACAAGGTTCAAAGGCTTTGCCTCTCCTAACCTTTCCACATGGAAACCCTGCTTCCAAGCAGCTTATACTGAAGACTGGTGAGTCTACGAGTACGGGGCCCCAAAAAAGAAGGCTTGATGAAGAAGGTGAAACGCCATCCAGAAAACGTCTTCTGGTGTTTTGGAATGAGGTGGCCAACCAAATCAGGAACCAATTGCTTCTTCCTCTTTTAATATTTCTAGACAGTGAGACAACCTTTGCAAGTTTTAAAAAAAAAAAAAAAAAATCAATTAACAAACTTAAAGGTAGTCAAAGAGAGGCAAGATACTAACGATGCCAGCTTCCTTTCATCAAAGGTGCAGATTCACAGGACACGTCTACAGATTACGACGCCGACAGGTTCCAACTTGTTCTGAACAGACACAAGGAATCCCTGCCCACGCTCAGAGATAACCAAAAGCCTTTTGAACACTTAGCATGGCTCTAGGCCAAACTAATAAACTCTGCTGAGCCCCAGGGACATCACCTTTAGCTCTGTGCCATTACCTTGGGCTTGGCACATGCCGGCAATGTTCACACTGCTTCGTGCTGGCTCAGAACACGGGTAGAGTTCGCTCCCGGCTGCCTTCACAGCCACACGCAGAGGGAGCTGCCATCACACCCACAGCTTTGTCTTCAAGCCTTGACTTCAATCCTGGGGCCATTCATACCCATTATCGAGCTAACAAAAACCATTTCAGGCGAGTTTTTGATTCAAGTGTCAATGTTTTGACACAGAAAAAGTTTTTCACCTGAAGGTGATGAAAGGTGTTGAAATGAGAGACTAACTAAGGCAATACTCTTGACTTCAGCTTTGAATTACACTGTTTTACAACAGCTTTTCTATTGAAAATTAGGAATTTACACATTTGCGTGAGACTTCTTTAAAAAAACAGCCTTTTGATTCAAGTGTTTCTTTGGAAACGTTTCCGCAACCCTCCAAAGAGCATGTCTGTTTAGCGGGTTGGGTGGGGGAGCAGAAGAGGGGACGATGAGACTTACACCGTGTTTATGGCAGGTATTGCTGCCAGGCTTCCATCCAGCTTTAAGACTTACAGCTTTTGAAAGCCCTTGTGTCTGGTCTGTGACTCAAAACCGACATCTCTACAGACAGACAGAGGGGCACGGGACTGTAAAACCAAAGCATATTTTCTTAACACTGCTCCAGAAATATCCCCTGCTAAACGTGTAACAGATGCATGTTCCTCATTAAAAAAGTGTTGCTATACATTATGTCTTGGCTGTAGACAGATTCTGGCAAAGCCTGATACACTGTAGACATATAATTCATGCGTATAGTATGTGAACTCTGTACCCTGCCTCTCAACCTGCTGAGGTCCTCTTGCGGATCTCAGGCCATGGAAATGGGAGCGAAGGGAGAAACCTCGTAGACGTGGAGGACCAGTGTGAGGCTGATGCTGTAACTGAGAAAATAACAAAGCTTTTGGACGTACTTCTCCCGACACCATCCCCAGGCACCCAGCTTTTAGTCCCACGTGTGCTGTGAACTGGAAAAGCAGCACCAATTCCAGCTACCTTTCTTTGAGAGGAAAAAGAAATCATCACTTTGTAGTGACCGTTTTGTTCCTTGACTCATCTCTCGCCTTTTGTTGAAATTTGACTTTTGGGTTATTGGAAAGGTAGGTCCTAATGATGAATTACAATATTTTTTTGGCTGATTGGTGCTTAAAACCAGCCCATGCTAAGCATAACTTAGTAATCCACAGGGAGACCCTCAGTTTTATTCCTTGCCTGGTATTCAGACTTCTATTTAATTACTGGTTACTTAGATTTATAGGCAGATTTGCTAAAAACAGTGACTCTCTGTGTGCAGACAATAACCTTTTGATGGGTATGGTAGTAAAACTGAAATTCCTATGTAAACAGTACCAAATTTTAAAAGTAGCTGGTGTAGCTCTATAATGAAATTGGCAGCACTGTGTGGGTACTTTGTCTTGGAGAATTCTAAATGGTGCATAGCCAGCATTTGCTCCATAAACTGTCACACAAGAGAGCCGCAACTGTTGGGTGATTTGTTTTTCTAATGTAGTTCTCCGCTATGGGAAATGTCTTTTCCATGACCAAATGTAGAAGCTGTCAGGATCCAAAAGAAATACAGGGGAGAAAGATGATGTCTAGAAGGTGTCTCCCAACAGTGGGGTGGGGAAAAAAAAAAAAAAAAAAAGAAAAATAGTGAAGGGAAATGTTTCTCAAAGACCCAGGTTTGGTAGCATTATGACAGAGGACAACATGTAGGAAAGAATTACTTTAAGGATGCTATCATTAATTATTTAGCATCGATTATGCTACTATAACACCCAAATCTTTCTTTTCCTTCCTTAGGCAGTACCGGTGGTAAGATTGTTGTGTACTTCAACAGCAAGATCAAACGATACATGCATCCGATAACTCTTCTGAGGGTTTTCTACTATTTTACAAAATGAAGCATATCTCATCACGTTCGAAAGGCAGAAAACACTGACATCCACCTTTCATTACTGAAGAAACAAACACTCCGCAAGTAAGTGATACCTGAGCTACGCCTCACCAAATAAAGCAGGAAAGAAGAACTGGTCCCAAGTTTCCTATTTTGTTCTATATTCCTCTCATCATTTCATTGTAGTTTTATACTCACGTCAGTACCACAGACAACAGCAACAAAACAAAAAAAAAAATATATAGTTTTGTTCATAATAATAGAGGTTAGGTAAAAAGGTAAAGTCTTCACTACTGATGAAAGGATGTCTCTGTGTCAGAGTTTTACAGCAAAAGATATAGACTGACTTTATTTCAAAGAGATGCTCTGGTGCAGTCTCTTTCTCTCAATAATGGAAAAAGCAGCACAGCTTTCCTTTTTTCTACTTCTGTTCGGATCAGACAAAAAGAAAAAAAAATAAAATACAGATTTCTATCATCTAAATTCAGAGCCTAAGGACCTGGTCAGATGAGAAGCTGCACTGCATTTAAGTATTTGTAATGGCTATTAAGAGGCTGATTCTGGAGAAGTAATCAGATACACAGTATTTTTACTGGGGTTCAAGCGTCCACAATACCCAGTGAAATAATCAAGGCAACCCTGAGCAGACTGCAAGACTCCTCTGTACGTGTTGATACTTCCCGAAGGTGCAATCGTAGCTGTTAATTAGGCCTTGCTGCTATCTATTGCGCACTTTCAAGTGCCTGATAGCAGAGTTAGCTGTCTGCCTAACTTCCCTGCCTGCTGCCAGCCTAGGACCTGGTTGTTCAGAACAAGAGGAAAGGTAGGACAGGGCTACTGCGAGGAATTTGAGAGCTATTAGCAATAATACGCTGACTGCAACAAATCTGCTCAACAAGAACGGAGTGTCACCACGCATCAGTAGCCTACATAGCGATTGCTGAGAAACAAAGTGCACATCATTCTGTGTCCCTGAAATGTCAACTCAATTGCAAATTTAAAGTAATAGTTGTATCATTTTGCCAGCCATAAGACGAATCTTAATAATCTTAGAAATGTTGCATTGAGCTCGACCTGGCCGGTGACAAATAAGTCACAGATGTAGAGAAAAGCAGAAGCCTACAGAGTAATTACAAAAATTAAAAGTCACTGCCATGATATCACCTGCTAACACCCTGTTCAATCCCTATTAACAACTGCAGTCTATATTATCCTTGGGGGATATTTCTAGATAAGCTGCCTGCTAGCAGCATCTTCTTTTACCCAATGTCCGATGCATTACTGGCGTTATAAAAACCAATAAACCTTACAGAGAGGAGAGTAGTGTTGCGAGAGCTGTGCGGGTATTTCCCGTTGTTGCTGTTAACTACTGGACTGGGAAACAATTTAAAAATTGTCCCCCAATTCAGAACTGCACGAGCGCGATGCACTTAATGGCTATTTTTATTTATTTTATTTTTTAAAAATTTCAGCTGCAAAAATGAGACTCTTGCTAAATAAAAAAAATATCAAGGGAAAGGAAAAGATTCATAGTGAGACTGCGAATATAAGGTCATGAAAACGTAAACAAATAGGGAGTTTAAAAAAAAAACCCTCATCATGTGTAATTACACGATATTTATTAAAAAAACCCTGTTGTAATTATTTAAAACAACTTTGCTTTTCAGGTGCTACTTGTGCTTTATGATAATGAAAGAGCATAATAGCGCTTCGCGCCATTTAACATTTTTCCATATACAGAAGATTTCATAGGTACAGCATGCCAAACGGGGAGCACTGTTACGTGGATAAATAGCTACACTGAAATCACTGTTGTCAGGTGACACTGATTTACTTTGTCAGGGAAAATGAATCTCACACCAGCAGCATCATATCTGTTCCGCCATCGGGTTCTGGCTTTTGCACCAATACTATCACAACTGGAGCTTCAAAGCTGGCGTGCAGAGAGCGTGATGCAGTCGAATAAGCAAAGGTACTCCTCATACAGAATCCGCTGTGTTTTTTAAGAACCAAAGCGTCAGAATAACACTCTGCACTTTCGGCAACAATATGCCCACTTGCTTGCACATATGCAGTAGTCTAGGAATTTCCTTCCCTTTTTTAGCACTTTCTTCAAAAGCTGATGCCGAGTTGAATATAACATGGAGAATATAAAGCAGGGGCAAGCATCTCCCATATATATAACCCTTTCTTCCATCAGCCAGCTGAATACAACAGACAACTAGAGGAGATCACAGAGTTAGCCCACACATTTGCTTGGTAACAGGAAACAAAAGCTCATGGAAGGGGAGTCCCTTCAAACTGGATCTGATTCCGCTTCCCGGTGAGCGGAGGGATGGAGGTGAACATCAGCCTGCACGCACCTTGAATGGAAGAAGCGTGAGGATCAAGTTAATAAGATGGCTTGTAACACACTGGGAACGATTTTAGAAAGCTCGGGTTCAGAGCAAGTCGAGCCCGACACAGACATGTATTCATTGATGATTTCAACTTTATTAGTTTAGACTGAAATACCTTAAACTAAGCAGTATGTTACTTATTTGAAAACTTGAACGTCTTTAAGCAAATATTTTCCCCCTCGAGATCTGATAAAGGGGAGCATATACAAATTATTTTAGTTCAAATAAAACATTCCTGTTGGTTTAAAACCACAGAAAAAAAGTAAATTATTTTAACAGTTTCTTTTTTCAAACAAGATGCCTTGCAGTCAGTTGGTAAAGCTTGAAAGCTTATAATTACTTAACAAGCTTTGTATTCCAAACAATGGTATCTTAATGGTTCAAGTTTCTCTTCTTTCTGCTGTCGTATATACAATGATCACACAAGTTAATTATAGGGAGTTAACACTGCCAAATATCACACGCTAAAATTGTGATATAGTGCTATTAGAAATCACGAAAATGATACGCTAATTATTGGTACCACTACCGCGTTAAAGCGCGATCTCTCTGTATGTATGGGCAGGTCACATCTACAGACAGTCAAGATAGAATTGGCACCAACTGGCCTAAAATACCGCTCTGTGGCAGGAGCACAGCTAGGCCAACATCAGCTCCAGATCTGGGACTCAGTCTTTCCACAGCCGACTGGTTTCTTGAGCTAGAATGAGAGGTGAATGTCCTATTTTTATAGGGCTGCATTTAGTGCTTCCTTTTAAAAGCTATTTTATCAATATCGTGGTGCTTCACAAAGGCAACTAATTCCACATATGGTTAATGCACATAAACATGCCTCCTACCTCCAAAGAGATATCGTTTTTAAGAGCATTTTCAAGTGACTAATATAAAAACAAATCAGCAATTTAAACTTTATAGCATCAACTGAAGATGACATTTTGGCACGTAAGTATCCAGACTCTTTACAGTGTCCCCACAGAAAACGTCTGTAACTCTCATGTTTATACTCAGAGAAGATGCACACGGCCTTTTGAATTACAATGATGCAATCTAAATGATTTAATTAGAATAATATGCTCTAGTCCTTGGCCACTCTCTCGCTATAAAGTAGGAATTTCCTCTGGGCAGGCACTGCACAACAGCCAAGCTGCGACTGCTTTTCCCAGCTCCAAAAAAATGTAGTCTCACTTCCCATTCCAGTGAGACACCAGAAGGGTCTGCTAACTTCTTTGATGCGTTTCCTTTCTTCTCTAAGCCTAAATCCATCCTAACAGCACAAGGAAAACAGAAGCAGTCGTTACCATGACGCAGAGTTTAAAACACTAATAAGAGCTACTGAAAAGCACGTGTGTTTGTTCTACCTTCTGATACACTTTTCGAATCAAAAGTAGAAGTTGACTTCTCCCAAAATGGTTTTTCTTTTTTAATTAAGAGACTTTAAAATCTGAATCTCTCTTTTTCTGGGGAAGGAATGGGAGAAAAAGACAATATAGACCTTATTGCCACCCCAAATTTATCTCGAACCTCACACTTTGTAAAGATTGGTTTCTCTAAAACCCAATACCAATATTATTATTTTTTTAATTACAGTAGAAAACTATTTTATACAAGCTTTCCTCTACAGTGCTTAGATATTGAGAGTGACAAAGTTAAATTCGACTTACTTCATTTCCAAAGCAGTAAGGAAGAAAAGTAAGCAGCAAGAAGAGTTGTCCTGCTTTTGATTTTTATTAACAATTCAGAAAAATTAATTTCTTTACACAGATGAGAAAAAGTTGCTGACTTGAGCGAGCAACAAACTTCTGCAACTGACTTCAGTGGAGCCCCAATTAACAGCCTCAAAGAGAACATTTGTCTTCTCCTTCCTAACTGGAGATAAGAAGTTCACTTCTAAACTGAATCCTAAAGACATTTGACTGAAACTATTTTCCTCCGGGCAAAAAATAAACACCTATAAACGTTTTATACTAACGCTGCAAAGCAAAAAAAAAAAAAAAAACCAAACCCACACACAAACTAAGCACTATTAACATGCACTTTTTCCCCCCCCACCTTCATCACATTTATAAGAAACAGGCCAGCGATGCACGCCACAAGGCTGGGATCTAATCAGACACAGTAAGGCCCTGTCTAGACAAGAAAAAGTTATCACAATCAGTTAGCGTGGTTGAAGAACTCCATCAAGATGCAGGCCAGCAAGTAGGAAACCACGTCAGCAAACGAGGCAGCACAACCAGGTGACAAGGCAGCCGAGGGACCTCCTGGTACACCTTCAAAATCAGGACTCTCTTGGGCTCGCTGGCATGCCGCAGCAGCGCTCCTTCATCACCGTCGAGTTTGGCCGACTAGTGACACGTGAGCAGTGGGCAACTGACTGCGTAACCCCCACGGCTCTCTGACCCAGCATCGCACAGGGAAAAGGAGCTCACGGGTGAGCAAAGAGGAGCCAGAGTGCAATTCCGTGGTGCTGTGCCCAGGCACAAGCTGACCCGGTCCCAACAGCAAGGCAGCAAGTGCCCACAGCAGAGGAGACGCTGTTTGCTCAGCAGGTGAGCACCTGGCGAGGGTTTTATTCTCACGCTTCATCCCTTGGAACGATATCACTTTTGTTTGCAGGGAAACACGCTTCCCTGACGTTTGGGATATAAGCACGTACATCCTAGAAATAAGAAACCCTGAACTAAAGAAGACAGAAAAAACAAACCAGACAAACCATGAAAGCAGTGAAAAATTAAAGATGAGTGAGAAGAACTGCATCTAAAGCAAAGCAAACGCGCTTCCTTTGCTATGATCATCCCCATGACCTCAAAACTTAAGGCTTCTCAGTATCACCTATTTGCTTTCCAAACTGCATATGACAGCATATTCGATTCAGTGGCAAATGTGACAAAATAAAACCACACGCAACCTATTTATTACTCTTACTTTATTACCCTTTTTCAACTAATTGATTTTAAAATAAAGAAAGAAATAGAAAATTCTAAAGAGAGAAAGCAGGCGGTGAGATCACCTAGGAAATCCTTATCTCAACGTCTATAGACAGTAGGAGCACTTCTGCACCTAGACACTCCAACATTTAATTGTGGTCCACAAGAAATAGAAACAGAGCCCAGAAAAGTGCTCATATTTTAATTACCACCAACAGTAAAACCTATTTTCAGCTATGCTATCCCAAGGAACGAACTACAAGCTTTACAACTGCTATTAAAGGCCTCACAAACCATTTGCTGAAGAGGAGTAAGCATATACTTCTGCCGTTACACAATACGACACATACGCTTTTGGGAGGGGAGAGGAAGCCATAAACTATCCACAATCCACCAGGGAAAATATTTCGTCTTTGAATCAAGAACAGGCTTCATAATAAATTCCTTTGCTATTGTATTATATAATCTCATTGGTAGTATTTGTCCAAACTTTTCCAGGGCATTACTTTGTGTTGCTGCAGTTTACTTTATAGAACAGGTTGGGGAATAATAATATTATTATTTTTCCACTTCCAGAAGCAACACACTGCACTTTGGCACCATCAGAATCTCACCTTTGGCTCCAAATGGTATGGCAACCCTACCAATCTATAAGAGTGTTCCACAGCAGCATGAAGGATCCTTACTAACGTGCCCATGTACTATCAAATGCAAAGTGTGAGTTGAATTTGTCACTGCAAACGCGAGCAGCCGGCGCAGGGAGCTCACTAGTGCAGTCGGTGGGCAGGGCACCCACATCACCCTCTGCGGGCATCTCATCTCACTGAGGTCTTCAGCCGTGCTTGGCGGTGACGCCATCCGCTGAGCGTGGAAGAGCTCAGATCTGGCTAACAAATGCAGATTTTGTAAAGCACATCTGCTATTAAAAACAAACAAACAAAAACCAGTCCTTCAACCAACTCATGGTCAGCCCCATGATAAGCTGCACCGGGACCCAAGGGGAAGAGTGCCCAGACGCCACAAACCAATACCATCAAGCTCTGCGTGCAAACACACTGCCTACCTCTCTTCTGTAGGTAACAAGTAATAAGAACTAATTATTGTTTGCACTTGCAGCAACAGTTATTACTTCCAGATAGTCAGAATACTTACAACAGCAGGGATCTAACATGAGAGAGTAAGCGGTCCCCAGACCTCAGCACCAAATGAGTACCTTTTGGCAGCTTTTCAAGGGACTGCAATAGGGGAATGGAAGGAGCAACTGCACTACCAACATCATCTAAAACTACACTGTCACTAAAAGGGGGG